>JAEVFN010000004.1:1904759-2504759 GCA_030449075.1 Murraya paniculata | reverse complement strand
TAATTCTAACTTAGTTTGAGAGAAATGGACCAGTTACTTCTTCAAATTAAACTCAATAATTTATATACCCTTAAATGGCAGGAAAAAAAAAAGATTAAATTCCAACGGAAACCAATTTAAAAAATTTTCAAATTGCGCGGATGGGGACTGTTGTCTGGGGCGGCAATTACTGTAATATGAATTCAGACATTATTCAAATCTCCTATGAGGGTAGGTAAATTTCATACAACAGCAATGGGAATAAACTAATTAACTCTAAACCTGCCGGCAAAGTGACGTTTAGGTCTAGATTCGGTATCATCAAGCCCAGGGTAAGCATGTGATGTTTCATCTAATGGCCGTTTGATGGTTTATTTATTTACGAAATCAAGACAAAACCAAATAATAAATTAGATTTTCTATGAATCGCTAATAGAGAATCATCATAAATTAATACAATCTTCAATTTATTTTTATTTTCGAATTTTTCGGTTTTTATTTAAATAGAATTTTTTCTTTTTTCGAAGTTTATTTAAATAGAACTTCCGATTCTACTCCCTGTCAAGCGTTTCTGGGACCCGTTTTAGGGCCTAAAACATTGCACCAGCTCAACTACAATCCATACCTCACGCGCCATTTGACACGCCATTTAAAACCGCCAGTAACTCAAATGCGACCTAACGAATTTGAATTTCCAGATATTCTCCAATGATTGGTCAGTGGAAACACGCAAATTTAAAGAAGCGTGGGAATGACTCATGTTCAAAACGTACAACCCAAAATACCCCGTCTCTCTCTCTCTCTTCCCTTTTTGTTTTAGAGAGAGAAAGAGGGAGAGATAAAGATTTGGTACCCTCATTTTTGTCATTTGGTTTCTCTCTCTTTCTATCTCCTAGTGCCGGCACTCGGCCGAGAAAATATCAAAGAAATTTGAAAGAGAAAGAAAGAAAGCTTCAGTTAAATTTATTTTGTTAATCGCGAGACTAACTTAGATCAAAGCGAAAATGTCCGAAGAAGAAAAATTATTGAAAGAGGCGAAGAAATTACCTTGGGAAGATCGGTTACTGCACAAGAATTGGAAAGTTAGGAACGAGGCTAACATTGATTTGGCCGCTCTATGCGACTCCATTACTGATCCTAAGGACAATCGCATCAGAGAACTAGGTTAGTTTAGTTTCATTGTCTCAGATCTGACTTTTGTACGGATCTGCATTGAGCATTGTTGATTGTGAAATGATACGCTGTCGTTTTACTTCCATTTATTCTTTTGTGTTGATGTTAGGTCCGTTGTTTAAGAAGACTGTTGCGGATTCGAATGCGCCGGTACAAGATAAGGCTCTTGATGCGTTGATTGCTTACTTAAAAGCAGCGGATGCGGATGCCGGAAGGTGCAATTGCTGCTTAATTATTTATATCATTTTAAATATAAATGAATGGAATATTTCGAGTGACATTGTTATGTTGTCACTGTAGGTATGCCAAAGAAGTTTGTGATGCAATTGCGGCAAAATGCTTGACGGGAAGACCGAAGACAGTGGAGAAGGCGCAGGCGGTGTTTATGCTTTGGGTTGAATTGGAGGCGGTTGATGTTTTTCTTGTGCGCTTCTTCTCTTTGCTAATCTTTACATGTCACGTGGTTTCGTTCTTCATTTAGTGACCTAGGATGGAATGAAAGTTATGATGTAAATTTTGTGTAATTGTAGGATGTAATGGAGAAAGCAATAAAGAACAAGGTTGCCAAAGCAGTTGTGCCTGCTATTGACGTCATGTTTCAAGCACTAAGGTCTGTGCATGAGATAATTTTGGTGCAAACTATGCATAAATTGTTGGAGATTTTTTTCTTTTAATTTTTAATCTAACTGGCTCATGCTGTTTTATTATTCTCAATTAGTGAATTTGGAGCGAAAGTTGTACCTCCAAAGAGGATTTTGAAGATGCTTCCTGAGCTCTTTGATCATCAAGATCAAAATGTCCGTGCTTCTTCTAAAGGACTGACACTCGAGCTCTGTCGGTGGATTGGGAAAGATCCTGTAAAAACAATATTGTTTGAGAAAATGAGAGATACTATGGTATGTGAATATTAATTTGTTAAATAATTTTTGTGCAACTCTCCTTTTATGTGGAAGTAGTTAGTGAATTATATGTTCTTTTGTAATTTTTAGAAAAAAGAGCTGGAGGCTGAGCTTGTAAATGTTTCGGGGACAGCTAGGCCGACTAGGAAGATAAGGTCAGTGCCCTGTTCTTGAGAAGACTTCCTCTGTGTTCTCTGTAATTATAATTTCGCCATCATTTCGGGTCATGCAGTTAGTGCTGTGAACTCCAGAATATTTATTCATACTGTTTCCTTTTTCTTTCTTTCTATTTTTTTACCTGTCGTTCTTGGTTTGTTCAGTTACCTGAGGCGATATGAATGCAAGTCCATGTCCTGCAATAATTTGGTGTTAAGTCCACCTCAAGTTTGAATGGCTAATATTTGTGAGCCAGGAGTTCTGATGAATTTGGGTCTTGTCAAATGTAAACCCTTTGTTATGCACTATTACTCTCAATTGGTCCAAATAAAATGTTTTGTCTCATTTGTATAGATCTGATTTTAGTTAAAATCCATAAGATGTTATTTGTTTTGATTGTGTTTAATCATTCTCAGACAAACAGCATTGATAGCCATTATAGCATTGCCAACACATACTTTATTTAGATGCCCTTGTATCAACATTGTAATCATATTTAAGATTGCTTAAGATGATCTTGGTGGTCCGTTTTGCCATATTCCCTGTGGGATTAATACATGAATAATTTTTAGGGCTGAACAAGATAAGGAGCTAGGGCAGGAACCTGTTTCTGAAGATGTGGGTCCAGGCCCTTCTGAAGAGTCTACAGCTGATGGTAATGCCATTTGCATCTAGGGACTGTGGAATATGCTATTTTCTTATGGTTGTTCTAATGTAGAGCCTCATACTCTTTTTCTTTTAAATAATTTTGCAGTTCCTCAGGAGATAGATGAGTATGAACTTGTGGATCCTGTTGATATACTGACTCCTCTAGAGAAGTCTGGATTTTGGGAAGGAGTGGTTAGTGCTCCTTCTTTGTCCTCCAATTGTTGTTTATTGATACTTAATTTATCTTTACATTTCACTGTTTATGTAATTTTGATCTACTGTTAATCTCTTGTTAATGTTGTTTTGGTTATGCAATTTGTTGTTCTCTTGCATATTTTTTTCCAATTTTTCTGTCTTATAGAAAGCTACCAAGTGGTCAGAAAGGAAGGACGCTGTTGCAGAGCTAACCAAGCTAGCTTCCACAAAAAGGATAGCACCTGGTGATTTTACAGAAGTTTGTCGGACTTTAAAGAAGGTTTTCTGATCTTCTTACTTGAAGTGAATTTGTTTTATCTTTGACGCCATGTAATGTCTTCCATTATTTCTGTTAGGGGATAGAGCAGTTTGGCACACTGCTGTTCCTTTTGCATTTTATTTCTCGTATGTGGTTGGAATGCTATGGTTATTCCCATACAGTTTAGTGCAGGGGCTTGAGTTGTTGTCTTAGCTATTTTAGATGAGTTATAATCTTTTTGTATAGTTTTGCTGCCTATGTAAAGTTGTTTTTGCCTCTCCAGTGGACATCTAAAAATATAATTACCTCCTGTTCTAATTTTTTATTCTTGTTATGTTGAATTCAATTTGGGAATCAGATCAGTTTTCTCTTAATATTAAACCCTGTCCCGTCTTCTCTATCAGCAACCCCCCTAAGTTTTCCATGATTCCGTGAATGGTTGAAATGATGTTGCCTTAAAGTTTTGTTTTGGCTTAAAGCGACAGTATATTGTCAAAGTGATATTATATTGTTCACTCTGGGGTGATACTTTTTGAAAGTTGTATCTTGGCTCTTATAAGTAAGGTATAGTCAGCATTTTGTCAGCAATGGACCATAGATGAATTGCTTTCTGACATAGTGTTGTGTGTTGGACATTGCTATTTGACATTAATTTAAAGAGCTGCCTTTGATCGGTATTTCTAATATATATACATCAAATAGCTGGAGTTCCTTTGATTGAAATTTGAATGTTAATGTTGGCATATTGATACAAATCTTGTTTGTCTTCTGATTGCCAGTTATGCAGTTGTTAGTTGTTTCACCAAGCATATCTCGAACTGAGTGTATTTGTGCAGCTTATTACAGATGTGAACATTGCTGTTGCTGTTGAAGCAATTCAAGCTATTGGCAATCTTGCCCGTGGTCTAAGGACCCATTTTTCTGGCAGTTCCCGCTTTCTATTGCCAGTCTTACTTGTGAGTACAATATGTAGTTTTGTACACGCACGCTTCGATATATATTTGTATCAGTATGTTTGCATCTTCATATCTTTTATCTGGTATATATGAGAAATGTTGTGGAGTGGATTTTTATGGCTGCCTCTGTTTCTCCTTTGCACCCTTTGCCCATTTTGTTTCATCAAGTTTCCCTTTGATTATGGAATAGGTTTGTCACTATTGGACCTAAGCACATAAGAACATTTGAATTCTCAGCTCTAATGTATCTTGTGCTGCATTTTTTGAAAGAAAATTTTGACAGCATGCATTGGGAATGATGGCTATTTTCTGTTCTTTGTTGAATGGTATTAGGTTTCTTGAAGAATAGCTCTGCTGTTATTTTCATCACCATTTTTTTTTTTTTGGCTGTCTGTGTCATTCATTGTTTTTTATACTTCTCTGATATTTCATATGAATATTGAATGGAAGTTTTGCATCATGAATATTTATGTATGTTTGACAACAGAATAATGGATCATTTGGCAGGTTTTTAAACCAAGAATTGCTAGTATACTCTTTTTATTGATTACAGGCCAATTAAAGGGCCATCAATGATCCATCAATATAATTTTAATACGACGGACATGGCTATGAACAGTCATCTGTTAAGATTTTTTAAAGTTTGATTACAGAGATAGTGCTGCACAATCCAACTTACCACGAAGAAACTTCAAGTAACTCAGTAACTCTCTTCACAGCCGAGTTGCTTTCATTAGTCACTGAAATCTGAAGATGATGCCACTGTACCTTCGTCAGGGCCTCCAATGCGGCCTTCATGTTCATCCCTGATTCCCTCATCATCCTACCTTTCTATTCTTATTTCTTAACGAAATAGTTTAATTCTTCTTTCTAAATTTATTCTCTATTTCTCAAGGAAAATTGGGGGTGTTCTGAGTCATTAGTATTCTGGTTCATCAAGTTTTTTTGATTGGTTAACTATTAGTGTGTTTATGAATTTCATCTTTCAAATAATTGCTATGTATTGTATTTGTGTATGAAGCATTTTGTTGTCCTAACAAGGTTTCTCTCATATAGGAAAAATTGAAAGAGAAGAAACCTACAGTGTCGGAGACACTTACACAAACTCTCCAAGCAATGCACAAGGCTGGATGTTTAAATCTTGTTGATGTTGTTGAAGGCAGGTTTCCTTTCTGTTCTAATTAGTTTTTTTTTTTTTTTTTTTGGTAATCTCACAAGGGTAATTGATATGAATGTTTTTCTTTTTGTAAGAGTTCTGGGGCATATGAATTTATTTGTTTTCCATATGCACTTGCACTTGTCAGTGCATGGCTGTCTTCTTGTGAATGTATTCAACATCTTAATGACTGCTGTTCATTGCAGATGTTAAAACATCAGTGAAAAATAAAGTTCCGCTTGTGCGGTCATTAACTTTGAATTGGGTGACATTTTGTATTGAAACGAGTACCAAGGCTGTTGTTCTCAAGGTGCATAAGGACTATGTTCCAATTTGTATGGAGGTAAGTGCATCCGTGGTTTAAGAGGCTTGTTTCTATTTTTTCCCTTTTTTTTAACTATATTTTGTGTGTTTTTGCAATTTATGAAAGCTGAAACATCTATTTGCACCTTTTTCCATGGATTTATTAAAGCTGAAACATCTTTAATTCTGTTCTGTGAAAGCTTGGGGCCAGCAATTTTGGTTTTTTTCACAACATGCTAATATTTGGAGACAAAAAAAAAAAAAGTATCTTTTGTGTGGTTAATTTTGGTTAGAGCATGATGTGCGTCACTATCTGTAAAATGCACAACTTCTGTTTTTGGTGAGAATTTTTTGAAATTGATTGATACTTGTGCACATGTATACTGTTGGAAATCGGACCATCTGCTACTAACTTTTGTAATATATTATGTAATACCTGTAATTAAAACAATTTAAGTTTTGTAGTGTCTCAATGATGGAACCCCTGAGGTGAGGGACGCAGCCTTTTCAGTGCTGGCTGCAATAGCTAAGGTAATATGTCAAATTTGCATTCATCATTTTGTTGTTTTAAATTTATCTCCCATCATCATCTTATAAAACAATTTAAGTTCCACTATCATAAATCTTTTTCCATATTTGTGGATTCTCTCTTAGTCTGTTGGCATGAGGCCTTTAGAGAGGTCAATTGAGAAACTCGATGACGTTAGAAGGAATAAGCTTTCTGAAATGATTACCGGTTCTGGAGGTGATGTGGCCTCTGGTACATGTTCAGGTTCGTTGCTTTTCTTTTTGTCTAGTAATAATTGCACTTAATTTACTGTTTTGAATTTTATGTCATTTTATTTCTTATTTTTATCATGCAATGGCAGCTAGAGTTCAAACATCTGGTGGAAGTGTACCCTATGTGGAGGTGCGTTAGCCTTTTCTTTTCAGTTTATTATTTGCGCTTTGTTTTCACCCCAGTTTTCATATGGTACTCGAAGTGTGATTCATTATTATTGTCTTTTATTATGTGTCTTATGGTAGCTATTACTTGAACAATTGTGTGATACGATGTGTGTCTACGTTTGGACATGCATTTACCTTGAGTTAAACTGGAAAACCAATAAAGAAGGTAAACTGATATATTGCCTGTTGTATAGTTAGGAACAAAGATTTCTTTATCCTGAAATGTGTAGGAAAGATTTCAAAATGTTTGTGGAACAGAATTGAAATGCTCACTGGGATCTATATCAGGAAATGTTGACTTTTATATCTGTCATGTTAGTGGTGTGTTTGTATCTATATGCTTAAAAGCATCCCGCGTGTTCTCTCCTTGTTTCTCTAGTTTTGTGACAAATTCCTTTTCCGTTCCATAAGTTCCAGAAATGAATACAGTGCTAAATTTTGAAATAAGGGAACAAATATGTTTATCACATTAGGTAAAGTATATTTTCTTTTTCAATAGCAGTATCTTAATACATATTTATTTTGGGGGGATTCATTTTGTCAGATAAAGAGGTTACACACTGATATGGCTTTAAATTTTGACACTTCCCCTTTTCTCCTCCTTCCTGCTGATTTTTTCCTCTAGATTTAAAGTTGAATGTCCATGTTGCCATAATGTTAAACAGTTCCATTCCAGCTGTGGGAAGAAAAATGTTTTGAGAGTTTGAAATTTAATCTCATCACCAAGGAGAAATTCAAAGTATCAATAATAATTAAGTGTCAAGCGTGGTGTTGCTCATGACATTAAATTATCCAGCAATTTATTTGATTTTATAACATTATATGTTCCAATTTATGCAGGCTTCAGAAAGTTCGATTGTTAAAAAGTCAGCAGCAAGCATGCTTAGTGGGAAGAGGCCTGTTCCAGCAGCAGTGAGTTTTTATATTCCATCCATGTGTGTTTGTTTCATAGTGTTTTGGTAGGAGGGTAATATTTTTTACTTTGAATTCCATTTTGCTTTTTTTCTTTTGCTTCCTGACAGCCTGCTAGCAAGAAGGGAGGTCCAGTTAAACCAAGTGCCAAAAAAGATGGATCTGGTAAACAAGAAACTTCTAAATTAACCGAATCCCCTGAAGATGTGGAGGTGAACCTATTATCTGTCTATGATGGCTCTGTAACTTGTATTTGCCCTGATGATAAGTGATCTTAACGTCTTTAATTTTTCTGGTCTGTTTAATTGTTGCAGCCAGCAGAAATGAGTCTTGAAGAGATTGAAAGCAGATTAGGATCCCTTATACAGGTAGATACAGTAGGACAGTTGAAGAGCGCTATTTGGAAAGAACGCCTTGAAGGTTGCTTATTATCTCCCTCAATTCATAAAATTGAATTTTAGACTCTTTACAATTGGCATTTTGCTTCTTAAGCAAATCTGATGGATTTCCTTCTCAATTTCACAGTGGCAAGTTATCTATTCATGTATCTTTCTTGGGGGGATCAGGAGCCCCCTAAAATTACCCTTAATTTTGCACTAGTTGTAGACCTTTAGACTAAAAGCTCATCAACGGTTAGGATTTAATTGATTAATGACATAGAATTTCATCATATCTTAAGTATTATTGTCTCGCTCTCTTTCTCCCTTGTTTATCATTTGTTGATGTTTGTTTTCCTTCTAACTTTCTTTTTTCTTCATCTCTTGTTTTTTATCAATTGATTTCTCTTGCAGTTTTGTCCAAATATAAAAAGTAAAAATTAGAAATATAAAATTTATTCCCCACAAAGCTACAATAAAAAAAATCAGGTGGATATGTGACCAATATAAATAGAGTTAGTGGAGGTAATGTTCTTTTTGACCAAGGGAAATTGCAAAGGAATAATTGATTTTCATTATTATTTTTTGTAACTTAAATATATATATTTTACATCTTTGAATCTGAATCTATAAAATTCTGGAGTAAATCTATCAATATCTTCTAATCTACCAAATTTTAAGAGGGATAAAATAACAAAATAAAAAATAAGAGAGGAGATGAAAAATGGCTGTAAAGAGGAGAAAAAATGTTGGTGGCAGAGAGTGGAAGATGTTAGAAAACGTTGGGGAAGAAGATGGATGAGAGGAGAGAGAAACTGTGCATTGATGACAAAACTACGAAAATTAATGTCATTTAATCCATTAAATCCTGACCATTGATAAGTTTCTAACCTAAAGGTCTAAAATTAGTGCAAAATTAAGTATAATTTTAGAGGGCTCCTGATTCGCACCTACCTTTTTAACCTGTCATATGCATTTTTCTGATTGTTATGTGAGTGATAGAATATGTATTGATCAATTAGGACAAACCTTTAGATATAGATGTTGCGAAGCTCATAGAGTATAGTTAGGATTACATTCTAAACAATTTTATAAAAGTTTGGGTGGTGAGAATTTGCGTTGAACCGTTCTCTCAGCTCACACTGCTATACTCTGTGCATGTGCTATGTAGTGGTTTGCTGTCCATGTGAAATACTTAAACTAGAATGACTATGTATAGCATGGCTGTCAAAATTGTGTGTTAATTGTTGTAACCATGTTGTGATACGTATTTTGTGGAGCGTATGGCCTGACCTTTGACATTAATGGATGAAATGTTAATTATAACATTTTTTATTTTAGTAGTGTTAATTATAACCATCCGATGAACGAATGAAAATGTAGTAGAAGAATTGTAATCTGCTTAACAGGATAAGATTATCGCTCAGAAGATTTGGAGAGAATAATTTCAGAGGTTAACTCTTGGAATTGGAAAAGCTTTTAGTAGCACAGTTTTCTAAATTGGTTTAAGTATTGAATGCCTGCAATATGATGTTAATGTTTTCATGTTATGTTAGTCTTAAAAACTAGTAAATTGGTTAACTCAGTAGTTGTTGAGTTTTTTAACTGCCTATTTATTTGGCTTGTGCTTTTCATGTAAATGTACAGTGGAATGTTCTTATAAAGTTGTTTATGAAATTGTATTATTGAATCTATACCTTCCACGGTTGCAGCAATATCATCTCTGAAACAGCAAATTGAAGCTGTACAAAACCTCGACCAGTCTGTGGAGATTTTGGTTAGGTTGGTATGCATGCTTCCCGGTTGGAGTGAGAAAAATGTTCAGGTATGTAGGTTTGGCTTTTTCTCATGGAGTACATTGATCTCTTTCAATTTTTTTCTTTTTAATCTCTTGAATAATGATGCAGGTGCAGCAACAGGTTATTGAAGTTATTAATTACCTAGCTGCCACTGCAACTAAATTTCCCAAGAAATGTGTTGTTCTCTGTCTTCTGGGTGGGTATTCTCAGATCCGTGTTCTCTTATTTCAAATTCAATGGCACACTTAGATATCTGGTGTGCACAGATCCACCACATGTGGACTGGCAGGAGTTGTTTAGCTGATTGTGCTTATTTCTCTTGTGACAGCAAATATGCTTTTATTGTCCCTTTTTCTTATCCTTAGCTGGTCTTATTTTGCGTAATAAACAGGTATAAGCGAACGGGTTGCAGATATCAAGACCCGCGCTCATGCCATGAAGTGCCTTACTACATTCTCTGAAGCAGTGGGTCCGGGATTTATTTTTGAAAGAGTAAGTACTATTGAGCCATTTTATTGTTCTTTGTTCATTAGTATCTTCTATAGAGATTTTATTTGCAGTAAGTGGTCTGTGAAGCAGATATGAATAATGTCCTTTCATCTGTGCTTTTGTTATTTCACTTGGTCTTTTTTTTCTTTTGTTTTTTTTGGGGGGGGAATTTCCCTTCGTTTTAAAATTACATTCTTAATTTTTTTTAAAAAAGTTTATTTATGTATTAATTTATTATTTTATTATAGCTTTACAAGATCATGAAAGACCACAAGAATCCTAAGGTTCTTAGCGAGGGAATTCTCTGGATGGTTTCAGCTGTTGAGGACTTCGGTGTATCACATTTAAAACTTAAGGTTTTTCCAGTCATTCCTTGACTTTCCTTCTTCGTCATTTTTACAATTTGACACTCAGTTGCTGTAATTAATTTTATGTGATTTGTTTGCAGGATTTAATTGATTTTTGTAAAGATACTGGTCTCCAGTCAAGTGCAGCAGCAACAAGAAATGCTACTATTAAGCTTTTGGGCGCTCTGCATAAATTTGTTGGTCCAGGTGACCACTCATTTTATGTGGAATTCTACATCTGGTTTAGTTTCATCTTTAAGATTCTCAAATAGTTTTTCTATTTTGCAGACATCAAGGGTTTTCTGGCTGATGTCAAACCTGCTCTGCTTAGTGCCCTTGATACTGAATATGAAAAAAATCCTTTCGAGGTATAGCAATTTATTGGTTATATTGTTGCACGTAAATGTTTGCTTTTGTAGAATACTAACTCCATTCCTATACAATATTCAGGGTGCTGTAGTTCCTAAGAAAACTGTTAGGGCTTCTGAATCCACTTCATCTGTGTCTGCTGGCGGGTTAGATGGCCTGCCGCGCGAAGATATTAGTGGAAAGATTACACCTACTTTACTGAAGAGCTTGGAAAGCCCTGATTGGAAGGTCTGGTTGCTTATTTGCATAAAACGAGCTTGATATGTTGTTCGTGTTTGCTGTCAATGTTGTTTCTGGGTGGCACAGTTTTTGGTTTTGAGTAATTCTGATTTGTGTGTTTTTTGTCCTTTCCATCTTTTCCCAGGTTCGTCTGGAATCAATTGAAGCTGTTAATAAAATTCTGGAGGAGGCTAATAAGCGCATTCAACCTGCTGGAACTGGTAACTTTAATAATTGGGATCGTTTTGATTATGCACCATGAGCTTTAATAATTGGGATTAGTTTGATTATTATTATTTTTTGTTCTTATAAATGAACATATCCTTGTCATTCTCTTTTATGAACATTTTCAATAAGCCCATTATCGTTCCTTTTATTTGATTGCCAGGGGAGTTATTTGGTGGTCTTAGAGGACGTCTATATGACAGCAACAAAAATTTAATAATGGCAACTTTGACCACTCTTGGGGCTGTTGCTTCTGCCATGGGTCCTGCTGTTGAGAAGTCAAGCAAGGTTTGTGGTCATGCAATTGTAAATTTGAAGTTTGGAAGTGAATAAGCATGGCATGTTTTCTTGCAGGGTGTTTTGTCAGATATCTTGAAATGTCTTGGTGACAATAAGAAGCATATGAGAGAATGTACTTTGACCGTGTTAGATGCTTGGCTTACTGCCGTTCATCTTGATAAAATGGTAACTGTTTTATCATATCTGTATTTGGGGCAATTTTGATCTCTTATTGGCAGGTTTCATGGTAATTCTGTTGTTGTAGGTTCCGTATGTTACAACAGCGCTGACTGATGCTAAGCTGGGTGCGGAAGGGCGTAAGGATCTTTTTGATTGGTTGTCAAAGCAACTCTCTGGACTAAGCAGTTTTCCAGATGCTGCCCATCTGCTGAAACCAGCTAGTATTGCCATGACGGTAATACTTGACCAAATTTTCTTTTCACCAAGTGCAAAATTTGCATGTAACATTACCGATTATGTTTTCCTTCTGAATAACCTTACTTTCTCGAAATTTGATTAGGATAAATCTTTAGATGTTCGAAAAGCTGCTGAAGCATGCATTGTGGAACTTTTACGAGCTAGCGGACAAGAAACAGTATGTGTGCTATAATTTTCTGGTACATGTTCTCATTCAAATGAGTTTTGATTATTGGTTGAACTTAATTTCTTCTTGGTGGGCCTGTTTTTCAGATTGAAAAGAATCTCAAGGATATTCAAGGGCCAGCTTTAGCTCTTATCCTTGAAAGAATAAAACCTTGTGGAGGATCTCAAGGTCTCTTCTTTTGTTACTTGGCTCGCTTTTATTGTTCCCCTCATTTTTCCTTTTCCTTCTGCCTTGTGCTTTGTGTTTCCTTGATGTCGTTTGAATCTGCAAGTGCAGTTTCTATGGGTCAAACTTCAAAGAGCAGCTCAAAGGTTGCAAAATCTGCTTCTAATGGTTTGTCTAAGCATGGAAACAGGGCTATATCTTCGGTATGTTTTCCATGCTTGAGTTTCAACATTTTCCGAATGTAATGAAGATATTGAATTTTTGCGTTTTAATGTCTTGGAAAGAGAGTCATTCCAACCAAGGGTGCAAGGCCAGACTCAATTATGTCTGTCCAAGATATTGCTGTTCAGTCACAGGCTTTGTTAAATGTTAAGGACTCAAATAAGGTACTGTTTGAGTGACATATGAAGCATTCATCATTGTATGAAGTAAATATATTGATGGAGCTTCTTCCATTCTTACTTATTTATGTACAGGAGGATAGGGAGAGAATGGTTGTTCGCAGATTTAAGTTTGAGGATCCACGGATAGAGCAAATTCAAGAGCTTGAGGTTTATATTGAATATATTTATAATGATATCTTGGCTTCTTCTTTTAGAAGTGAATAGTGATGGATCTAGATTTTGGTTTTCTTGCAGAATGACATGATGAAGTATTTCAGAGAGGATTTGCATAGGCGTTTACTGAGCACAGATTTTAAGAAGCAGGTTGATGGGCTTGAGATGCTACAGAAGGTGTGATGCTCACATTCCTGCCACTTGAGTTCACTTCAAATTATCAATATATTAACTTACTCATAATAATTTTAAATTGCAGGCACTTCCATCTATCCGAAAGGACATTATTGAAGTTTTGGATATTCTGTTGAGATGGTTTGTTTTGCAGTTCTGCAAGTCTAACACAACATGTCTGCTGAAGGTATACTTAGTCTGTTGCTTCAGAAACTTTTTATTATTTTCTAGTTCTTCAGCACTTACAAATGTGGTCCATTGTTAGATATAATGACTTTTCATAATCCATTGGAATAAACAGGTGTTGGAGTTTCTCCCTGAACTTATTGACATTTTAAGAGATGAAGGCTATTCTCTGACTGAATCAGAAGCTGCTGTATTTCTTCCCTGTTTGGTAGAAAAGGTGTATCTGAATATCTGAGAGCATGAATTTTGATGGATGTTGCTGTTTTGTATTTGAGAGATTTTGCTTTTTGAGCATTTTGGATGAAATTAGACCCATGCATTTTTCCCCTTTGAGATTTTGAACGCTACCTTTGTTCTTTGGAACTGTTAAACATATTGTCTCCAATTTGGTCTGTTTGCTTAGTTTTGTATTCTTGTGCTGCAGTCGGGGCACAACATTGAGAAAGTACGAGAAAAAATGCGGGAACTGACAAAACAGATTTTCAACTTTTATTCTGCAACAAAAACACTTCCCTATATTTTGGAGGGTTTGCGTTCAAAAAACAACCGTACTCGAATAGAATGCGTTGACCTTGTTGGATTCTTGATCGATCAACATGGAGCTGAGGTGCAAGAAGGATATTTTATCTTTTCCTAATTCTCTTGATTGTTTTCTGGAAAACTTATATTTATTCCTGTTTTTAACAGATCAGTGGACAATTAAAATCTTTGCAAATTGTTGCAAGTTTGACAGCAGAACGTGATGGTGAAATTAGAAAAGCTGCTCTAAATACGTTAGCTACTGGTTACAAGATTCTAGGTGTGTCATATTATGATGTTCCAGGACTGTGTCATACTCTTTGTATAGGAAAAGCTGTGAAACTGTACGATGTTGCCTCTAGATTACTGGCCTGTTTTTATTATTTTAATTTGTTGGGTCTGCCTTTGTCTGTGTTGAGAATTGCATTATTTGAAGGAGCGACCATATTTTTTATAAGAGGGTTTTTGCTTCTGCAAAATTTAAATTCTTTTTACCTTCCTTTCTTGTTAAGGCAGGTGTGCATTGCTTTAGTATTTTTACTATTTGTTGTTGGCTTTTGTTAATTTCTCATTTACCCAACTCTTTCCCAGGTGAGGATATATGGAGATTTGTTGGCAAGTTAACGGATGCTCAGAAAAGCATGTTAGATGATAGATTTAAGTGGAAGGTCAGTTTACCTTGGTGTTTCTACCCATTTCTGTTTCTGGTTTGTTTTCATTTTTTCACAATGTTGCATTATGCTAGGTTCGAGAGATGGAGAAAAAGAAGGAAGGTAAACCAGGAGAAGCAAGAGCTGCTTTAAGGCGTTCTGTCAGGGAAAATGGGTGAGTGTTCTATCTAATGGTTGTGCAGCTGAATGTACTCACTCCAGCATATTTCTTTTATATGTTGCTGCTAGATAATTGGATGTGAAAATGAGGTGTTTTCAGTACAATTTTTTCCCATGATGATCACCTTTTCTTGCCTAAAGCTGTTGATGCTTTGAAAAAAGCTTAAGTGGTCATCATGCTTTCAGAAAAGCTTTAACTGGTCATCTTTTTATGATGCTGTATTGCACTATTGCTCTATTTCAGTTATTTTTGTTTCTTGTATAATCAGTTACGAAATGAATGACGACAAATGAGGCTATCCCCCAAGGATAGTCTACTCTGTGAAATCATATAAGAATAAGCTTATATTGCTGAGAGTTTGCCTTGTTTAACTTTTGAAATCATGTCTGAATAAGTTTTATATTGCTAAAACTTTGTTTAGTTTGAACTTTTGAATTTTTGTGTTTTGATTACCAGGTCTGATATAGCAGAGCAAAGTGGGGATGTCTCACAATCTGTTTCTGGCCCAACATTTATGAGGTCAATTCATTTTTTTTCCCTGCTTTTGTTGTACGCATATGTTGCATTTCCATAATGATGCAACCATTGTAGTCCTATGCACTTCTAGCTTATGAGATTGATATTGTAACAGTTCCAGGAGAAACTATGGCCATTCTGAGCTTCATTTGGAGAGAAGTATAATGCCTCGTGCTCTTGCCAGTGTCAGTGGCCCTACAGACTGGAATGAAGCCCTGGATATTATTTCTTTCGGTTCACCTGAGCAGGTTTTCCAGCTTACATTGGTCCTTTTTTTCTTTTTTCTTTTTCCCCAACTACATATCCATTTTTTAAGTGTGGTCAATGTTATCAGCCACTAAGAAAAGCCTTGTCATTAGTTTTAGACTGCTACATATTGATTTGGAGTCTGATTTATTAGAAATGTGGCTTGTTTAGGCCTTTTTTCTTAGTGTAATTGGCTGGCACATCTACAAACACACACACTTAATGGATGGCCAGTGGGCAGACAGAAAACTCTTCCAAATTTAACATTTTACATTTTAGTCACTCTTAAGGAATTAAAAGGTCTTGAACTTTATCCTGTTGCAGTCTGTTGAAGGGATGAAAGTCGTGTGCCATGAGTTGGCACAGGCCACCAATGATCCAGAAGGTATTGTAATGGACGAACTTGTGAAGGATGCTGATAGACTTGTTTCATGCTTAGCTAATAAGGTAATCAAATTACTGTTTATTTAAAATAATTTGGATCTTTTTCTTCCTTTCAACTTTCCTTCTTCCTCATATAGGCATTGTACAAAAAAAATCATTATACTTCTGGAAAATTAACTTTTTGTCTTCTTTTCACTGTTAGGTAGCCAAAACATTTGACTTCAGTTTGACTGGGGCATCATCAAGGTCTTGTAAATATGTTCTTAACACGCTTATGCAGGTATGTTTGCAATCCAAAATTATTTATTTATTTATTTATTTTTTGGTTGCTGTTTAGGTTCCAGAGAAAAATAGGCAAAAAGAGGTACTGAAATTTGTGCAGCTATTACATTTGTAGATATATGATTTTAGCTGTTACATTTCTATTATGTTTTGACTTGTATTATTTAACTCTTTATCTTCATCTTATCAGCTGTTAAACACTATTCGTGGAATCATTTTGCTGCAACATACTAACTATATGAACTTTGCTGCAGACATTTCAAAATAAACGGCTTGCTTATGCTGTTCAGGAGAGTACTCTGGACAGTCTTATTACTGAGCTTCTACTTTGGCTTTTGGATGAAAGAGTACCTCATATGGATGATGGCAGTCAACTTTTGAAAGCTTTAAATGTATTGATGCTTAAGATTCTGGTAAAGTTTACTCGAAAATGGTTTCTATTTTTTACATAATAGTGCATAGTTTCTCCGTGTTTCTCGCTTAAGCAGCTGGTGATTGTTTGTACAGGATAATGCAGATCGAACTTCATCTTTTGTTGTCCTGATTAATCTCTTGCGCCCGTTAGATCCCTCAAGATGGCCTTCACCTGCAACAAATGAGAGCTTTGCTGCCAGAAACCAGCGTTTCTCCGATCTGGTTGTTAAATGTCTTATCAAATTGACGAAGGTAAGTTTTTGCTGTTGGTGCTTCATTACTTTGGATTCTGGGAATTCATTTGACAAATTGGGTTCATTTTTTGAACTCTTATATATATATATATATATATATATATTTTGATAAATGGTTGACAACTTTTGGGGATGGAGACAGTAATTGACGTTGATTGTTGCACGCCCACCACTTTCTTCAATTATGTATACATAACAAACACTATTGAAAATGTTAATTGGTAGGGCAAGTTGTGTCTATACCACAGTACAATCTATGTAAGATGATTAGTGATAAATTGAGTAAGTTCATTGAATTTACATTTAAAAAAAAAAAAAAGTTTAACTACTTCGTGGATAGAGGGGAGAAATAATGTCAGTGCTGATTTTTCTGTGCCATATGGTTGAAAATGTGATAAATTGCTGCCCTTTGCCTCAGGTTCTTCAAATCACTATATATGATGTTGATCTGGACCGTATCCTTCAAAGCATTCATGTATACTTGCAGGATCTGGGAATGGAAGAAATTAGGAGAAGGTATGTGTTTAACTTCTTGTGAATAAGGTGCCTGTTTACTTTCGTTTTTCTTTGTGGAAAAAGGGGTAGATTACTGTTTGGTGCAGTTGGTTTTTATCTCGATCTTTTTGCACTGGATGATTAACTGGCTTCGTTAATTTTGTAATATGAATTTCGAAAGAGCTGGAGCTGATGACAAACCATTGCGAATGGTTAAAACAGTTCTTCATGAACTTGTTAAACTTCGTGGAGCTGCAATCAAGGGTCACCTGTCAATGGTTCCTATAGACATGAAACCTCAGCCAATTATTCTTGCTTACATTGATCTTAATCTTGAGGTAGTAAATTGAGCAAACAATAAACTTTATTAGTTTGTTTTGGTTAAATTTCAGCTACTTTTTTTTTCTTTTATTTTGATAACTTCTTTCTATCTTTTCAGACTTTAGCAGCAGCAAGAATGTTGACAGCAACTGGTCCCGGGGGCCAAACTCATTGGGGTGATTCAGCAGCCAACAATCCAACATCTGCTACAAATTCAGCTGATGCCCAGCTGAAGGTATCATTTTATAGTTTCATCTTCAATAATTGTTTTATTTTTTAAGACAATATCATTCTTGGACAATGGTATTTATTTGTTGTGGTTGATTTTTTCTTTTTTCCCAATACCTTTTCTCTCATTCCTTCTGTTTATGCGTTCCATTTTTTATCTTTAATTTATCAACTATTGAAACTAATCTATCTTTTTACACTTGTATTCATTGTTTTTCTGCTAATATCTCTTGGATACACTCTACCTGCAGCAAGAGCTTGCTGCAATATTCAAGAAAATTGGGGACAAGCAGACATGCACTATTGGTCTATATGAATTATATCGCATTACTCAACTATACCCAAAGGTAAATAGTTGTGTTTGAATTGCTAATGAGTTGCTTTTGTGAACCACATAGGTTTTGCTTGATTTATTATTTTTATGTACTCATTATTCAACGTTTATTTCAGGTTGACATATTTGCTCAGCTCCAAAATGCTAGTGAGGCATTCCGCACTTACATTAGGGATGGTTTAGCTCAGGTTTGTATTCTTGTCATTTGAACTAAAATGTACAAGTTACATGGTTTAGACGGAAGAGCATAGTAATAGGTACTTATATTTTATACTTTAGATGGAGAAGAATGCAGCAGCTGGGAGGACTCCTTCCAGTGTGCCAATGGCAACCCCGCCGCCAGCAGCTTTAGGTGTTTCTTCCCCTGAATTCGCACCTTTATCTCCAGTACATACAAATTCAATGAATGATGCTAAATCAATGAATGTGAAATCAGAGCCAACAAACTTAAATTTGCCACCTTCATACACTGAAGACAACAGGATCGGTAGTGCCATTGCTTCAAAAGTTCTTTCTTCTGAGAATCCTTCAAGTGACCAACGAAATGAGAGATTTGGAGGTATTGTACCCAATGTTCTATGTTTTTGCCTTTTTCTTTTAATACAAATTAGGATATTCCTAAATTTGAAAGTCAATGTGGAAGCTGCAGTAACCAGCGGGACACTAGATGCCATTAGAGAAAGAATGAAGAGCATGCAATTGGCTGCGGCTGCTGGAAATCAGGATCCTGGAAACAGACCTTTGATAAACATGAATGATAACGTAAATAACGGACTCTCTAGTCAAAGTCGTTCCTCAGACCGTGCTAGTGTGGAGAATCCTGCCCAGGGGTCTGTTCTTCCTATGGATGAGAAGGCATTGTCAGGACTTCAAGCCCGAATGGAAAGACTAAAAAGTGGGACAATTGAACCGCTTTAATTTAACAATAATATGAGTTGCAGACTTGAGAGTCAAGTGCCATTCTTGTAAATGGAAAAGGAGCAGAGTGAAGTGTGCTGTTGCCACGCTTAATGTACATCTTGCATACTATTCTTGAATGTTGTGGCAGAGTTTTGGTAAGAGCACACTGACTTCGTGCAGTTAGTTCTGTAGTGTAGTGCATTTGTTTGCCAATACAATTTACTGTTTGTATATTGTAATTAAATAATTGTCCTTTAGCTTATCTAGCCGATGTCTTAAAAGCTTCAATTTATTCGGATGTATACATTTCACAGATAGCGCTGTGCCAGTTTTGCTTTGTTCTGTATGTTATTATAGTTGTTGCATGAGAATTCTCTTCAATTTTAGCTTGTATTTCTAAGTACAGACATGAGATTTTATTTCAAAATTCCCATATATGGGATGATTTTTAATTCAATTAGAGTGACACCGTGAAAATGCAAAATTGCTGTACAAACTCGTGCCATAATTTGATATTGAATTTCAAATCAAATGGTGTGCTTACTGATTGTTAATGGGAAATGGTTGGACTAAAAATGAGTAATAAGACTCGGAATAAAATGCTTGCTTGAGCTGTAAGAATCAAAATGAATAGTCGTGTTTATTATTTTGTTTTAAAATTAAAATGGATTGTAGTAAATTTAACTGTTGTAACAATAATAATAAGAATAGGATAAAGCTATGTTGCTTGGGTTACAATATGCCGCAACTTGTCTCTTTGTGATTGAATTATATAGCAGTCCCTGATATTCTTATAAAATTAAAAAAAAAATTTGCATATAAGTCCTGCTTATGATAAAATAGCTTTTGAAAGGAATCTTTTAACTTCTGTTATAAGAGGCAATAATGAGCCATCGAGTACCTAATTACCATCACAAAAGATTGGTTGCAACGGCCACAACATAGTGAAACGTAAAATCACCGTTGCGGGGAATTTTTTGCGATGGTTTATCACTCTCCGTAAAAAATGGGAGAAAAAAAAATACTGACTACATTTAAAAGAGTACTTGGAAGTTAATAAATGTTAAATCATTTTTAATCAAGACTAAAATATTATTACAAGGATTCACAAGCCCAAAATAAAAAATAAAAAATAAAAAAATATATATAATTCTCAAGAAACACAAAGTTCAAAAATTTTTTAATTAATTTTTTTATCTTTCTATAATATTATTCTTATTCTTAATCTTTCTATATGATTTTGTTAGACCATGTTTAGAAATTCAAGATGGCTTTTTCAAATTTTAAAGTTAATGTTGGTATTTTATGGATAAATTAATAAGTTAAATGTACAGATGAACTAATATGTCAACTAATACTGAAAATGAAAATGTGATGGTAAAGCTTTATAACAATAAAATAATAAAATATTGTAGCTAATACAATTTTTTTTCTGCATCTTTTTAATTTTACAATTTTTTGAAGCATTGAAACGTTACTAACACATATTTTTAATACATATTCAATTTATTTATTCTATATTAAGTGTCTCTCAGATAACAAAAAAAAAAAAAAATTGTTTATGTAAGATTACATTGTTGCTGTTATACGGTCATTTTTTTATTTATGGTTAAAATAAGTTAATGGATCAAAGTTTAAAAATTTAAAACAATATGACTTATATGTATAAATATTTTAAAACATTTGGCGTTTATGATTTTGCAATAAACAACAATGACTGTAATGTTAATAACCAACTAAATAAATCTCTAGCCTTTGAACTGTTTTTCCATTAGATCAATTGGCTGAATCCGGAAGCGACAAAGTTGTGGTACGTTGGTACATGGCAACTTTTGCCAATAATAATAATATTATTATTATTATTATTATTATTAATACCAATAATAATAACCATCATCATCATCATTGGCGGTCGGCAAGCCACTGTTGTTGTTGCTAGTTTGATATTTCTGGCAAGACTATTGACTGCTGCTGCTAGTGTTGGATGAAGACCAGCAATGCGATTTTGATAAGTGCTGCGTGAGATCGACGGCGAAGAGTGGCTGACGTGATTTGGGAATTAGGTTCTTGTATTTTCAATTTTTCAATTTTTTAATTTGTTTAATTTTTCAATTAGGACAATTTGATCATTTTAAAAATTTAGTCAGGGTAAAATAAAAAAAAAAAATCTTGGGAATTAAATTTTGATTCCCAACACCCGAGAATCATAATCCCATTATTCTTTCCTAAAAGTTTGTGGGTCTTGCACAATCATTATCTTTTTCTTAACAAAATTTGCATGTAAACAAATTAATCTCTCTCTTTTCTTAATTTGTATTCTCATTTCTTACAATTTGTAAGTAAACGCACATTTTTTAATTGGGGTACATTTGACATTTAATAAAATTTTGTCTCTTAAATAGTAGTTTTGCTGATCGTGAATATATTTTAGACTCACCATCGTTTGAGTTCCAATCATAATAAAGAGTTAAGACTTAATGTTTAATTAGTGTTTAATGAGTGCGGTTTCTCGTCACCATCTAAAACTTTTTCGTTAAAAAAATAAATCCATTAAAATTTTAAAAAATTCAAATAACAATATATAACACTATAATTATAATATTGGTTTATTTATCTCTACACAAAGAATTCAGTGTTATAATAGTGATTGTTGCCCTCCCCCCCCCCCTTCTTCTCGGTACATTTTCTTTGGTTGTTTTTCTGTTTCCTTTAATCTATTTACGGTGGACCATTCAGTAATTGGTTGTATTTGTTAAATTTCTTTGTTTGTTCTATGTTCCTAATTCGAGCATTTGTCATGAATTTGTAAGTGTTTTTTATTTTTTTAAATCTGAATGGAACCAAAACTAAGTTTAATCTATATTGAAAAAAGAAAAAAATTGTATAGATTGTTTGTTGTCAATACATGGAAAGATTTCTTCCTTTTTTTCTTTTTCGAGTTTCCTTTTGGTATATTGATAGAATTAAATGCTAAATGACCATTCCGTTTTTGTTCGTCGGATTCTGTTGACGAAAGATCTATTAAGACTAACAGACAACAACAGTGGGCCTGAAGTCTGGAGGAAGAAAGTAAAATCATTGGGCTTTCTGTTTCTGACAGCCCACGGTTGATGTGGCTGGATATGAGAATTTGATCCAAAGTTGGGAGGGTAAGGAGATTTCTCCACGCTCAAGCTCGTTACTTGTCTGAGGTTGCACTTTGGTTTCATTTGCAGATGCGAAAGTTCGACGGAAGCATATGTTGCAAGCATGAGTGTTGTTATCCTTACTCAATTAGGATATAGGATACAAACTAAGGTAGAGTTTATTTTTTATATAAAATTTAAATAAATTTAAATTAATTTGAATTCTAAATAGAATTGAATACTTAAATTTAAATGATATGTTTATTTTTTTTTTCTTCTGAATCGCTATACATAAGTATTAAGTTATTTTTTTAATTAAAAAAATCTAAAAATCAATAATTTAATATATATACCCTTACAAATTATAAATGTTAAATAATTAATAGCATTCCAAATAATATAAATAAGATAATATATTTTCATAATATAATCATGTTCAATTAAATATAACTATTTAATATTCTAAATTAGTATATATTAATCAATTTTATTGTTGTTTATGATGTTTTATATGAAAAATATTCATTAAAAATGATAAAGATAAATAATGCTAATTTGAAGAAAATAAAAAAAATTACAATTTACCACTATATTATCACAAGTTATAAAAATGGATAATAATGTTAAGTATTAAACTTATTTAGGTATGGATGAAATTAATTAATTAAATACGGATATTTTGGAGAATATTTTTTAATGATGTCATTCAGACTTTTTAGATTAAACAAAAAGCTAAAAAAAAATTAGCTTAACTACTTAATGACTAAAAATTTTCATTAAGTTGAAAAAACATTCGTACTTAATAACTTAACCTATTACAATTAAGTCAATTAGGTCATTAAGTTAAAAAAATAAACAGCTCCTAAGTATGCTAGTTGATGTGCTACCAATATATTCATCATCTAAATTAAAAATAATAAAACTTAATAATTTGTCACATCAGTTGAGATATAAACTAATGTATCGTTTATTTTTTTAATCTAAAATCTCAATACACCTAAATATACCTAAATATCCAAATCTGAATGTCATATTTATTTTATTATTTTTTCCCTGAATCTCTAAAAATTAGTATACCAAGTATTTTTTTTCCAACTTAAAAAAATGTAAAATTAAGTAATTTTACATTTGCGGGCTTACATATTTTTAATGTTTAAAGAACATTAATAATATAGTATTTTATTTTAACATACGCTATGTTTAAAAGAATACCACTCTTTAATATTCTAAACTATAATACTTGATCAGTTTTATTGTAGATTATGATGTTTTATATGAAAAATATTCATAAAAATTTATAAAAATAAATAATGTTAGTTTGAAGAAAATGAAAAGATAAAAAAAAAAAAAACAATCTCCTACTATTACCACAAGTTATAAAAATAAATAATAATGCTAATTCATAAGTTTAATTAAGGTAAAGATGAAAATAAATTAAGTCGAATAGGGATATTTTAGATAATATATTTTAATAATGTTATTAAGATATTTTTAAATTAAGTAAAAGTTAACAAAATTGACTTAATAACTTAATTGACTGAAGATTAAAGGGAAAAGCTCGACCTAAAATATTGCTGTGTTTAACGTAAGAAGATCGTTACGTATGTTCTTGTTCCATTTCTTTCCTTAAAGGTGTGAAGTTGTTGAAGCTGAGGCCAAGGCGTTGGAGACGGCTAAGGGAAAACAGAGATGAAGAGAAAATACCAGTAATGGCAGTAGATGTGGACTTGGAGATGCGAGCGAGATCTGAATTTTATTAACAGTGAATTTGTATGCATCAGAATTCGGGTTCCAGAAACATGGAGATGTGAGCGAATTCCATGCCAGTTGCAGCAGTTTTGGCCTTGCCCTGTTTAAACGATCATTAAGCTGTGATTTGAAGCTCAACAATGATGCTCCTTCATCATCATGGCAACAGGTTATGATTGAAAATTTGGTGAGGAAAAGCAGTACAAGAAACAGGGATCATAAATTTCATGGTCAGTTATTTTTATTTATTTTATTTTATTTTATTTTATTTTATTTGTTTGTGATTCGTTTGTTTGTTTCACGGTCAGTTTCATACACAAAAAGACAGCTTGAACGAGCTCCTGCTTGGAGCCCAGGCCCACGGCAACACAAGTTTTGTAATGGTATCAATTATCAAGGTGCTACATTACCTGGGCTGGGCCTGGGTCAGCTTGGCCCGGCGTCTGCGTCTCGCTTTCCTTCGATCAAACCTCAATACTAAGCTTTTTTTCTTCTCTTTTTTTTTTTTTTCCCTAAAATTAAGTAGGAGTACGCTTTTATTAAAGTTATTTTCATCCCAAGAATTTCGTTAAAAAGGGTACTTACGGGATCTTAGTCAGAAGGGTAAGTGATGATAGAAAAATAAGCAGAAGTTTGACAGATACAGCGAAGAATTAGTCAAGGTGTGCAGGAGCACTGTTCTTAAGACTAAATTTCGCTCCTCAAGATATAATATCTCAGTGCAAGAAAGACGAACGAGAGCGGTTTGATCTCCAAGATACGATGACTACTATCGCAATACTGCACTCAACATGATAGTTTACAACAACAAATTGATAATGATGAAGAAACAAGAAAACTGATAGAGAACGGCAGTTTGATTAAAGTTTAAAATTTAAAAAAACTGACAAAAAATAGTATTGAGTATAAATTTTCTCTCTTTTTTTTTTGGGTAGCATATTGCTCACTCTTCAATAAGTTTGAGCTGTAATGAAATTTTGATTGGTGAATTATCGAGATTATTAGATGGAACAAACTAAATTTCCTGGACTGTGTAGTAGAAGGACGAAATTACTAAATCAAATATCTGCCTGAAGAAACAAGCAACCAGACCAAACTCAAAAACCAAAACCAACTGCTTTCAGACAAAGACAAAATACTCTAAATGCTTGAGAGCAAACTCCTTATTAGCTTTATTCTAATCAACGCAAGAGCATGGGCTCCAAATTAAATGCAGTGCTTGCCATGATTGCCTTCTACACTACCAATTTCATTCATTAAATATTCAAAATATTAATTAAATACCCAATCTCGAACTCAATTTCATATCCGCCTCACAATTTGTTTATTAATTTAATTTACTCTATATTTATGAGCTTCGTCGTAAGTTACATGACGCGTTACAGTTACAGAAACGCCAATCTCGCCAAAACGACAGCCGCATTAAGTGCCCGGGATGTGAAAGTCGCCGACACGTAGTACATAAATATAAGGGAACATTAATGCTCCGAAAGCAGACGCTGCCACGTGGACTTGGACAGCAGTGCAGTCAATTGTCCCAAGTGGTGATGAAGCGTTTTAATTGCCCGGATGTTGACGTGGCTCATTTAATGAGGTTTGATGTCATCTAGCTACGTTGTAGGGAAAAGGAAATGAAAGAGAGACTTCGCGCTTCTGCAGTCACTCACGGGATGTCGTATTTGCCCTGCAGTCGGTCACGGGATGTCGTATTAAATTTAAAATCCACTCTAGATTTTTCTCACCCTATTCCTATTTCATTAAATATTGCCAGTAACTTACAGTTTCTTTCTTCTTCCTTTTTTTTTTTTTTCAAATTACGTATATTTTCAATCTAAAATTTAGATACAATATTCATATTATACCAATAATCTGTCAACATGAAACTCGAAAGTCTACTCTTGAGGGGGTCAAAAGAAAAAAAAAACAAATGCTTATTCTTAGATGAGTCCCATTAAACTGAACCAATTCCCCCAATATACGTTGAGAGAATTAATTCGATTGGACTCAAGCAAAATCTCAAGACGGTTCTATATAACCATAATCAGAACTAATATTCTTTATTTATTAATCAAACTTCAAAAACTATCGAGCACTTTCTATTTAAAGAACATCATAGATAAAATTTTATAATCTTTGGCGTAGAAAATAAAACATAAAATTCATTAAAAGCCCATTTACGTCCTGACCTGTTGCCTGTGCTGCCACTATAGTCTAAAATTTATTCATCATAACTAGATACTAGAAAAATTAAAGATAAAATTAAACAGGTGCCTTAAAATGATATTTTAGCAGTTTGCATACTAAAATATCATTTTAAGGCACCTGTTTAATTTTAAGACGGGAATTTGAAAAATAACTAGAAGTGTACTTTGTATTAATCTTAATTAATTACAATCATTTTTATCTATAAAATGTTTATATCATGATCCCCCAACCCTAATAACAAAATACAGAAAACAAAAAACTGTGATATGATTTCACTGTACAAAACAAAAAATAAAAATAAAAAATGAAAGTTACATGGAAGAATGAAGCAAAAGGAGTTGGCTTTAAAATATATTAAAACGAATCATTGAGATCAATTCTGGCCTTCTTAACAAGTAAAGGAGAAGGAACAGTAGAATTGCAACGTGGGCACCTAGGGTTTGTCTTTAGGGTGATCACGTAAAGCATGCAGCCAGGGCAGGCGGCGGCAAACATCGCTGACGACGACGAAGGTGACTGCCGTTTCTTCGCCGTCTCTTTCTCTGCTCTTTGTAGGGCTGACTTGACCTTGTCTAGCGTACAAACACTTTGGTAATTATGGTTTGATGACGATGACGAAGACTGAAGCTTCAAGTCTAAGCACGCTTCTTCGAAAAGATTTATTTGTGCTGCTGCTGATGACGATGACGGCGGCGGCGGCGGGTAGTTTAAGTTAAGGGCTTCAAAATCGGCAGCTGGGTTTAAGTTAAGGGCTTCAAAATCGGCAGCTGGGTTTGTTTGTCTCTGATGATCCGAGGATGACGATGACGACAATGGCGAGTTAGGGGAGCTGCATCTCTCATGGCTTGAATGTTCTGTCTGCAACATGATTAAATAATTTAAAAGCTTTGTACGAGGACAAAATATGAACAGAACATATTTACATGAAGAATAGTGCAAAAAAATAATAATAATAATTGGTGGTACAGTAGGTATTTATTGAATAATTTGTATAAACTGACCTTTGAGTTGAGATCAGATTCTGTGTCATTTGACAATCCTCCAAGAAAGTCTTTAGTAATCAAAATTTCTGAAGTCATTTCTGTGCTCTCTTTTGCCAACAAAGAAACCAGAAACGGAAACCAAAGAGGTGATATGATTTATAAAGAGATTTATAACAAGGCAGAATGGGTAAATATGAAATCTTGCTGCCTCGATAAATAAATAAATGAAGCTGATTGATTAATACGCCGCGCTCCTACATGGGACGCCATTAATCGGGGGTTCAAAATGACGAAATGGCCCTGATTAAATCCTGTGAATCGCGGTGCAACTTTTGCAATTCGTTGGAATGGGGGAGTGAAATTGACTTTTCAACAATACGTACGTATATATGCATTTAATGGCCTTGATGATGGTGCTTTAAATGACCTTTGATTTTACTTGTTAAGGATAAATAAAGGAAGAAAATTTTGCTGGCCAAACTCATTAATGGCCGCATTTAATGTTTTTTCGTGACTGCTCGTTCATAAATTCAAAGGGGCCAGCGCTCTCATTTATTAGTGGGGAAACTTGTAATGAAACGTATTTGTTTATCAGCTTCCACGTGTATTTAGGCTCCAGTTAGGGGGCCATGTTTCTCATCCATGAAGTGACTTCACCGTGCGAGTGTGCAGCCACATAAACCGGTCGTGGATTTTCATTAATTTCAGTACATTTTTATACGCGACTTATTTATTTATTTATTTATGCCTCCGTATTTATCAATTATTTTTTAAAAGTTTTAGGTTAGTTTTTGTGGATCAAATAGATTCAATTAACTAACTTAACAAAAAGCCAAAGAAATGAGTAAGTCGTGTTCATGAAGGTTTTAATTCTGAAACTCATAAATTTTTTTCTCCCAAAGCAAAACACAACCAACTTTATCATTGAACAGTTGGCAAGATATTATATGACTTCAGGTAATTGAATTGACTTCTTTTGTGTGCGCCATTACCGGTATCTTTGGGCTGTCCCTGTGACTGTATGGGCTTCACTGTGGGCTGTTTAATAATGTATTACTGGTGATTCATCCAACTTGCCGGTATCTTTGGGCTGTCCCTGTGACTGTATGGGCTTCACTGTGGGCTGTTTAATAATGTATTACTGGTGATTCATCCAACTTGACATTGATGATATCAACAGCATTCCACGTTGTGTTCCCCCTCTAAAACCTTTTTTTATTTTTTTTTCCTCAAAAAACCCTCAGAAGAGGTATAATATATCAGATGAAAATAAAGGTACAGAGTCCATGTAGTAATGGCAAAGTCAATTAAAATCCTATAAATATTCCATACAATAGTAAATAATAATATGATTAAGAAAATCAGTAAGGCATTCCCAAGAATTATTAAGCAGAGATTTCTTCATTTTTTAATTTTTATAGAGGAGAATCACACCACGTCAAATCAGAAAAATTAAAACCCATATCGACTAGAGTGTTTGTAACACCATTACCATCTCTATATATATAGGAACAATAAAATTGTATAAACTTTATCATGGTTAGGCAATTGTGTTAGAATAAGAGATAGTGCTCTCTTGAGTGGTGTGGTTGACCTTCCAGATCAACACGTTCTCCTAGAGAATCTTTTAATTTTTTCTATACTCTTTCTCTAATGATAGGATGTCAGAAAGAATAAAAAGATACATGTAACTTGGGGATTATGACTTTTCCTGTTATCTTTAGATATTTCTATTTCAACTCATCATAGAAATAGAAATTATTATTTAAGTCTCTACACATTAAAGGCTCATACCTCTTAAATATATTAAAACTCGTATTACTTAAAACCTTAATAGATCACTTTTAATTGGACTTAATCTTATATGACAGTCTGCAACACATAATTATTCACATATAAACCCAGTATTGGATTAAAAATCTAACAATATTAGATTAAAAATCCAACAAATTGAGCCATTTAATGCAGAGTTGCCAAAGAAGAGATAATATATCACTTTTTAAGCAAGAATAAGCAGCCATCGAATCACATTTTGGCCACAATAAATGCCAGCTATTGTAGTAGATAAATTTAGTAGCTGCAAAAAATAGGTTTGATTCCCAATTGACATAACAAAGCACTCCAAAAAAGTTCCATGTCTATAGATGACCCCACAAGAAATTGGACCCGAACTTTCGTAATTTAGTGAGACCACCAGTATTAACTTTAGGCTAATGCTAAGTTACAGCTGCTGTAAGCTACAGCAGCTGTAACTTAGTATGATCCTTAACTTTAACCCCAGAAAAGGTCAGAAGATACCATAGAATTGTAAAGATATTTAGAAAAGTGAAAAGATAACAGCTCAAACTAAGTATGTTATAAACAAGAAAGGGTTCGAAAGACTTAGAAGGCCTGAGTATAATTCCTCAAGTGAGAGATATAGCCCAAAGTACTGATACTTAATATGAGCAATTGAAGGTCCAATATTTTCAAACTTCAGCTTATTCCTGGCCTTCCAAATATCGTACAAAATCACAAGAGAAATCATCAACCACGTATACGATGTATGAGAAGGGAATCGTTTGCTTAAAATGAGCTCTCGAAGATCGCAAACATTGCCAGGTATATTTGCACAAACAAGAATGTCTTAAGTAGAAAGTCTTTAATGAAAGAGTTTGCAAGCCAAGATAGAAATCTAAAACTCTTCTGTGTATTGTTTGTTGCTTTACAAATAGTTGAAAACAACCATATGCTTATGCCTGCCCACTTAAGTTCCATGTTGCTCTTCGGTGAAAATCCAATCGATGAAATTGCATGTTGCTCAAATTAATTAATTACCACCAGATCACATTGCATTCTTATTTTTATCACGAATTAAAATCCCGTGCGAGTCTCAATTTGATTTTTCAATCTCTTGGTTTCGGTCTTATGTAAGTGAATAAAGAAATCAAAATCAATATTCCAATAATGCATGTGATCATAGAAGCCAATATCTCTAGCTCTTTTTCTCACGTGTGACCTTGACCGATTGAAATATTAATGAAAGATTATTGATAAAAACCAAATAAAAATAATTTATTATTTCCCACAAAAAAATAAAAAAGAAACTTAGAACAGGCCTATAAGACGTTAAGAAAGTTTTATGTTAGGAAGACTATCGTAATCAGCGTACACAAGTCCAGAACCACCAATCACGTGCTGCCATACACGGGCAGATTCACATTGTGCCTACCAGGCAGCTGAACCCGTTAAGCTTTTATTTTTCCATAGTCTTCTATATATTTTCTATTATTTTCATACATAATTATATTGCCCCCCAATAAACACATAATCAATATCTATCTTCATTAAGAAAATTTATTTTGTTATTATATTGGCCTCTATAATAAGCTAATTTTCTAGATCTGCCCCTGGCTATACACGATACAATTGTGGCTGTGTTGAAATTACTGATACGTATTTTATGATATTGTGACATCAATTCTCGTTACGTAGTTTGATGATTACATGATAGCATAATGACATTGTACTCTAACCTAAGACTTTCTCATTTTCTCTGAGTAGTTGATACATTTATATATATTTCAAAAGAAGTAGTTGAAGCGTTATTAATCATCTAATTGACAATTTTCATGCATAGAGACAGAGGATGAGGCAATATCATGAGCTTTATATACGTATTGCAATTTGTAAGACCACGTGAAAGCAAGGAGAATTCGGAAAAGGGAATAATCAATAAGAAAGAGGTCAATTCCGGAAAAATAAACAAATAAATAAATAATAACAAGGGAATAGCAGCAATTTAGTTCAACAACCCGTTAATGTAATGGTCGAGGTGGTGCCTCATTGTTAAGTATTTTTGTTTAGCTTTTAATAATTTTGTTGTAAGTGTACATTAGAAGTCATGTATATCTTTTTTTTTTTTTCTCAGTATTTTAACTCTTATCTACCGCTAATCGCAACCGTATCCTTTTTAAAACAAGAACTAAAATGAATATGCTGCCCGTACAACAGTGACGCTGCTGGCTGCGTCAATAAACGTGCAGTTGATAACAATAATTAAGCGAACCCCACAGTTTTGGGTGGGGAAAGAGACATAAGGATCAGGCCGGAATGTATTATATTATTTTAATTATACATGCATGAGAGTTGAATTTGGTCAATTCTGATACACTCACTCAAGTCTTTATGGCAAAACACTAATAAAAATAAAAATAAAAATAAAAAAGCCCTCCAATTGGCATTTATATGTATGGGTATTGCCAATATATACATGAAAGGATTCGTCAAGTTGTCAACTTGATCTTTTATATATGATTGGTTACACGAAATTATTGTACCTCTTGTGTCTACCGTCTACCTTTTATTTCTCTACTATTTTTTTTTTTTTCAAAACACCTCTTGCCGCAGCTTTAAAATGCGTTTTTTTTTAACGACTTAATAAAATGCACGATTGAAAAAAAGAAACAGAAAAAACAAGTATTGACCGATTCTGGTAGCTTCTTCTTCTTCTACTATATATTCTTTAGCCTTCAACAAAACTATGAGAGTATAGATTCAATTATGAGCGTTAAATTCTCTTTATTCTGGGTTTGTAAATTGTGATGAGAAAGAAGATGAATTTCGGAGTGGGATCAGTGAAGCTGCTGCTTTCCTCCTCACTGCTATTTGCTCATCTCTTCCTGCTAATTGGTTTATCCAACGCTCAAAACAACACCACTGCTACGACTGACCCTGCTGAAGGTATACATATGCATTCTCTTCGATTAATTTAATTTCCTCTCATTAATTAATTCTCTCGCCAGCTAGCCACCGCTTGCGTTTTCTTTTCTTTTTCTTCGTTTTAATTTGACTTAACTTAACCATGTGCATGCGCGGTAGCATGATTCTTTTAGAAAACAATTAACTTTATATACACGGTTAGCTGCAGAAATCCAGAAACCTATCCAACAGTTAAAATATATAAAGCTTTAGGTTCCGTTTCGGATTGAGGGTGGACGGCTGTAGTTATATTAGAGTATTTGGTAAATATTAAGTACTGTAGTTTAAAAATTAAATTGATTTAATTTTATATTTATATGATAAAAATTTTATTATTTTTTTTATTATTTTTTAAAATTATTATTTAATAATTATATTTATTACATATTTTGAACTTTTATTTGATAAATATAACATTTCAATATTAAACTTATTCTGAATTTATTATTTAAAATTACTGTGTTAGATGATAATTAAGCTACCAGTGGAGTAATATAGAGTTGGTGCTAATTAAGGAAGAAGAGATTAACTGACAAACGTTCGTTACTGTACAGTTAGGGATGTCTGGCCCATGACTTTTGTTTTAATAAAAATACGTACCGCAACAAGTTGTGTGATGATAGTGATCGAAGTGATCTTAATATCATTAACTAAGACTCCATAATGCTTCCATTTTCAAAGCTCTTTTTTTTTTAATAAGACATAAAAAAAGCAATCAAATTTAAAATATATTATGTTATCATACTTAGCGGGTTATCACGTGTGAACAGTATATTTTACTTCCTAATTGCTGTTATCATCATCCCAACCAATCACGTGGGAACATAAATTCCAGGGATAAGATTATTTTAGACGGCGCACGCGTCACATGCTCAGATTTCAAAGTTATTCGTTTTTGAATTTGGAAATGAAGACATGTCAAAGTTCACATCAGTCATATCATTATCATCGCCATTTATATAGAAGAATATTCGACATAAAGCGTCAATATTGTACTTAACTTTTGACGTAATGAGTTCCAATTTAATATTATAGTTGGGTAGTTATATTTTAAAAATTATAACAATATCTGATAAATATTAATTATTATGATTTAAACGAAAAATTAATTTAATTTTATATTTTAATAAAAAATTATAATATTTTTATTAAAATTATTATCTAAAAAATCATATTTATTACACGATTTTTATTTTATCGTTATATTTTTTTTAAATGATTATGGTTTAAAAGTTATATTACCTTAATATCAAATAAGGCCTAATTAATTACAAATATTCATCCCAATATCATCAATATAACACAAGGATATAGGAATTAGGAGCTCAAATGAAGTTTTGCTAAGCATTAAATCAATAGTTAGAATTATTTTAGATTTTTACCCTTAATTTTTTTATTTCTCTTGCCTAATAACAATTGATTCAGCAACCAGCAAAAATTTAGTTTAACACAAAATCTTTGTATAACACATATGTGATTTATTTTGGTTCAATCGAGAGATATTATTCTTTGACCTAGACTAAACTGTTATATTTATATAATTCATACATACAGACTTTTGTGAACTTAAAAAAAGTGAAAGTAAATGTGCAATTTCAATTTTTTTTTATATAAATTAGATATTTTTCAATATTATCCACTTTAGACTTCAATCAAATGGGGCTACGGGATAAAGATGGGAATTACTCTTGGACAGAGACCCCTTAACTTAAATGATTTCTTCATCTATGGGGTCACTATTTTTTTTCCCCCCAAAATAATAATGATAATGATTGAAATTTTCGTGATTGAGATACATCATACACAGATACTAAAACTAAGGATTATTTTCACTGGCTGGTTGCGAGGCTCTTATCAGTCAGTCAAGCATGTAGGCCCTCGCTATTGAGGGTCCAGCTACGTTGTGATGGCTGCAACGGACCGCAGTTTTTTTTTTGTGTGATTTAACTAATGTTGAATTTTGCTGAGCACTTTATACGCGCTTTTCATTCATAAGATATGAAGAAATATTATGGTATTTTTAACTTACATGGACTACTAAAATTCTATTTAGCACCTTACACTCTTTTTATTTATTATTTTTATAAATATTAAAATATTTATTTGTTTACATCCAAGGCATATTAATCAACATAAAACATTAATATAAATAAAAAGACAACAGTACCCTTAAATTTATAAATTAAAAATAGAAGTTCAGAATTTTTTTCTCTTTCCTCTCACCTTCGTCTCCATCGTCATCACTCCTCGCCTTCATCATCCTCCATCATTAGCATCTTCACCTTCATCTCCACATATTTTAAGAAGAAGAAGATATTATTTTGTTTTCGGATCCAAAATCGGCAAAATCCCAAAAAAAAAAAAAAAATTGATCTTGAGGTTCAAACTGACGTTAATAAACCCGCTTCATGCTTCTTATCATAAATTATTTCCAGCCTCAAAAAAGCCGCAATACCAAAGACCTAGCTTTATTCCTAAATCTACCCATCAAATTCCACTTATCCCATCTCTTTCTCCCTACTTCGGCAACAACTTCAGCAAGCAAACTCCATTGTTGCCATGGCTTTTCATGACCACAAAAGTACCTGAACGCTGCACCTTGTTAATTTTCTTCAGCATTTGTCGAGAGTTAAGAAGGGTAGTTTTGTACTTCTATGATTTATAAACTAATTGTAAATGAAAGGAGTACAAGGTGCTCAAGTAAATTTCACAGTAGTTAAATCATAAAAGACAAAAGTTGGGCAGCAACGTAGCCGGATCCCATTATTAAACGAGTCATAATGATTCGATGTGATAAGAAAAAAGCAGTGATTCTTACAAAAAAAAAAAAAAAATCCATCTATGCGATGACTTAATTAATTCAGAGGCAGGTCTGAATTTTGGCATTCTTTGAAAGAAACTCTCAATTTAATTCTTATCGAACATGTTAATTAAGTGTATCATTTTACATCGTACACGGGAATTCAAAGTCTTCAAATTCAAAATTCGTCCTACATATTCACTGTTTAGTTCATAATAAAAAAAGGGATTTAGATTTTATATGTCATCATATCCAGAGTGCATTAATCTTAATTAACGATTTTATGAAATTAAATGATATCATTGGGTAACAAAGCTAGTATGCATGTGTTTGATGAGCAGTGAGGGCACTGAACTCAATACTGCAAAAATGGGATGCGCCGGCGGTGCCATTATGGAACATAAGTGGAGAGCCATGCAGTGGATCGGCACTCAATGCAACTGATTCTGAATTTGAGAGCCCAAATAACAATCCTGCTATAGTTTGTGACTGTACCTTTGACAATGGTGCTACTTGCCACATTACTAAACTGTAATGCTCTCTCAATTTATCTTTGCACTTGTTAATTTCTAAAATGGTTGATGCAGGTGCAGTCTCATGGTTTGGTTTGTTTGATTTTTTGTTGCAGGAGAGTATATGCACTGAACAAAAAAGGGGTGATTCCTGAAGAACTAGTAACCTTGCAATACCTGACATTTCTGTATGGATTTTTCACTCAGATATTTATCTGTCATTCAGTTTGTATGTATAAATCAAATTTACATAATCATCATGATTAAGAATTTCTCTTTGAATTTTGTAGGAAAATTGATCAGAATTTCTTCACTGGCCCCTTGCCTTCATTCATTGGAAATTTATCTCAATTGCAGCTTCTGTAAGTATTGAAATTGGCTTTTTCTAATATTCACTGATTTGATTATTGGATTAGGCTGCAAATTCTTTATTCTTTGTGTGTTGTCTAATGCAGTGTTATATTTTTGTGTACAGGTCAATTGCCCACAATGTGTTCTCGGGGCCTGTCCCCCGGGAGCTGGGAAACCTTAAGGAGTTAACTGTTCTGTAAGATTGGCATTTCTTTTTTAAAAATTTATTATTATTATTCTTTTAAATCAGTGTATAATTTTTAATTTCAAATTGCAGTTCTTTTGGTAACAACAATTTCTCAGGAACACTCCCTCCAGAAATCGGCAACTTAGCCAAACTTGAGCAACTGTAGGTTCTAAATTTCTATCTTTCCTTTTATATATATTTAAGTGTAGCAAAGCTGCAGGCGTATGAAACTTAAGTAATTTTCAATTGATAAATTCAACAGTTACATAAACAGTTGGGGAGCCGGTGGTGAAATTCCCTCTACATTTGCTAAGCTTCGTAACATGCAAACTCTGTAAGCAAAGTTTTTTATGTATGCCATTTTGTTTCTCCTCTTGTATAAAGATAATGCTGCCTAAGTTGATTAATTTGTTAAATTTCAGGTGGGCATCAGATGCTCCTTTTACAGGCAAAATACCCGACTACATTGGCAATTGGACTAAGCTCAACTCCCTGTATGCTTTCCAAAAACTCCTTGACTGCATACATTGTCTGTGTTCTGTGTAGGGCATTAAAGATTTTGCTTGGCTTCTGATAATTTTGATAACATGTTTGCCAAATTGTTGCCGTAGGAGATTTCAAGGGAATTCTTTTCAAGGCCCTATTCCGTCCAGTTTGTCTAAGTTGGCTTCATTAGCATCCTTGTGAGTAAATATTTTTCTGACTATCTCTTGGTCTTTCTTTTCTCTTTGGAAGAATGAATCGTATCCGTGATGTTTGAATTGATTGTGTAGACGAATCAGCGACATATATAATGTGAGCTCGTCTCTTGATTTCGTTATGAGTTTGAAGAACTTAACTGACTTGTAAGTATACTTCCTATATATTTCATCGTGTTTAGCAGCCTTTTCATTTTGACACTGAATAGTGATCGGTTGGTTTTTTGTTCTTCCCCTCCATAGGTCCCTGAGAAATGCTCTGATCACTGGTACCATTCCATCTGGAATTGGAGAGCTTCAAAAGTTACAGACATTGTAAGTTGATATTAAGAAATAAATTATAGAGTGCCGCTTTCCTTTTTTCATTTTGATTTATATTTTTGCCCAAAATTTTCATCTATATTTTGCAGGGACTTGAGTTTCAACAACTTAACAGGCCAAATCCCAAGAACTTTGTTCAATATCGATTCTCTTAATTACTTGTAAATTCGTTGAAGCTTTCTTCCATCAATTCAAGATTTTTTACTTTCGGACTTTGGTCATTGTTTCGTTATTGCTGATGCTCCTTACACTGCTTCAATGGCCAGGTCTCTTGGAAACAATAGTTTGTCAGGAACACTTCCTACTCAAAAAAGTGAAACACTTCAAACTATGTAAGCATTTGTTGAGCTTTCTGATTTATTGAAAGAAAACTTCTAGAAATTCATCCATATGCTTGTTCCTCAATGTGCCCTTATATCCACACATAAACACTGATTTTCTCTTCGGTAATTGCAATTCAAACCATAAGAATATACGTTGCACATTTCAATTTGAAAACGTTTTAGATATAGGCCAGCGATTATCATCTTCCATGCATGCATCAGTTGTGACTTTTGGCTTCTTTATCTGGCAACCAATTGTCTTACATATGTATACGTTGGTTCGTATGTTCGAACTCGTTTACTGGTGCTTAACAAAATGTTTCCTGCAGAGATTTATCTTATAATCATCTATCAGGATCTTTTCCATCGTGGGTGACTTCAAATTTACAAATGTATGTCTCTTAAACTATGATAATGCTCTGTTCATCTTCATTTTCTAGAGTTGCTGTGTTGGACCTTAGACCTTGTCAAGCTCATTGCCATACAAAATCAATGGTCCTAGTTTCTTTACTTTTATCATTTTACTGTAACAGTTGTATGAGAATTTCATGAAGTCTCTTGCCTTTGCATCTCTGTCCAATAATTTGACAATTAACAGTTTGCATTAAACCGTATAGGAATCTGGCAGTGAACAACTTCACATTTGACAGATCAAACACCAGGTGAGTTTTGGTCTTTTAGTTTTCTTTTAATTATGTTAATAGTTGTTAGGAAATATGTCTCCTTTTTCAATCAGGATTTGTAAATATTAAATTAAGATATTTCTTATGCTTTTCTTATTTAGTAGTTTTCTTATTGTTAAGTCAATTATTTATAGAATTGGCATCTTATGGCAAGTCTAGTTAAATTGAAATTTTATTTATTGAATATCTTTTAATAGGGTTTAGTTTATTAATTTCTTAATTTAGTGAAATTCCAATTTAGTAGAAATATTTGTTTTATAGTTTAATTAGATGTTTAATTTAGCAAGTCAATGAATGACTGGATTCAAACAAGAAGTTTATTAAATGCTCTAAATATTTCATATGAGACAAGTAAGGCAAGAATATCGGATTTATTCTTATTCAGATTCATAAGAATTATAAGAAGAAGGAAATTCGTATTTAGAAAGAATCCAAGTTTTTTAAGACATGTAACTTTTATGAAACCTATTGTCTAAATAAAGAGAGGTATTTCGCAATCGAAGGTATATAACACAGAGCATAAAGCAGAGAAGCAAAATTCGGCCTTCTACCTAGAGAATCCAGATTTGGCACATGATGTTGAATTGATTTGTTTTCTTATCTTCTTCATTCAAAGTCTTGTTAAGAGACTATTTCTTTTCATTTCTGATGAGAGTTTATGTAAATCTTATATCACTGGACATTGAAAAATTGAAGAATTACTATTAATCACTTGATGAAATGCCTTGAGGATCGCGGATAAACTATAAGTGAGAGTCTTAAGTTTGGTAAATCTATAAGTTGTAACATTTCAATTTAGTGAGTTACTTTTCATCTGGGCATGGCCTCATAAATGTAGAATTGATTAATCCAAATCACGTAAAAATCTTTGTATCATTTAATTTCTTCAATTTTATTGTGTTTTGAAAAATTAATATTTTTTATGTGGATGAACACTAACTGTAAGCAGTAACTGTGAACGGTGTTTTAAAAAATTATTAATTTTGTTCTTAATTTAATTAGGTTAATTATTTAGGAGATTTTCTCAAACTTCTCTCTATTAAGAAATTAATTAATTAAGTTGATTAATTAATTAGTTTTAGAGTTTTAAAAGTGCCTATATCTATTTGTAATATATCTAAATTTTCTTCACTTATTTAAGAGATTTCCTATTTAAGAAATAAGTAATTTTCCCTTTAGAACTTAACTTGTTCAATGAGGAATACAATTATTAGAAGGAAATATATATTTCTCTTACAAGAAATAAAATAATCACTTTATATAGGGAGATTGGGTTCACTTATTTGTGTAACACAACAATCAGTTCTCTGCAAGTATACAAATTTTAGTGTGAGAGAAATAATAGGTTTATTAAGAGATTGGGTGTTATTAGGGTTTTGGGTGTGAGAAAAAATATTAGAGTAATTGTAATAAGTTTTCACATAGTGAATTTTTCTCTCGTCGTCTTTGGTAGCCGTGGTTTTTCTCTAGTATTAGAGTTTTTTACGTAAATTCTTGTGCTATGTGATTGGTTTTATCCTCCGTCTATTTTTTTGTTTATTATTTGTCTAATATTTTTGCTTGCAAGATCATGGGTAGGATTAAAATTCCCTAACTAGTAGTCTCGGAGCTAAGGTTGCAATGTAGAGCAAATATATCAGTAATAAGGTTTTCAAAACCTAGGAAGGGAGAAAAAAAAAGTTTGATGGAACAATCAATTTTTGTTTATGGAAAATTGAAGTGAAGAATATATTAATTCAATCTGGTTACACGAGAAAAGCAAGGGTGATGTAGACCCTATTCCCATTTGTAGAAACCTATGGAGTGCGTAGACAATGAAGGCACTTTAAAGAAGATTGTCGAAATGGAGCAAGTTCGGCAAATAACTATAAATCAATAGATAGAGATACTAATAATTTTAGCTAGCAGTGTGTCTCTTTTCTCCATAAGAGACATGTTTATCCTTTTTAATGTGTCATGGAAGAGGATGTGTTACTGCTAGTGAGTCCGCAAGATTTGCATATAAGGCATAATTTGGCATTTATACAAAGTGTGTGGTCGAATTTTTATGTTGATGGCTGAAGACTCTCAAGGAATTCAAATATGAGAGTGGCTATTTTCAGTAAAGTGATCGACATTTACCAAATATGTGTACTTTGGATAAGATAGAGTATAATGATTTTCAGTATAGAGAATTATGGCTGCTGAATAAAGGATAAGATTTTTCCTATGGTAGAGTGATTCTCATGAGCCCTATATGAGTGTGGTTTTGGTGGAGCAAAGAAGATGGAGACTACATGATTGTGTGGATACACAGTAGATCGTGTTTTGTTGCCTAATTAAAAAACTTGACAAGGTGGAGATTATTAGAAAATATATCTCCTTTTTCAATGAGGATTTTTAAATATTAAATTAGGATATTTTCTAGACTTTTCTTATTTAATAGTTTTCTTATTCAAGAGAATTCCTATTTAAGGATTACATAAATTTTCCTTTAGAACTTAACTTATTCAATGAGGAATATAATTAGTATAAGAAAAAAAATAATTTTCTTTCAAGAGATAATCACTATGTAAAAAGAGATTTGGTTCACTTATTTGTATAACACAGCAATCAATTATATACAAGTAAACCGTTTTTAGTGTGAGAGAAAGTAGTTCTATTAAGGGATTGAGGAATTGGACGTTATTGGGGTTTTGTGAGAAAAGTACTAAAGTGATTGTAATAATTTTTCATTTAGTGGTTTTTTTCTTGTCGTTATTGGCAACCATGATTTTTATCTCATATAGGAATTTTTCACGTAAATTGTTGTGTTATATGATTGATTTTATTATTTATTTATTTATTTATTTTTTATTTTTTATTTGATATTTTTACTTGCAAAATCGTGGTTGGGATTAACATTCCCTAACAACAAGTAATTTGAACTAATTGTTCTCTGGGCTTGCCAGTGTGTTTCCAGGATTGCACTGTCTTCAAAGGAACTTCCCGTGCAATAGAAATGCCCCACGATGTAAGCTGCCTTCTCTCTGATGTCAGCAATATTATATTTTCATAAGTTATAGCTCCACATTTAGAAGAAAGAATGCTTGCCTAACTATACTTCTGTGGTTGTACTTCTAAGTTATGTAAGGAACGTCCTAGTGAATTGCTGAGGAAAAATCTTTAATAAGAGCAAGTAGTAGTACAGAAGTTATAAATTTGACTTGAGGTAGCCGTGATGCAAGTGGGGAAAATTTTTGCTACTACTGCCGGTCAAAATTGTAGCGTAGTTAACATTATAAATTTGGTGTATTAAGCCATCTGAGCTTTAAACAGCTTTGATGTGATAAAGTGAGCGTGCATGTGATGAGAATTGAAAAAGATTTGTAAAGTGCTGGATGTGTATTGATTAAGAACAGTGACCTGAATGGTTTCTCATTTCCCAGTTATTGACCTTTATGGGAAAAAAAAAATTAAAAAAGAGTTAAAAATTTGATGTCGGATTTTGGTCAGAATAGTTAGCGCTTTTGTCTTTGCATTTGCAGATGCAAACTTCTCAATCAAATGTGGTGGTCGACAAATGAGAGCTGATAACATAGTGTACGAGGCTGACAACTCGTCTCTTTCCGCATCGTCCTATGTTGTGACCAATACAGAACGATGGGCAGTGAGTAACGTGGGTTTCTTTTATGAAAGAGAAAATCCAGCGTATGTGCTAAATACTCTAGCACAAGTGACTGGCACCAGGACCCCAGAGCTTTATCAGACGTCAAGGATATCCCCTGGATCTCTTAGATACCATGGCCTGGGTCTTGAGAATGGACCTTATATTGTAAGCTTGTTATTTGCAGAAACAAATATTCTTGATCGAAGCACAGAAAGGTGGGAGAGTCTTGGAAGGCGTGTTTTTGATATCTATGTTCAGGTAAACATTTGTCTTGAACCAAAATTTGGAGCTGGAGATCATGGGATTCCAAAATTACAGCTCTTTTTTTTTTCCCAGTACATTGAGAAATAATAATTCTATCTATAATTGTCGATCTTCTAGGGAACTCTCCGGTGGAAGGATTTTGACATATCAAAGGAGGCGGGAGGCCCTAACAGAGCTACTGTACAGAATTTCAATGCCACTGTGTCAGAAAACCATCTTGAAATTCACCTATTTTGGGCTGGTAAAGGGACCTGCTGCGTACCTAAACAAGGTGATTATGGACCAGCAATTTCAGCTCTCAGTGTCGTTTCAGGTAAAGCATATGATTCCTGTGAATCTTCAATTGAGATGGAATATAATAAATAAAATGGCTTATATGCTTCTTACTGCTGCTAAGAACTGAGTTTTTACTGCTCAGCTTTCCGACCAACTGTAAGTGGATTACCCCCAAGTACCTCTGGGAAGAAGAGCCACACAGGGTTGATTGTTGGTATTACAGTCCCTCTTGGAATTTTGAGCTTGATAGTGATATATATAGTGTTCTACAGGGGGAGAAAAAAAGACAACGATGATGAGGAAGGTAAGATGAGTCCACTGACAACTTAACAATATGTAATAGTAGTTGTAGCAACCTTGTTCATGGAACTCAATGACTTTGTAATTGCATATTGGTAAATATTCTGCTTAATTCATCTTTTGTCATATAAATCCTTCATTATTTCGTAATTTTGATATCACAAACAGCTATAGTATCCCATCCTATACTCTTGTCCTTAATTTTTGTCTTGGTTGAGCCTGCAGTGCTACTTGGGATAGACTCTAAACCAAACACTTTCAGCTACGCTGAGTTGAGATCTGCAACAAAAGACTTTGACTCTTCAAACAAGCTTGGAGAGGGAGGATATGGACCTGTGTACAAGGTAACTATATACATTAAGATTACAGCCAATTGATAGTTTTCTTACATGCTGGCTTTGCTATGTAGTTTTTAATGGGTGATCATAGTCTGAAACGGCAACTAGAAAAATCAGTTGATGCTTTCCAATTTTCTCTAGGATGTAGTGGATTTTTTTTTGGGTTACTAAATGCTGTGCTTTACAGGGTACACTATCTGATGGGAGAGTAATAGCTGTGAAGCAACTTTCAATAGCATCTCACCAAGGGAAAAATCAATTTGTAAATGAGATTGCTACCATATCTGCAGTGCAACATCGCAATCTTGTGAGATTGTATGGATGCTGCATTGAGGGAGCCAGGCGCCTCCTTGTTTATGAGTATCTTGAAAACAAAAGCCTTGATCAAGTATTGTTCGGTATGATAATCAATTCATTCTTGCTACTAATAAGCAGCAGAAAGTATTGCAAACTCTGTGTTTTAACTTGTTTGCTGAGGCAAAGAATTCAAAGAAGAAAGTGCTGGAATCACTGACTTTTGGAAATTGCATGATCTATTTTGTAATCTTAAATGCAAAATATATTGTTTAGACAATGTCCATAACTGCAAATTAGCCACAATCACTATCCTAAAGCTTATTGACAGTGTCTCAGTGAGCCCTCATGCAGATAAACTATCCTAGAATTACCAATTTGGCCTTCGGTAACTCCATAAATTTCTAACCACTGCAGCCAACATTTCTGCAGGAGACAATGAATTGCATCTGGATTGGCCTACCAGGTTCAGTGTATGCTTGGGAACAGCAAGAGGGCTGGCTTATCTTCACGAAGAATCCAGGCCAAGGATTGTACATCGAGATGTCAAAGCAAGTAATATTTTACTTGATGCAGAGCTCTGCCCCAAGATATCAGATTTTGGATTGGCAAAGCTGTATGATGACAAGGAAACCCACATCAGCACCAGAGTCGCAGGGACCATGTAATCTCCTTTAACGTTTCTTCTTACCATTCTTCCAAAAATGACAATTCCATAATGCATAATGCAGGCCTTATCTTCCAATTTTCGGATACAATGGACTTGGGGATTTTGATCAGTAACTATTGATCTTGTAGTGGCTATTTGGCACCGGAGTATGCAATGCGCGGACACTTGACAGAGAAGGCTGATGTTTTCAGTTTTGGCGTTGTTGCGTTGGAGATCATCAGTGGGAGAGCAAACTCTGACAACAGTTTGGATACGGAAAAGATTTATCTTCTAGAATGGGTGAAGAAAATAAGCTTGAACTTCCTTCTGCTTTCTTTCCTTTCTTATCTCTGCATTCTTCTGGTTAAAGAAACTTAATTCTTTAAATCTTCATCTGAATTATTGTCTATATGATGTTTCTAGGCTTGGACGCTCCGTGAAAAAAATCAAAGTTTGGAGCTTGTAGATCCTACATTAACAGAATTTAACAACAACGAAGCTCTTCGAGTAATAGGAGTAGCTCTCTTGTGCACTCAAGCATCACCAATGTCGAGGCCACCAATGTCACGCGTCGTGGCCATGCTTGCAGGGGATATAGAAGTTGGCACTGTTATTTCAAAGCCAAGTTATTTAACAGATTGGGATTTTAAAGATATAACAGCAAGCTTTTTGAATGAAGACTCGGCAACGCCTTCATCATCTAATGAAAAAGGTAACAGCAAGGAGAAATGCCAAAGAGAAAATCCAGTTGATGATCACAGTGAAGGAACTGATGCATTAGTCTCCCCAGTAAATGTCACGCAGCTGGCTGATATTATAGCAGAAGGGAGGTGAGAAATATTTTTGTCGCGTCGCGGCTGTGATCTTACTATTTGCCAGTTTCTGAAACAAAAGCTGCCTTCTGGTGGAGGAATCATCCGTTTCTTATCGTGCCTTGAATTTCTCTTGTGGCGATATTTCTAGCAATTACAGTCGATGCATATGTATAGCACAAATTACTGTTATCTGACTATGAGTGCAACATTTTCGTAGTTCAAACGGCAACAAAACTTCTCATTTTGGGAAGGCATGATAATCAATGTATCTAAATAATATGAAACAAGTCCTCAAATTTTAAAAATAAAAAATAAAAAAATTGCAACATATATATTTGTAGATCGTTAATTACCCTTTTTAATATATCGAGGTTACAAGTCGTATTGTTCTTCATTTTTCAATATTCTTTTACACTTCGTTTTTCTATTATATTGGTTTTGAAATTATAAAATCGCAGCTTTCAGTCGAAAATCCGCCGGCTGATTATGGGGGATCTTGACACGTTGTTGAGTCCGAATCCTATAAGAAGTTTACGGAGTAGGTTCTTTTTTTTTTTTTTTTCAAATTTTAATCATCAAAATACGGTGCCTTTATATTTACAGGATGAATAGATATATTTCACTAATTTTTAGCCTTGTTTTTTGTTCTGAAAATTTTCCTTTTACACAGGCATATTCATATTCGCAAAAAAGCAACTTGTAGTTTTATCATCATCATCATCCAAAGGTCCTTCATTTGAATGAAATCCCGCACATCATTCATATTATTGGTGGTGTGTTTAGTTTTAGGATTGAAATATCAGAATGAGAATAAGAAATGATATTTATTTAATAAATAAAAGTGGGAATGAGAATAAAATATAACTGGTCCACGTGTTTTTAGAATTAAGAAATGGAACTTGATTCCCAAAGATTAAGAATCAAGTTTTCATTCTTTGAATTTTTCATATTACCCCACTCAAATTTAAAATTTCATAACTTTATTTTTGTCCTCAATTAAAATATTTTTATATCATTATTATTGTTATTATTCTTGATAATAATAATAATAATAATAGTAGTAGTAGTATATTTAAAAGAAGTTGTTGACGTGTTATTGTCATGTAATGGACAATTTGAAGGGTTTACCAACGAATATTTTACCGATTTATGATTACAGAGACAGAGGATGGCGCATTATCATGAGCTTGATAAAGTTCAATGTGTTTTACGCACGTATTGCAAGTTGCAAAGTCGAAGGTAAGTTGTAAGAACACGTGAAAGCAAGGAAAATTCGGAAAACCGAATCAATACGAAAGAGGTCACAAATAAATAAATAATAATCAGGGAATAGCTTTAGTTTAACAAGCCGTTAGTATACAAGTCGAGGTGGTGCCTCATTGTAAGTATTTTTGTTTAGCTTTTAAGAATTTTATAATACGTGTACATTATCATTCATGTGTGTGTGTGTGTATATATATATATATATATATTTTTTTTTTTTCATTATTTTAACTTTTTTCCACCACGGAGTCAAAATTCATCCTCACGAAGTCTTCATTGGTTGCCATGGCTGAAACTTTGTCTTTCCAAGAAAAATGAGGGCCTTGGTGTCAGAGATCTCAGCTCTTTTAATCGAGCCCTCATAGCACAACAATGTTGGAGATTAATTTCTTTTCCAAACTCTCTAGTCTCCAAAATCATTAAAGCAAAATGTTATCCCAAAGGTGGCTTCATGGAGAGTAACCTGGGCAGCAATCCTTCGTATATCTGGAGAAGCATTTTGTGGGGGCGAGATGTTATTGAAGCTAGTTCGCGATGGAGAATCGGAGATGGCAAACATGTCTCTATTTATCATCAAAGGTGACTTTCCCGTCCAAGCACATTTAAACCATTCTCACCACAGCTTCTGCCGTCTCAGTAGTCTAGAGTAGCAATTTTGATTAATGAAGAAGGATGCTCGAACGAACAGATGATAAGGGATCATTTTCTTGAGGAGGATGCAAATCAAATCTTGAAAATGCCACTGCCCAAGAAGCCATTGGAGAATCAGCTAGTCTGGACATATGATAAGGGGGTCAGTATAAAGTGAAGAGTGGTTACTATGTGGCATTTCATATGAAGCTTAATGATATGCCTTCCAGTTCTAGTAATAATACAGGGTGGTGGAAGTATTTTTGGAAGTTATCTCTACCAAAAAAGATTAAAATATTTTATTGGCGAGCTTTTTCCAATATTCTGCCCACCTATTCAAAATTTGCATAGAAGGAAAATTCTGGGTGCCCCTTCATGCCCTTGTTGTGGTTTTGCTTATGATTGGTGGGGTGTAGACAAGTGAAGAAAGTTTTGAAAGTTGACGAGCTTTTATTCCAAGATTACAACGCCAATGGAGTTTTCCAACTTGTCCATTCATATAGCATCTCTTTTAACAAAAACTGAGTTCGAGGAATGGGTGGTTTTGTGTTGGTCAGTTTGGCTGGCCAGGAATTATCTGATTCATTGTCATACTGTTAGTGAGCCTCAAGAAGTTGTCGCTAAAGCTGAGCATGTAATGCTTCATTTAGAGCAGGCACCCTGCAAAATCGAACCAATAGGAGTCCTAAGACTAATAATCCAAGCCTATGCTGGCAAAGTCCGCCTCAACCATGGTATAAAGTGAATGTTGATGTAGCTGTCAGGTTTAAGGATGGTTATGCTGGCATTGGAGTATTAATTCGCAACTCGGAGGGTGAAGTTATGGCAGCTTCTATTTACAAGGTGACCTTTTTTGGAGATATAGTCTCTGTGGAAGCTGTTGCTGTGCAGAAAGGAATTCGTTTTGCGAATGACATTGGGCTGGCTCCAGCTATAATTGAATCTGATTCTCTCAATGTAGTTAAATCTCATTGGTAACAAAATTGCAAGCAGATGCGAAGTGGGGTGGTTAATAACTGAAATTCAAGAAGTCCTGTCTTCTTCTGAAAGCTCTTTTAAAGTGATTTTTGCTCCACGTACGATTTGCGATGAAGCGGCACATCATCTAGCTAAATTGGCTCTATGTAATTCTATCGAGAAAGTTTGGATAGAGGAAACTCCAAGTGGACATCTCTGTTTATGTATATAAAGACAAAAATACATAATAGTTTTGATCAATGAAGTTCCAGTTTAAAAAAAAAAAAAAGGACATATCCACCACGAATCCCATCGATATACTTTTTAAAACAAAAACTAGATTGAATATGTTGGTACAATTTTATATTGAGTTTGCGTCAGTAAAGTGCAGTGGATAACAATAATTAAGTCAACGGGAAAGAGACACTAAGATTTCATCATATTGGTTACGACCCAATGTATTATATTATTTTTATTATGCATATATGGGAGTTGAATTTGGTCAATTCTCATACATTTTTATTTTGTGGAAAGAAATGGATGGTTAATAATGAAACGTTACGTGATAATTTTATTACTGGTGGGGTACCTACCTTATACCATATACACTGATAATTAAGTAGATACGCAGAGTACACTGTATTAGAATTAAGGTAGTAAAAAAAAATCTAAAAATATCTGCCACGCTTGATATCTCCCTCACCTAAAGAAAATATTTTATTTATAAAAGCCAAATGAGAAATATTTTGTTGAAAAAGATGGGACAACTGGTTGTCACACTTGTAAAAAGTAAAAAGCAACACATCAAGGACAGTGGTTCTTAGCTGTCACGTCTACAACTGCTCAGATAATTTTTACAGAGGTATCATGGACCACCTGCAACGTACACCACATGTACAAAACAACAAACTTTGCCAAATAACTATCTTTTTGCTTCCCAAGCATGCTCCTAACGGCCCAAAAAGTATGATAAATGTGAAAATTATAAAAATATCTCAAAAACGACAGTAGAATATCCACTAGAGATATGCCACGTGATAGTATACCTAGGGTACACTATATAAAGACAATAATGTTCTAAGCAATAATATTCTATCTTTCTCATATTAAAAAAAAAGAACACACACACACACACTCCACTAAGGCTAATGTCTTCATCAACTGCCAGTCACCATTACTGAGAGCTTGTTAGCTCTCTAATTTGAGATAACTCAACTCTGACTTGAGCATTAGAGTGTGGTAGCCGATTACCCCCGGGTCCACTTATGTCCTCTGACCTCCTTTCCATTCTTTTGCGGGTCTAAGACATCTTTTCAAGCTCGCACACTCCAGATCTGAATCTCTCACCATAACCATCCTTTCTTACTCTTCTTCATTGCCATAAAAGCCTAAAACAGCCCACACACTTCGATTAAGTGAGGTATTCAGCATCCCGAAAATAAATTCATTGTTAGATTTTGCCTCTTTTCTCTTGCACCCAAAATCTACTTAAAACACCAAACATCTCTATATAATTATCTAGCTTATTTTATTCATCTTGTATAATGTAAAATCTCATATAACCTCTCATTGATATAGTAGATTGATTATTTATTCCCGTGGACGTAGGCCAAATGCCGAACCACGTAAATATGATGCGTTCTTTGTTTTTATATTTATTTAGTTATATTTCTAATTGGATGTCCAGATTGGTATTTCATGCATGAGTGTACCTGAGTCACCCCAGATACCCTAAATATTATGTGAGACACTGAGCTACTCCTTAAATTAACTCTTATATGTTACTTTAGCTCACTACTTAGGATATTTTAACTAAACCACCTACTCCAAACGTCAGAAAAACATATTTAAGCCCAAACTTAATATAAGCTCCCATCAAATATAAATTTATTTATTTGAGTCATATTTGAATTGGATCCAAGCACCACCCAATTGGTATGAATTGGGTCCTCACAAAAATTGGTGAAATTTTTTTTTTTTTTTTTTTTTCTAAGAACGACTTTTATTTGATAACATGGAACGACTCACAATGCATGCACGATTGGAAAAAAAAACAAATATTGACCAACTCTGGCTAGCTTCTTCTTCTACATATCTTTAACTTCAACAAAACTATAGACTCAAAAATTAGCATTAAATTCTCCTTATTCCGGGTTTGTAAATTGTAGTGAGAAAAGAAGATGAATTTTGAAGTGGGATCATTGAAGCTGCTGCTTTCTTCCTCACGACTATTTGCTCATCTCTTCCTGCTAATTTGTTTATCCAACGCTCAAAATAACACCACTGCTACGACCGACCCTGCTGAAGGTATTGTATATATATCCATTTTGTTTAACCCATTCAATTGCTTCTCGTTAATTAATTCTCTTGCTAGCCGGCCACCGCCTGCCGTTTACTTTTCTTTTTCTTTGTTTAATTTGACATAAATTAATTATGTGTATGTGTAGTGGGATGATTCTTTTAGGAAAACAATTAACTTTATATACACAGTGAGCTGCAGAAAGTCAGAAACCTAGCCAGTAGCTAAGATATATGAAGCTTTAGTTCATTATTTGAAATTACCATGTTAGATGATAATTGAAGCTAGCAGTGTGGTAATATAGAGTTCATTACTGTACAGTCAGGGATGTTAGGTCTATGACTTTTGTTTTAATCAAATATATTCATCCCAATATCATCAATCTAACCGGAAGGATATATAGATTAGGATTTAATATTGATTTGAATTTTCTTTTATATATATATATAGATATATATTTGCCCAATAACTATTGGTTCATTGTTTAGCAAAAACACAAATTAAAACTGAATTCTTATCCAGGATATAACTATATGTGTTTCATTTTGTCCAATTAGAGATGTCATTCTTTTAACTTAGACTAAAATTTTATATTTGTATAATTCTTTAAAACAAAACCGTGGACTTTTTCTGTTTCCAAAAAGTGAAAGTCGTTGTGCAATTTCAATTTTTTTTCTTTTCTCCTAAGTCATATATTTCACATTATTATCTCTTTAGACTTCAAACAAACGAGGCTACATATGTACAGACCTTTTAACTATTTAACTTCAGTGATTTCTTCATCTAATGGGATCACTTTTTTCTTTTTCGATATAATAATTATAATAATTGAAATTTTCACATTGAGATATATCATAGACATATACAGTAACTAAGGATTGTCTTCGCTGCCTGGTTTCAAGCCCAATTAGTCAAGCAGGTGGATCCTTGTTAATAAATGAGTTGAAACAAACTGATAATGAAACTTCCAAGTTATACCCCAAACAGTACATGATATAAATGTTCATTCCAGACGCCACCAACCCCCACCCCACTCAGTGAGAAAATGCGATAACTTAATTAATTTAGAGGCAGGACTGAATTTTGGCATTCTTTGCTAGAAACTCTTAATTTAATTTTTATCAAATTTGTTAATTGTGTGTCTACTTTTACATCGTACACGAGGGAATTCAAAATCTTCACATTTAAAATTCGTTCTGCAAATTCACTCTTTAATTAATAATAAAAAAAACAAATATTGATTTTATATATAATCATATCTAAAGTGCATTAACTCTAATAAGTATATATATATATATATATAGTAGTTTTCTAGTCAGGAATCCCTGACTTTAATAAAGTCATGGATAAGTTAAAAGATAAAAAACAGTGCATTGGAGTCTGTGTTTTTTTTTTGTCTTTTACCTTATCCCTGACTTTATTAAAGTCAGGGATCCCTGATTGAAAATTTCTGTATATATATATATAATCATTCTCTATTATAAGTGTCTTTATTTTTTTATACAGACACACTGTTAAACTGTACGGTTTAATAAAGTTAATACAAACACGTTTAGGTTGGCAAAATATAGACTTATATCAGGCTTTTCCAAGGGCATGCCCAATTCTATATTATAGATAACAAGCTTAGTCCTTTCAAAAGCTTGTCCAACGGGCCTGGGCTTGTACTATTAAAATATAAAATAATTTTTAACAAAGTAAAAAATATATAAATTAAAAATAATTATTTGATATATAATAGAATAATAGTCCAATATATAAAATATTAGTAACACAACATAATAAATCACAAATATTAACGTAAAAAAATATATTAATTTAATATTTCAATTTTTTCTTTTTATTTAAATTTATTTTATTTTTATTTGTAAACTAAAAAGCTAGACCCTTATCTAGGCCTAATCTGTTCGGGCTCTGTATTCTTCAGCCCATATTCAAGCCCAACTCGTGCAAATCGAGCTTCAAGCCCATATTTTTTCCGACCCTAGACACGCTATTAAATCGCATGGTTTAATAATATGTTCACATTAAACAAAATAAAAAATAAAAAATAAGGACGCCTGCACCGTAGAATGATTACATATATAAAAATAATAATAATTATTATATATATATATATATATAATAAAATAATAGTCCAATACACAAACTATTAGTAACACAACATAATAAATCACAAATACGAATATAAAAATATATATTAATTTAATATTTTGAATTTTTTAAATTTATTTTATTTTATTTATAAATTAAAAATTTAGTCCTTTATCTAAGCCCAATCTGTGTGGGTTTTGTATTTTTCAACCCATATTTAAGCCCAACTCATGCATATCGGGCTTTAGGCCCGTGTTTTTGCCAACCTTAGACACGATATTAAACCGCATGGTTTAACAGCATATCCATATTAAAAACAAAAGGGGCCCGCAACTGGAAATGATTACATAAATATACATAATAATTTTTAGGTGCAAGTGCCCTCTTCTTTTTAATACGGACACACTTTTAAACCGTAGGACTTAAGAAGTAAAAACTTAATTCTCTTAAATTACCATCATTTAAAATATGTCCGCCATAAAAAAAATGAAGGCACCCATACCAAAGAATAACTATATATACATGTATATATACATGTATGCGTGTGACACGACCTTACTCGACCCATTTGTTGGATCTGATGCAACTCACATGAAAATATATAATAACACATGTGCTTTATCCAAAAACATTTTTGAAACTTACACACTTAACATCTTACTGTACATGCATACATCTTATATATATATATGAACATAAACATGCTTAAAATACAAGTCATGCAATACTGCACGTCATGGCCAACCTCAACTAATTAGAAAATGAATTGCACAAAATCCTGCTAAAACTTAGGAGAAATTGGATAAATAAGAAAATAGTAAACTTACGGCTCAATGAGCAGATATAATTATATATATATAAATAAAGTAGTACATTAGTATTTATACACAACCATATGACATAATTTTGCACTGAACATAATACATAAGCAAACACGAAATCGTAGATGAAAAAATTGCACTAAATAGTACTCAGGGAAAATAATTATCATATTCGTCAGGATCATCATTGCGTGACATATGATTTTGTATACATAATTATATATACAAGTCATACAGCACTGCACGTCGTGGCCAACCTCAACTAATTAGAAAATGAATTGCATGAAATCCTGCTAAAACTTAGGAGAAATTGGATAAATAAGAAAATAGTAAACTTATGGCTCAATGAGCAAATATAATTATATATATAAAAATAAAGTAGTGAACTAGTATTTATACACAATTATATGACATAATTTCACAGTGAACATAATACATAAGCAACACATGAAATCATAGATGAAAAAACTGCACTAAATAGTACCTTGGAAAAATAATTGTCATACTCATCAGAATCATCATCGCGTGAGTAGAGCAGGGAAGAATCCCTCAATGTTTAGTAGAATTTAACTACACCACACAAGCAGAGCACTTTAACTCTCAATATGACAATATGCATACGCAAAGCACTTAACGGGAAGAGTACACATATGGTACTTGACAATCACATCTAATAACCCAATCAATTATATAATGGGCATACATATAATCATGACATGATACTAAATCATACTATTAAATCATAAATAAATAGTTCACATAATACATAATAGTAATAATAAGAATCTGCTTACAAATCCCAACTCAACTATTGTTTTGTTTTGTGGGGCTTCTGTTAATTCCTAAGAACTTGAATTTCTTCTAAATACAAGATTTAACAATTAACTGCACGTACGGTTAAAACTAAAACATAACTGTTCATACTTCTAAATCCATTACCACTAACTCCCGAAACATAAATCTAACCATTGAATTCCATTCCCCGTAACTTTCCCTTAATAGCTTCCATTATTACTTGATTTTCACACTTGGGTTCTTAATTTCTTTTCTCCTTTTATTTTCTTTCTCTTTTTCCTTTATTTTCTCCTTTCTATTTTCTCTCTTCTTTTATTTTCTTTTCTTTCTTTCTCTCGTTTTCTTTCAATTTCTTCTCTCTTCCAAGAAATTGTTTCGGTTTATGAAAATGGTGAGAGCTGCTTCAATTCTTCACTTTATATGTGCCCACCGCCTATAAGCATGCAGGTGCTCTAATTAAAGCAAACAGCTTCCTGTTGCTTTTGAAACGTTTGGCTTACAAGCATGCAGGTGCATTACGACATATTAATGAATTTATGGAATTAAATGATATCCTTTGGTAACAAAACTAGCGTGCATGCATGTGTTTGATGAGTAGTGAGGGCATTGAACTCAATACTGCAACAATGGGACGCACCGGCGGTGCCATTATGGAACATAAGTGGAGAGCCATGCACTGGATCTGCACTCAATGCAACTGATTATGAGTTTCAGAGCCCAAATAACAATCCTGCTATAGTTTGTGACTGTACCTTTGACAATGGTGCTACTTGCCACATTACTAAACTGTAATGCTCTCTTAATTTATCTCTGCACTTGTTAATTTCTAAAATGGTTGATGCAGTTGCAGTCTCATGGTTCGGTTTGTTTGATTTTTTGTCGCAGGAGAGTATATGCACTGAACAAAAAAGGGGTGATTCCTGAAGAACTAGTAACTTTGCAATATCTGACATTTCTGTATGGATTTTTCACTCAGATATTTTTCTATCATTCAGTTTGGATGTATAAATCAAATTTACGTGATGATCATGATTAACAATTTCTCTTTGAATTTGGTAGGAAAATTGATCAAAATTTCTTCACTGGCCCCTTGCCTTCATTTATTGGAAATTTATCTCGATTGGAGCTTCTGTAAGTATTGAAATTGGCTTTTTCTAATATCCTCTGATTTGATTATTGGATTAAGCTGCAAATTCTTTATTCTTTGTGTGTTGTCTAATGCAGTGTTATATTTTTGTGTACAGGTCAGTTGCCCACAATGGATTCTCGGGGCCTGTCCCCAGGGAGCTGGGAAACCTAAAGGAGTTAACTGTTCTGTAAGATTGGAATTTCTTTTTTAACAATTTTTTTATTTTTATCCTTCTTCTTCTTCTTCTTTTAAATCAGTGTATAATTTTTAATTTCAAATTGCAGTTCTTTTGGCACCAACAATTTCTCAGGAACACTCCCTCCAGAACTTGGCAACTTAGCCAAACTTGAGCAACTGTAGATTCTAAATCTCTTTCTTTTTACATATTTGATCGTTATCATTGTTTTTTTTCAAATTTAACAAAGCTGCAGGTTTATGAAACAAAGTAATTTTCAATTGATAAATTTAACAGTTACATAAACAGTTGTGGAGCTGGTGGTGAAATTCCCTCCACATTTGCTAAACTTCGTAATATGCAAATTCTGTAAGCAAAGTTTTTTACATATGCCATTTTGTTTCTCCATTTGCATAAAGATAATGTTGCCTAAGGTTGATTAATTTGTTAAATTTCAGGTGGGCATCAGATGCTCCTTTTACAGGCAAAATACCCGACTTCATTGGCAATTGGACTAAGCTCAACACACTGTATGCTTTCCAAAAACTCCTTGACTACATACATTATCTGTGTTCTGTGTAGGGCATTAAAGATTTTGCTTGGCTTCTCATAATTTTCCTAACATGTTTGTCAAAATGTTGCCGTAGGAGATTTCAAGGGAATTCTTTTCAAGGTCCTATTCCGTCCAGTTTGTCTAAGTTGGCTTCACTAGAATCCTTGTGAGTAAATCAATATTTTTCTGACAATCTCTTGGTCTTTCTTTTCTCTTTGGAAGAATGAATCGTAATCCGTGATGTTTGAATTGATTGTGTAGACGAATCAGCGACATATATAATGTGAGCTCGTCTCTTGATTTCGTTATGAGTTTGAAGAACTTAACTGACTTGTAAGTATACTTCCTATATATTTCATCGTGTTTAGCAGCCTTTTCATTTTGACACTGATTAGTAATCGGTTGGTTTTTTGTTCTTCCCCTCCATAGGACGCTGAGAAATGCTCTGATCACTGGTACTATTCCATCTGGAATTGGAGAGCTTCAAAAGTTGCAGAACTTGTAAGTTGATATTAAGAAATAAATTATCTAGTGCCACGTTCCTTTTTCCCTTTCGATATATGTTTTTCCCCAAAATTTTCATCTATATTTTGCAGGGACTTGAGTTTCAACAACTTAACAGGCCAAATCCCAAGAACTTTGTTCAATATGGATTATCTTAATTACTTGTAAATTCTTTAAAGCTTTCCTTCATCAATTCAAGATTTTTACTTTTGGACTTTGGTCATGGTTTTGTTATTGCTGGTGCTCCTGACACTGCTTCAATGGCCAGGTTTCTTGGAAACAATAATTTGTCAGGAGAACTTCCTACTGAAAAAAGTGAAACACTTCAAAAGATGTAAGCTTTGGTTCACCTTTCTGATTTATTGAAAGAAAACGTCTAGAAATTCATCCATATGCGTGTTCCTCAATGTGCCCTTATATCCACACAAACATTGATTTTCTCTTCAGTACTTGCAATTCAAACCATGAGAATATACGTGTACATTTCAATTTGAAAGTGTTTTAGATTTAGGCCAGTAATTATCGTCTTCTATACATGCATCAGTTGTGACTTTTGGCTTCCTTCTCTGGCAACCAATCAATAAAGTGAGCCAGATTTTTTCTGTCACATATGTTCAAACTTGTTTACTGGTGCTTAACAAAATGTTTCCTGCAGAGATTTATCTTATAATCATCTATCAGGAACTTTTCCATCGTGGGTGAATTCAGAATTACAAATGTATGTCTCTTAAACTATGATAATGCCCCGTTCATCTTCATTTTATAGAACTGCCTCTTTGTGTTGGAGTTTAGGCCTTGTCAAGCTCATTGCTCATACAAAACCAATGGTCCTAGTTTCTTTACTTCTATCATTTTACTATAACAGTTGTATTAGATTTCATGAAGTCTCTTGCCCTTGCATCTCTGTCCAAAAATTTGACAACTGATGCATTGCATAGAACTGTATAGGAATCTGGCAGTGAATCTGGCAGTGAACAACTTCAGATTTGACATATCAAACATCAGGTGAGTTTTGGTCCTTCAGTTTTCCTTTAATCATGTTAACAGGTAAATTCAACTAATTGTCCTCTGTGCTTGCCAGTGTCTTTCCAGGATTGAACTGTCTTCAGAGGAACTTCCCGTGCAATAGAAATGCTCCAAAATGTAAGCTGCCTTCTCTCTTCTGGCTGCAGTATTATATTTTCATAAGTTATTGTAGTTCCACATTTAGAAGAAAGAATGCTTGTCTAACTATACTTTTGTGTTATACTTTTAAGTTATGTAAGGAAAAGCTATTGAATGGCCGAGGAAAAAGCTTTAATAAGAGTAAGAAGTAGTACAGAAGTTTTAAATTTGACTTACGGTAGCTGTGTTGCAAGTCAGGACAATTTTTGTTACCACTGTTAGTTGAAATTGTAGAGTAGTTACATTATAAATTTGGTGTATTAAGCCATCTTAACTTTAAAAAGCTTTAATGTGATAAAGTGAGTTTGCATGTGATGAGAATTGAAAAAGATTTGTAAAGTGCTGGATGTGTAATGATAAAGAACATTGCCTGAAAGGTTTCTCTTTAGCCAGTTATTGATCTTTTTGCAAAAAAAATTGTTGAAAATTTGATGTTGGAATTCAATCTGAAAATAGCTAGCGCATTTTTGTCTTTGCATTTGCAGATGCAAACTTCTCAATCAAATGTGGTAGTCCGGAAATGAGAGCTGATAACATAGTTTATGAGGGTGATAACTCATATCTTGGTGCATCGTCCTTTGTTGTGACCAATACAGAAAAATGGGCAGTTAGTAAAGTGGGCTTGTTTAATGAAAGAGAATACCCAGCGTATGTGCTATATACTCCAGCACAAGTGACTGGCACCAGGACCCCAGAGCTTTATCAGACGTCAAGGATATCCGCGGGATCACTTAGATACTATGGCCTGGGTCTCCGGAATGGACCTTATAATGTAAGCTTGTTATTCGCAGAAACAAATATTCTTGATCGAAGCACAGAAAGGTGGGAGAGTCTTGGAAGGCGTGTTTTTGATATCTATGTTCAGGTAAACATACGTCTTGAACCAAAATTTGGAGCTGGAGATCATGGGATTCCAAAATTACAGCTCTTTTTTTTTTTTCCCAGTACATTGAGAAATAATAATTCTATCTCTAATTGTCGATCTTCTAGGGAACTCTCCGGTGGAAGGATTTTGACATATCAAAGGAGGCGGGAGGCCCTAACAGAGCTATTATAAAAAATTTCAATGCTACTGTGTCAGAAAACCATCTCGAAATTCACCTATTTTGGGCTGGTAAAGGGACCTGCTGCATACCTGAACAAGGTAATTATGGACCAGTAATTTCAGCTCTCAGCGTCGTTTCAGGTAAAGCATATGACTCAAGTGAATCTTCATTTAAGATGGAATATAATAAATAAAATGGCTTATTTTCCTCTTACAGGTGCTAATAGCTGACTTTTTTCTGCTTAGCTTTCCCACCAACTGTAAGTGGATTACCCCCAAGTACTCCGGGGAAGAAGAGTCACACAGAGTTGATTGTTGGTATTGCAGTCCCTCTCGGAATTTTAGGCTTGGTAGTGATATCTGTAGTGTTCTACATGCGGAAAGAAAAAGACAACGGTGATGAGGAAGGTAAGAAGAGTCAGTTGACAATTTAACAATATGTAATGGTAGTTGTAGCAAGCTTGTTCATGAAACTCAATGAATTTGTAATTACATACTGGTAAATGTTCTGCTTAATTCATCTTTTGGCATATAAATCCTTCATTATTTTGTAATTTTGACATCCACAAACAGTTATGGTATCCGATCCTATACTCTGTTCTTAATTTTTGTCTTTGTTTGAGCCTGCAGTGCTAGTCGGGATAGGCTCTAAACCAAATACTTTCAGCTATGCTGAGTTGAGATCGGCAACAAAAGACTTTGACCCTTCAAACAAGCTTGGAGAGGGAGGTTATGGACCTGTGTACAAGGTAACTATATATCTTAAGACTACAGCTAATTGATAGTGTTGATGCGAAATCTGGTCGATCTCGTTACCACAACCAGGTAACCACATCAATACTTGAATTTGTTTTTGGGATGACAGCTCAGTGCTGCAGCTTTCCTACCTGAGCAGACGACCTCGACCATGACCTTGCTAAACCAGACCATCTGCACTCACAATACTCAGTTAGAGGAGTACCGGATGTTTTTTCGGTAAAAACCTCCGACGCTCAAGTCAGTAATCGAGCTTTTATGGAAAAATTTGTGCCACAGCCCCGTGGCTTAATTATAATCACTTTAAATCAAAAAGCTTAATTTTAAAGAGGAAAAAAAGATAAAGAGAATTATCGAGAGAAAGAGAGAGAGAGAATGAAAATCATATCAAGTAAAAAGTTGTCTAACCTCCTTTACCTCCGTTCTCTATAGCTTTTATACCCAACCGGAATTGTCGGCTTCCTCTTCCTTACTATCATTGCTAGGTCAGTAGCACAATCATGGGTGAAAGGGCGGTGCAACTGCCATTGAATGGGTTTAGTGCCCGAGCTCTTTGGGGGAAACCCACGTGTTGGTAACTTCCGTTGAGTAGGTTTCGTGCTAGAGCCCTTTGGAGGATAACCACGTGTTGCCCTTTGACCAAGTCTTCAATCTGACCCGATTCTGGTCTCTCCTCGCATGCTCTCTGACCCACCATACTCACGCAACCAGCCTTGCCTCTCGTAAAGGATAACTTTCTCGAGGAGTCACTTTAGGCCGAGGGGAGCACGTTCTGCTCGTGAGTTCCTGGTCAAGATGTATTCGTCACCCAAACAGATAGTTTTCTTGCGTCCTGGCTTTGCCATCTAGTACTTATAATGGGTTATCATAGCCTGACATTGCAACTAGAAAACTCAGTTGATGCTTTCCAATTTTCACTAGGATGTAGTGGATATTTTTCAAATTACTTAACGCCGTGCTTTACAGGGTACGCTATCTGATGGGAGAGTAATAGCTGTGAAGCAACTTTCAATAGCATCTCACCAAGGGAAGAATCAATTTATAAATGAGATTGCTACCATATCTGCGGTGCAACATCGCAATCTTGTGAGATTGTATGGATGCTGCATTGAAGGAGCCAGGCACCTCATTGTTTATGAGTATCTTGAAAACAAAAGCCTCGATCAAGTATTGTTCGGTATGATAATCAATTCATTATTACTACTAATAAGGAGTAGAAATAGCGCAAACTCTGTGTTTTAACTTGGTCGCTGAGGCAAAAAATTCAAAGAAGAAAGTGTTGGAATCACTGACTTTTGGAAATTGCATGATCTATTTTGTAATCTTAAAGGCAAAATATATTGTTTAGACAATGTCCATAACTGCAAATTAGCCACAATCACTATCCTAAATCTGATTGACAATATCTCAGTGAGAACTCATCCAGATAAATTACCCTAGATAAATTTCTAACCACTGCAGCCAACATTTCTGCAGGAGACAATGGATTGCATCTGGATTGGCCCACCAGGTTCAGTGTATGCTTGGGAACAGCAAGAGGCCTGGCTTATCTTCACGAAGAATCCAGGACTAGGATTGTACATCGAGATGTCAAAGCAAGTAATATTTTACTTGATGCAGAGCTCTGCCCCAAGATATCAGATTTTGGATTGGCAAAGCTATATGATGACAAGAAAACCCACATCAGCACCAGAGTCGCAGGGACCATGTAATCTCCTTTAACGTTTCTTCTTACCATTCTTCCAAAAATGATAATTCCATAATGCATAATACAAGCCTTATCTTCCAATTTTCGGATACAATGGACTTGGGGATATTGATCAGTAACTATTGATCTTGTAGCGGCTATTTGGCACCGGAGTATGCAATGCGCGGATACTTGACAGAGAAGGCTGATGTTTTCAGTTTTGGCGTTGTTGCGTTGGAGATCATCAGTGGAAGAGCAAACTCTGACAGCAGTTTGGATATGGAAAAGATTTATCTTCTAGAATGGGTGAAGAAAATAATCTTGAACTTCATTGTGCTTTCTTTCCTTTCTTATCGCCAGTCTCTGCATTCTTCTTGTTAAAGAAACTTATTCTTTAAATCTTCATCTGAATTATTGTTTATATGATGTTTCTAGGCTTGGAATCTCCATGAAAATAATCAAAGTTTGGGGCTTGTAGATCCTACATTAACAGAGTTTAACAACAACGAAGCTCTTCGAGTAATAGGAGTAGCTCTCTTGTGCATTCAAGCATCACCAATGTCGAGGCCGCCAATGTCACGTGTTGTGGCCATGCTTGCTGGGGATATAGAAGTTGGCACTGTTATTTCAAAGCCAAGTTATTTGACAGATTGGGATTTTAAGGATATAACCGCAAGCTTTTTGAACGAAGACACGCCAACTCTTCCATCATCTAATAAAAGAAGTAACAGCAAGAAGAAAAGCCGAAGAGAAAATCCAGTTGATGATCATAGTGAAGGAACTGATGCATTACTTTCCGCAGTAAATGTCCCAGAGCTAGCTGATGTTATAGCAGAAGGGAGGTGAGAAATATTTCTGTCGCGTCGCGGCTGTGATCATGCTAATTTGCCAGTTTCTGAAACAAAAACGGCCTTCTGCTGGTGGAATGATGAATGATCTGCTTCTTATCGTGCCTTAAATTTCTCTTGTCGAGCTATTCCTAGCAATTAGAGTACACGCATAAGTGTAGCACAAAATACCGTTATATGACTGAGTGGCACTGTGGCAGGCAACACTTTCGAAGTTCAATAAAAACTTATGATTTTGGGAAGACTGGAATGCATATAAATAAAATGAAACAACTCCTCCTCACAATAATAATAATTATGTGACAATATGTATCTGTGGACCGTTAATAACCCTTATTAATGTATTGAGGTAAAAAGTATGTTGCATTGTTCTTCATTTTTCCAACTTCCTTTTTGCTTCATTTTCTATTATATTGGTTTAAAAATTATAAAATCGCTTTCAGTTAAAAGTTATTTTAGATAGAAAATGCGTTGGCTGATTAGACGACTTTGACACATGTTGAATCCGAAACCTATGAGAAGGCTCCATACATTGAACTCTATGGAGTAATTTTTTATTTTTTAATTTTATAATCAACAAAATATTATACCTTTATATTTATAGGATGAATAGGCATTTCAATATTTATTTACCTTGTTTTTTTATTATGAGAAAAATTCTCATACTCGCAAGAAAGCAACTTAGTAGTTTTATTATTATTATTATCCGAAGCTCCTTCATTTGGATGAAATTGAAATCCAGCGCATCATTCACATTTTGTATATCTTCTGGACCGCCAGCCACTGGTCTTAAAGTAACTGGCCCAACAACAAAAGTAACCGTTAGAGCTTGAACGTTAAGCCAACCGTTGAGAAAGCAACGTGTTCTTTAAAAGAAGAGAGAATCCGAAACCTCCAGATCGTCATCATCGTAGTTCATACATAGCTCCTTTCTCATTCTCTCATTCTTATATAAACCTCTATTTTGCTGCGATTTCTGATCATCAAATCAAATAAAGATGGGTATGGTGGTGGTGATATCGCTGCCGTTGATCTTGTTCAGCCTATTGCTTGGATTTGGGTGCTATTACTTGGGAAGAGCTAGGGGAAGACAAGATATCAGAACAAATCCACAAGTTTTTGGGGTGCCAGCGCCTCCACCAGGCACAGGCAGTGAAGATACTACATTCACTTACCCATCCCCTCCTCCTCCTCCTGCTGCTGCTGCTGCTGCTAAATTCAAGCCCGACAATTCAGCCAATGTCTAAACTCCAATTAATTCATTGTTTTGCTCTTCAGCATGTGCAGATAACTTTTTTTCCCCTCTTCTGCCCTGGGTGTGTACAAATGTTAGTGTGGACTAACAGTGTGTGTGTCTTCTACTCTTTTTTTATTATATGTGTGTGAGTTTGAAGTCGAGGTTAATAGAAAAGGAGGACCCAATTGGGCATCAGCAGAAGTTTTACTCTCCATTTTTTCTTGTAATTTTTTTTACACCGCCTGTAATAAAATTTGTTCAATTACTCAAGAGCCTATTTGATTTGCTCATTTTACAAAAATAAGCATGTCTAATCTTATTTGCAATACTGCTAATTTTATCCACGGACAATCGTGTCGTTATAGCCTAAATTTATTTTTTGAAAAAATTTGACTTGACGTCCCTTGATGACACTGGCATGTCGGAAAAATAGGATAATGAGTTGTCGTTATTGAACGCATAATTTGGAGTGAGACTCACTTCAGTTAAAGATCAAGAATGATTTGAAATATATCATGGGAGTACTTCTAAATAATATACTTATATACTCAAAATAATACCAAGATGAATCAGAAAATTTATACTAGAGTAGTAACATGGCAAGCATGTATTGTCTACATGTCTGGGAAAAGAGGAGATACGGGCTCCCATGGAGAGATAAAACTTATGAAATTGTACCCAAAAAAAAAAAAATTAATTACATAAAGAAAGAAAGCTAATTACATCATTAATTATAGCTTTCTAGTTTCTCCGTATTCCTTCCGACAATTTCAAAAGCTCCTAAATCAAAGAAACATGTCTGTTAATGTAACCGTGGATAAACTGCAGTCAGATGCTATACAATCTCACTTCTGTTTGTAATTAGCAAATCCCCCATGCCATGCCTCATCTTATCCTTTCCAACTCCATTGCCTAAGGACATGCAACTTGAAAATCTGTCTTGGCTCGACGGCAGAGCCCAGCTGATACTAATCCAACCATTTTCCACCTTGTTTAATATTCTTTACAACCTAACCGGAACGATGTTGACGATCTTACACGCGATAAACCATACCTACTTCTATAAGAGATGCATGCGGTACCCCAAGGGTAGTTGCAGGGCGCCGACAGTTCCGTCTCAAGAAACCATATACAACGTTAATTACAAACTTCTTCAGATACGAAGATGCTTCACTTGCCAGGACACACGTATTGCCCATCATATATGCCAGACCAGATTCCCTAGCATCCTCTAGTTCCTCCAATTCCCTGTTGTTGCAACCCACACCAGCGAAATCTCACCTTCTTCTGCATGGCTCCACTATCATTTCCATTTTCCAGTCTTGGAACAACAGCATCAACCTGTGGTCTTGACTGCTGATGATTCACAATCATTTCTCCTCCAGATGCTCCAGTACCCCAATCATTGCTGCTGGAGCGCAGAAACTCAGCCACAGCATCAATCAAATGACTCTCAAAAGCATAAATCTCCTTCCTAGCATCTTTATAACCATACCGGACAACGCAATGGAAAAAATGGAACTCTTGCGGGCCAATGCGGTTAACATGAAATCGCTGATTGACAGGAACATATGGAACTGTGAGAGACTGAAGAGTAACAAATATGAGGATTTGGTGGAAGGCAGGAAAGTTGGTAACAAAGTGGGCAAACATTGGTGGGACCCCTGAGATCACATTGGAGTAGATTAGACAAATGCCGGGAACACGAGTTACACCATGATTTTGTCCCACAGTTAGAAGCATATCCAAGCATACCTTGTTATGAGACTCATAGGAATGTTTCTTTAGAGTCCCGTAGTGCCAGATACACATAACAGAGAGAACTACTGAGGAGAAAACAATGGGCAGCCAGCCACCTTTGTGGACTTTAGCCAGGCAGGCAGATATATACAACAATTCCAAGGATCCAAAAACAACTACAAAAGCAATAGCCACCAGAACTTTCCTCTTCCACACCATAACAATTATAAGAAACATCAAGCAGGTGGTAACAAACATCACAGTGATGACAGCAAGGCCTAAGGAAAAAGAAAACCCATAGGTTAACTTAAGTGCTCTTAAGGGAGAGAAAGAGGAAAAAAGAGGGAGGGAGCTCAAAGCTTTTACCATATGCATTGCCTATCATATCTGTATCTCTGAAGCCAACAACCACACCAAGGCAGAAAATCATCAAGATCCAGTTCACCTCAGGTATGTAGATCTGCCCATGTATCTGGTTTGATGTGTGTATTACCTTGACACGAGGAAAGCAACTCAGCGCCCTACACTGACTGATAATTGAGAAAGTGGCAGAAATAATAGCCTGACTTCCCACCACCGTGGCAAGAGTTGCAATTATAAATACTGGCCAAAAGACAGCCTCTGAGCAGAAGAAAACAGATATAAAATGAGAACATAACCAAAGTATAAATTAGAAATCGAAAAACTGATCAACTTTCAAACATAAACAAGAACTAAAGAAAAATAGTCAGTAATCCAAGCTTATGATTCTTTAATGCTTATCCCTCAAATAGAAAATAACATTTGCACGCAGAGGCCGTAATACTTAATCTAAATTTTATGAAGTTGACTGCGTAATTGACTTCACCAAAGTACAATATATGTCAACTACAAACTACCCCATGAGTGGATTGGAAACATATGCAGAGAAAAGGAGACTGTGAAAACATGCAAGAAGAATCATTCATTTACAGCTTCACACAATCACAACCATGGAAAAGGTAACCACAAACCAATAACTGAAAGCTGAACCTAACCAGTGGCCAAGCCAGTCAACAGGATCGTTTGATTTGGCATGCAACCAGCTGCAACACTCTCATAAATAACATTTTACAAACTAGAAATGCTTTAGCTAAAAAAGTTCATCGAATACCTAATTTATAAAACTAAATGGAAAGTAGTAAAAAAAGAGTTTCAAATCAAAGAAATCCAGTCAACTTAACTAGTCAAAGAAAAAACATACTAAGAATTAAAATCTTAAATACGCAAACAACATGGTTCCCAGGAGACAATAAATAGATAGCACAACTGCAACATCACTTCTTCATCAGGAAATATTTTGATTTACCAGTAAAAAATCTCCAATCAAATAACTGCCCTTGAAATATTAAAACTTACCAGGGATAGCCTTAAAAAAGCTTCTCTCCAGGTCCTCTTTATGCTTGGTGTAAAAAGCAGCCTCACCCATGTAAGCAAGAATTAAGCAAGGATAAACTATAGTAGCAAATGCAATCTGCCCATAAGAAACATATCATTACAAGAAATCCGGAAGCCAGAATTGGTCAAGCATAAAAATTGCAAACGCAATCTGCATCAGAATCAATCACGCATTCATTCATTCTTTTTCTTCTCTAAACTGTTAGAAACTTATTCAAGTAGAAAAAACAGCTCACCCTGATAGGAAGATGAGAAAAATGACCAAGATCAGCGAACATGGCTTCAGCACCTGCTCAAAGAATAACTTTTTATTTCAGTCTCCTGATCAATCTAGAGTTAAATGGAAAGTAGTGTGATTTAGACAGAAACAAACAGACCTGTAATGCAGAGAACTATGCCTCCAAGAGAACTCCATCCATCTTTTCCAGCCTTTTTGAAGAAAATATACACATAGTATGGTGAGAGAGCTCTTACAACTCCTGGGTTCCAGTGTACTGTGTTGTAGAAACCAACAATACTAATGCATAACAGCCAAGCTAACAAGACAGGAGCAAACAAAAAGCCAACCCTATGTGTCCCAAAATGTTGAAGTGCAAACAGCCCCACCAGCATCAAGCAAGCAATCAAAACAGTATAATCTGCACGAAACAAATAAATAAATAAAAGTTTAACAAAGAGCCGCCAAAGAATAGTGAGTGAAACTGTTTTTTTGCTATACCGGCTCAATCCAAGGGAAATTACAGGGACTTGCATCACTTAATACGATAATAAATATAGATTCATGGGAACTTCCAGTAGAAAATGGGAAGAATGCACATGTAAATAGCTTACGCTTCTAAAATCAATCAAATCGAACAAGTGTGAAAAATAGAAAAATCAAAGCTCTATACAAAGCGACTAAAAAAGGCTGCTTTCACTTACTTTCATCTAAACCTGTAGCCTTCACCTTTATGCCATTAACTGCAGAGAGAACTGCATATAAAGAAGAAACTAATTAATAGTTGAAATGGTGCAACTCAATAAACTCTTTCTGTCTCCCTCCAGGCACACGTGCACTGATGCGTGCATCAACCAAAAAGAAAAATTGAAGAAAAACATGACTTAATACATTCAACAAAATGAAGTAGCTGAAGAACTAAGCAATTCACTGAAGCTAATTCAGTTGCACTATCTAAAAGTTGCATCCAATTTGACAGGATCTGTAGACAGGACCATGATATAATGCTATGCAATGAGAAATGCATGTACTGAAAGAAAGAAATCATACCAGACATTGCTGGGGTCAGTATGCCATCACCAATAACCATGCTGGTCCCCAGAAGCACAACCAGCAGTAGTAGAATTCGAGAATTATGATGCTTATCAAAAAACTCCTTTAGCAGCACACTGCCCCTCGTCTCCTTGAGGGGCAGCTGAGAACTGCAAGCAGATATGTCATCATCTGGTGCATGAGAAGCACTCAAAAGACCAACCTTTGCACGCCGACACAGCAATGAATACAAAGCAAAGGTTCCGCCTGCAGGAATGATTCGCCTTCAGGAATCCAAACAAAGTGTAGGCACATATATATAATCTTTGAATAAATAAGGTGATAAACATGCAGGTCTTTGGGGAGCACCTTCACCATTATCATCTGCTCCTAAGACAAATATAATGTACTTGAAGAGTGGGATTACAGTCAAAGTCCAGAAAACCAAAGAAAATACCCCAAGAATTTCATCATCCTCCTCGTGAAACCTCAACTTCCCTGCAAAGGTGCTCTTGTAAACATAGATTGGCGATATACTTAAGTCACCATACACAACACCAAAACTCTGGTATGCTAGGCATAGAGTTGTCTTATACCATTTCTGCAAGTATCAAAACAACCATCAACAAGTTACACATTATCAGAATTACCATTTATCAATACTCTACTCATAAACAGATTATGGGTATATTTCGGAATTGGGATTGACCCGCCATAGCTTTTGATTCACAAGTATTGTGGAACAGAAACAGAATCACTAGCTCTAGATATCGAGTGTAAGTGAGTGGGGTAAGTGAACATTAACTGCCTGTGCTTTCAAAATCAAACAAAAGCAGGGCAGTTAAGAACATGCCATCGAGTCTATGTCAGTTTTTTAATAAATTTCAGCGGAAAATTTCTATTAAAAGACCAAGAAAATTTATTAAAATCAGAACTACACTCTGTAAAACTAAACAAAAAATGAACGAAAGCAACAAAAACTTTCATATACATTTTAATTTACTACAAGCCATCAACAAATTCAGCATCTTAAAAGAGAAAAAAATTAAAAAAATAAGTACCGACCAGCTGAGATTCCCGGGTGGGGGTTCCGGATTCAGGATCCATAAAGATGATCAGTGAATAAAGAAACTGAAATGGAAAATGGACTTTAAAGTGAATGTCAAATGAGGGAATTGAGTTAATGTATCTGATATGGAAATGGGCATTTAATGATATGTTAAATATAAAGGAAAGGGAGAAACTTTTCCAAAAAATAAGACGGAGAAGGAGAGTATGTGTGTGTGTTTTTTTTTTATTTTTTTTTCAATAATACGTGTGCTGTTAAGAGTTGTACTTCCCTCCAGAGAGAGGGATGAGAATGAATGAGATTGAGAGGATGGACAGATGGTGTCGGTCAAGGGATTTTATAGGGAGAGGGGTCAATAAAAAGGTCAGTCTATGAGAGACGTACAGCGGTCATGCACAAGATTTTTATTCCAGGCGCCAAAAACGATCCGTTTCCTTTTCTGTGGATAATAACATTCAGATCCCTAATTTTTTAAGTTAGAGTTTATATTACCTTAGTGAGACTTATTTCGATATTTATTGAAAAGATGATAAATATTTTAAAAATAAGCACACCGTTAACATTCTGTTAAGTTTAATGTTAAAATTAACAAAGTAATGAAAATTAAATTAATGATTTTGTTCATTATTAGTTGATTTATAATATTTATAAAGAAATAATTTTTTTATATACAAATTTAATTTCAACAATACACTATAAGATCTTTAAAGAAAACAAAAGAAAGAAGAAGAAAACTCCTCAGTTTTATTTTAACAATACACCACCAGATCTGTAAATCATTTTATTTTGCTATGTGAATTTTTTTTTGTTCTGCCAGCTTTATCTTGCAATCATTATTGGTAATTAAATTTGAGTTTAAAAAAAGACATTTGCAGTCATCTATTCTCAATAAAACTTATATAAAAATTATAAATCAACTAACAAGGGGCAAAATCATTAATTTAATTTTCAATACCTAAATCTATTAATTTTAAAGGTAAACTCAAAAAAATGTCATTTGTGTGCCTATTATTAAAACATTTATCACCTTTTTTTTTATAAATATTGAAGCAAGTGTGACCCTTTATATTAGGATATAAATTATACATCTGAGCTAATCATTCTTTATTTTAGGTGGAAAATATCTTGCATGCATCTTTTGTAAAAAAAAAAAAAGAAAAAGAAAGAAAGAACTTAAATTTTAAAGTTCTTGTGGTGGCCTTTGAAACAACTATCAAGTGTATTTATTATTCTAACAATATCTTGTTAAAAAGTATTATTATTTTTTTTTAGGGATAAAATTAAGTGTTATGAGAGGATGAGTAGGATATTCCATGCGCATCTTGGGCTTGTTTCACGCAAATAAACTAACTATACCTTTACTTGAGAGGACGTTAAACTGAAGGGAGCCATATGTTATTATTACACTTCCTTCTTCTTCTTTTTTTAAAATTAATTTTTGTGATTCTAATTTGCGTTCCAAATTTCTCAAAAAAAAAAAAAATTGCTTTCCAAACAATAGTGAAAGAATTTTAAGAAACGGCACAAGAATGGTTCGGCATACGTTTGAAGCCGTGAAAATGACCGTTACCCCCACGTTATGCGTAACATTTCTTCATTGTCAAGAAACATCTACATTACGTAATTTCAAAGAAGTCAAAGTTAGATATTTTGGTTGCCATTGCATTAATGCCATTTATTATTAATTTGGTTATCAGCAGTTAATTGCTTGAAAAATTTCTGTACTTTGACGGTATATTCGATGGCCTTCGAAAGCATTGTTTTTGTATTACCTTTTGGAGCTGCCCGCTAGACGTCACTGAATTTCACGCTTTCCATTGAACTTTTTTTTTTTAATCAATTTTTACGCTTTTCATATCTCATGAATTGATAATTTATTTGCAATATGTTTGGTTAGAAAGTGACTCTAATACCGTGTTGTCTTGTCCATATAGTCCTAATTTCCTCCTCGGTAGATGGATTAATTGTTATTCCTTAATTAAAAACATGATTTTTAGATGTTCTCATTTTTTTAAAAAGAAAATTATGTAGCAGATTGTTTGGTTAATTTGAGGTTATCTTATTCTTCGTATATTTGGTGGGATTATTCATTAATGACTATTATAAAAAAATTATTTGAGAATGCTTGGGGTACCATTTTATAATTTAATCTCTTGTACATGAGGATTTTGTAAGTTTTTTATTATATATATATATATATATATATATATATAAGAATTGATAATTTATTTCTTTATTCAATATAATTTTAAAAAAACCAAAAAAAAAAAGAAAAGAAAAAGAAACTATATCAAGGTAAAAAGATCACGTGACATGCTAGCAAGTAATGGTACTCATTGGTCTCTTTAAATAGTTTGTCCACTTTTATGAAGCTTCCCAGAAGGCACTACTCTCTTTCAAATGATCAAGGGCGTCTTCAATCCAAAAAAGATGCCAAATTAAAATCATGTTATTGGAACTAAGTGGTCTCTTACCAATTATATCTTTTTAACTTGAGCACACAGAGCACTTGAAAAATGGGCTTTTTTCTCTCTTTTTTTTTTTTTTAACCATAATCCAAATCGGCCGAAGCCTATGGAGTCAAAGATGAGAAATTAAAAATTAAAATATTCAAAAGTGTTACATGCGCTCAACAGCTATGATGAAAGATGATTTGACCGCCGTCCACCGGCAACCTGTAAAAATTTTTCTATGGCTGAAGTAGCTCAACAAAACGTGACGTATAAATATTATAATACAGTACAATCTCAAATTTTGGCGCTTTATGCTATTAACATGATATTGCACATGATTCTGTTTAATATTTATTATTGATTGACGATTTTATTAATTAATTTAATCCCCAAAAAAAAAATTATCGATACAGTGTCGTTTATCATTTATGAGTAGAAAAATCAGTTTGTCAATTTCATGAGATAATGAAGCATCGATAAAGTTTGAGCTTTGTGGGGAGCCATATTGAAAATGGTTTGTGCCACAAGACACACGGAGTTCATTTAATAATCAATTCAAAAAAATAAAAATCGAATGAAGAAATGAAGACAACTGTATGATGTAAGCCACGGATCTCGTTTACTAATCCTAACAATATCTTTTCAAATGCCAAATGAAAGAAAAATAAAATAAAAAAGAATGACAACGAAAATGACAATCAAAATATTGATTTGTACTTTGGAGTTAGCCAAATATTATCATTTACTTTTACTTAATTGTTTCAGCTTGATATGTCACGTTATCGCAAAACTACAAGCAACGGTTAAGGTTTAACGGTGCGCTTCATGGTAGTTATTTTAAGAGTTTTTTTTTTTTAATCATTTTAAGTTAATTTTAACCGCATTGACTTTGGTACCTTCATTGGTAATTGACGCAATTATATTTATATTATTTTATATGACCACGTGAAATGTCTAATTGCCGTCTTTTTCCAATTTCCATTTTTTGTATTTGATGAGTTGCGTAATTATGTATTTTCATATATTAAACCGATATAGCTTCGAGAACCTATCTTGGTGGCATTCTTTTTTTGTTTTTCTTATTGTTTATGAAATTTTGAAAGGAAATTAAAAAAGAAATATACCAATATGTAAACTTCTTATTAAATTTATAAATGGATTAGACGTGTAAAATGGGCAGCCCATATTGTTTCACTTTCCGGGCCGGCCCAAGCATGGATAATGAGCGCGCCGACGTACGGGCACAATATTAATTATAAGAAGGGGAAAGCGCAATATTAATTAAATACAGTGAAATTAATAAATCAATAAAACGAAACACGATTGGAACACCAAAATAAGTAAGTAGTAGATTTTGATGTAAAATCTTACATTTAGAGTAAGTTGAGCATGCATATTTCCATAAAAAAAATTTCTTAAATAATTGTTCACAATTATTTGGGAAAGTAATAAAAAATAAAAATGAAGCGTTTCAATTTTATGAACAATGATAGGTATTCTAACATTTAATTTTCAATTTAAATCTTAACTGATGTGACATTCATTCACTAAATAGTGGTTAAATAATTTTAATAATTATAAAATCTGTCATCTAATAGATGAAACACACGTAGCATTGGAATTCAATTTGAGACTCTAATATTAAAATCCTTAACATTATTGTAATTTTATTTATACAAATCATATATCAAACCAATAAAAACTTACCATCATAACGAAGCGTTTATTTTAAAATCAAACCATAATGATTGTGATTAGTTTGTGGGTAGTTAAGTTATATTAAAGTCAATCCGTAATGATTGTGATTAGATAAGTAAGAGAACGAAAATGAAAATTGGTGACATTTTATATGGAATACTACATACCACGGGTAGTAATATACAACTTATAAATACAATAAAAGAAGTCATAAGTCCAGAAATTCATTCTCTAAGAATAAAATATAACATGATCCAAACACATATAGAGAATCGAACCCTTAATCTTTAAACAATAATAATTTTTTTCCTTATTATCCTATGTGTTTGTGTTTTATAAAGAAAACATTAAATAATAAAAATATATAAAGCCGCTTAGCATTTGATCGAGACGCAACCACTGCCTTCACAAATGGTGAGGCAATTGTTTGATCCCTTCTTGAGACTCTAACACTCTTCTCCCAATTATAATTGCGTCGTAGTAAAAATCTAGTATTTTCATTGTAATCTAGTTTATACAGTTACTTTGTGTCATAACTAATGTGTCACAAATAGAAGTTTGTCATTTGAATTAGAAATGATAAAACTTAATAATTAATTATTACGTAAGTTAATTAAATAGTAACATATTATTTGTCATATCAATTGATATACAAACTACATATCTTAATTAAGGTAATATTTTTTTTTTATTTTTTTAACCTAAAATTTGTCTTAATTATGAATAGAGTTAAATATCTAAATATGCTTTGTTTTTTGTCTGAATATTTGAAAATAAAAATTAAGTTATTTATTTTTGTCAACTTAAAATATTTGAAAACCGGTACACGCTACATTTGTACCCTTATAAATTTTAAGTGTTAAATAAATAGTAAAGATATCAAAGAATTTAAATAAATTTGTATTTTATCATAACAAAAATCACGTCTCAAGTGAATATAACTCCTTTAATAGTCTAAATCAAAACATTTTAATAATTTTATTCTAGTTTATGATGTTATATATGAATAATATTCATAAATAAATAATATTAAATTGAAGAAAATAAAAAGACAAAAATGATAACAATCTACAAGTTATAAAAATGAATAATAATGTTACTTAGTAAGATTTGATTTAGGTAATATGGAAATAAATTAATTAGACAGAGATGTTTTGAAGAATATATTTTAATACTATGATTTAGAATTTTAATAGTACGATCTATAATTTTTAGATCAAGCAAAAATCTTTAAAAAAAATAGTTTAATAACTTAATGGCTTAATGACAGAAAATTTTAATCAAGAGATTGTTTATTAAGCACTGAAAGTCTGAAATTTTATTAATTTCAGGCTTTTTTTAAATTTTACTTATTTGTTTTTTTGTAACTTATATTTAATTTTTAAAAATGTACATTTGAATAGAAAAATTAAATTTTTGTGACTTTTATTTAAATGAAAAAAATTATGAATGAAAAATAAATATTATATTACAAAAATATATTTATAAAATATATTTATTTCCTAACGTATAAAATCTGATCCTTTTTTGTTTTGATTTAAAATGATATAAATGTTAAATAACTATGTTAACATATTTTTTATTTATAAAAATAAATAAGATGTCACTTATATTTAGATATTAAAAAAATAAATATTTCATTTAGATATTCATATTCTGACATACTTAAATTTAAATCCATTTAAATTTAAGATAAATAAACAAACTCTACCTAAATTGAGAAAATAAATAACCTTAATGATTTAACTGATTAAAATTAAGTCAATTAAGATATTAAATTAATAAATAAGTGGCACTTAAGTAAACATAGCATCATTATAAAAATAAATGATGTGCCATCTTACTTAATTAATAATTAAAAAAGTATAAAAAGAAAAATCATTAACATTATTTATTTATAAAATGATTGAAGCTATAATTTACTGCATTTATCTCTTTAACCATAATCATTAACACGATAAAGGAAAATAATTTAAAATAAAACCGAGCTTAAATTCATATAATCACGTAATTGGGTTCTCTATATATACACGAACATGAAACTCTCTCTCCCTCTCCAATCCCCTCCCTCATTATCATTTAATGGCCGCCATGCCAATTGCGAAACCGCATAACAAATTTTTAGAGATAAACGCTGCAATTATTTCTTAACAAAGTACTAATATATCAACAATTATAATAATACAAGAGAGAAAAAATGGCGGACACATTGAAGAAGCTGAAGAAATCTCTTTCGTTAAAGCTGTCGTTTCAGGCTGGTACCAACTGCCCTCGTCCGTCCTGTTCCGATCGTTCGCATTCCTCCGGTTCATCCTCTCGCGGCCTCTCTCGTAGCCTCAGCTTCCAAACCTCCAAATCATCCAAGGTTAGAGATCTCATATTTGTTTTTATCATTACCTTTTTTTTTTTTTGGGCATTTTTAATAGTTGGTTTGTACCGGCGGTTGTTTTTACGTAATCGTTCATGGAACCGCTCTTTGATTCGGCGGTATTCATTCGAGTTTTTGGTTTAATGACCGATTTGTCCCTGCCCTTTTGTTCTTGCTTTAGTTTTCGTGTTGAGGGTATGTTGGTAAATTGGTGTTGGCTGTTCGGTCACGTTTGTTTAATGTCAATAAAAAACGCAGAGAGAATTGATTTGAGGTGAAAATTACGGAAACTGCCATTGAATGGAAAATCATTCTTCTTTTTGAATTTTGATAATGAAAAAGGATCGATCCCGATAATCCCCGACCGACAAAATCAAACCTGATGAATTGCAGTAACTTTGACCTTTATTTAATCTTTATTGTGCAGTTGTATTTTTTGACTCTAGATTTATTTAATAATATTCAATGCAACAACGTAAGATTTTGTGTAATTGAATCGTTCCAAAAAAAATGGCACCTTTCATAGGAATATTGTGGCTGATAGTAGTAACAGAAAAAAAAGGAAATTTGATTAAGAGGGATTGCATTTGATGCATTATTTTTTTATATGCCATTGTTTGTGCGGTTAGATTTTTTATCTTTCTTTTGTTATTTTTAAAACACACTTTGACAAATGAGGTGGGTAGGTTCATTTTCTTTGGTTGGATTCAGAAAAGTGCTTTAATTTTGATTTTGATTTTTTCTTTTTTTGGAATAAAATTAGGAAAACATGCGCGTTTGAAAAAGCTTTTAGTTTAGATACATTTCGATGTATTTTTCCAACCTTCAAAAGAGTTTCTAACAAATATTTCAAAATATTTTTAATGCACATTTGACTGCCAATTTCCCAATTTTGTCATCAAGAAAAAAATGCTCTAGAGTGTATTTGTTAGGAGAGTGTATTTATTCTACAACACATATGTATGATATGTGTGCATGAATTAAAAATGACCACTAATTAGATTATGAATTTTTAAATAAATGCACACGTCATATTGAAAATTTATAATATCTTGTACTGTGGACAGCCAGCTTTGCCCATTCTTTTACATTCCACATCTTTGTCTGTTATTTGGTTTGAAAATTACAACTGCCAGATGTATTCATCTTCGATTTTGGACTCTTTGCTCAAATTTCCAACTTTGAATAGGCGGTCGGTAAAATCTCATGAAATTTAGCGTTTCAGATTCACAACTAAATGAGAGCTGGGCCTAATCTGAAATCTTTAGTTGTTGAAGATATAATTTGAAGTAACTATTTATAGTTCAGGCTTTTAAATAACAAAGTAACAGAAGTTTAAACATGATTGTTGCAAGTGATTGATATTTGCCATGAATTTGTCATCCTAAACTTAAAAACTTGGCCATCATTTTTACATACTGTTGACACTACTGCATTGGATTCCATTGTACGTCGTTATTTTACTGAAGTTGACGTAGTATGAAGATGAAGAGTGAATGATTGCAAGTTTTAATGACCATAGGCTTGGCATATTACTGTTGTTAGTCATTTTACAACTGACATTTAAGAACAACAATACTGATTCATTGCAGAAAACATGCCCCATCTGCTTGGGAAGTTTGAGGAGAGGACAAGGCGTAGCCATCTTCACGGCGGAGTGTTCCCACTCTTTCCATTTCTGTTGCATTGCAGCCAATGTTCAGCATGGGAATCGGATCTGTCCTATTTGCCGTTGTGAATGGAGAGACATCCCCTTTCAAGCCCCGGGCAATACCATTGAAGCTCGTCGTAACAACATGGCACGGGCTCGAGTGTCTCCTTCCAATGCCGCTCCTGAAGATGCTAGTGCTGCTGGAGCCCGGCGTACTGTCCCAGCATCATTTCAACTTCCAGCCGAGCCTGAACAATTCACAGATGACGAACAGCTCTCAGTCAACTCCATTGGCCCTGCCTCACCCTCCCGGGCCCAAACTTTAGCTGTCAAGGTTTTTCCTGAGTTTGGTGCTGTTGCTGCTGCAGAATGCCCTCCCAAGTTTGCAGTTCTTCTTCGCGTTTGTGCATCATCTCTTCCTAATGATGCTGACCGTGCCCCAATTGACCTTGTCACGGTTCTTGATGTTAGTGGCAGCATGTCTAGCAAGCTTACCTTGCTGAAACGTGCTGTTCACTTCATTATACAGAATTTAGGCTCGGCAGATCGGTTGTCTATTGTCATTTTCTCATCAGTAGCCCGAAGAATTTTCCCACTTCAAAGGATGACTGACAGTGGCCGTGAGAATGCAATCCGTGCTGTTAATACTCTTAGCTCTAATGGTGGCACCAACATTGTTGAGGGACTCAAGAAAGGGGTCAGGGTTCTGGAAGAACGCCGTGAACGCAACCCAGTTGCAAGTATCATTCTCCTATCTGATGGTCAGGACACGCACAATATTCTAAGAAATACCTATACGCAGGATGAGGCTTCCTCAATCCCAAGTAATGAATTGGCATATCTGAATCTCTTGCCTTCTTTGATATGTCTCAGCAAACGTGAAGCTGGAGGTGAGTCTCAACAACCAACCATCCCAGTCCACACATTTGGCTTTGGCTTAGAGCATGATTCCGAAGCAATGCATGCGATAGCTGATGCATCAGGGGGCACATTTTCCTTCATTGAGACCATAAGCATTCTGCAAGATGCCTTTGCTAGGTGCATTGGTGGGCTGCTCAGCGTCGTTTCTCAGGATGTCAAGCTCACAATCAGGTCAAAATCAGCTGGGGTCAGAATTGGATCGATACCTTCTGGAAGATATAAGAGTGAAGTTCTCGACGAAGGGCAACAAGCTGTGATAGATATTGGAAATTTATATGCTGATGAAGAGAAAGAATTCATGGTCTATCTCTCAATTCCATTGTCTTCTGCAGAAGGGGAGCAAAGGCCAGAATGCACACCATTGTTGGATGTCTTTTGCACTCATAAAGATTCAGCTTCAATGGAGATACACCGAGTTGAAGGTGAGAAGGTTGAGATACGAAGACCTGAAGTTTTATCTGCTGCAGACAAGAAAGTGAATCTGCAGGTCGATCGACAAAGAAACCGCCTTTTGGTTGCTGAAACTATTGCAGATGCACAAAGAATGGCTGAAGTTGGAGATCTAGAGAGTGCACAGGCATTGCTAGCCGAGCGGAGATCAGGCCTTTTGTCTTCAGCAGCAGCACAAGCTGGGGATGTTCTCTGCAATTGGCTCGAGTCTGAGCTGCGAGAAATCAGGGAGAGAATGGCCAGCATGGATCTATATGAACGTACTGGACGGGCATATTTGCTTTCAGGTTTGAGCTCACACTCATGGCAGAGAGCCACAACCAGGGGAGACACCACGCAGATTCTTGCCACGAATGGAGATCGTGGGCATTCGGGCAGTATTGATTCAACAACAAGCTATGAAACTCCTTGGATGACTACTATGGTGACAAGATCACAAACTCTAAATTTCACATCAGGGGAGCAACAGAGTCGGGTCAACAAATAATGCGGCCCTCAGCTTTGATTCAGAAACATTAATGAATTATGAATTATATTCAGGTGGGTAAAAAAATCTTTGCCTAGTTAATAATAAATTGTTAGCAACAGTAACGATTTGAAGTTCAGCTCAGTTGTCCTTTTTATTTGCTATTATATTAGACCGGCCCATTTTTTGCTGGTTTTGAATTTTATTTCTCGTAGAGAAGTTTCCTTCATTGATCAATAGATACCGCCATAGTTCTCAAATGCGTGTGCTTCCTTCTACCAATAGAGGGCACTTCAAAGTGATTATTTCGACCTAAATATTATGCTGAAACTGCAATACTTTCGTGGTTTGCGTTTCAATAATTTTTGGTGCCATTTGATGATCTTAATCTTCTTCGACACAAGCTCAATTTTACAGTTGTTTTTATTTAATTATATTATGGAAATCACCTAACTGTATATTTGAATTTGATGAAACTCATGAAATTTCCGAAGCATTTGATAATCGATATAGCATTTAGTGGCTAATTTTGGATGACTTTTATAATTTATCAACGTTAACCTATAATTGTTATTAGTTATTACACTTTCACTCAAATTTTGCAAGCAAAAAAAAAAAAAGATTATTATTTACTTTTTTATATAGATTTTTTTATTTATCTGGAAGAACAAAGAGCGCATTATAATTTCTTGATTTCTTCTTTTTAAAAATAAACTTAACTTCAGTTTTTCAAGGATCGATCGCAACGAAACGAAAGTTTCTCTTCGAGTTATTAAACAGTTACACTTAACTTTGTTAAATAACTTTCAATACTTCAGTGATAGGAATGAATAATATACTAGGATTTCCCAATAGACTCCAATTTATTATCTCCAAAAGTATTTCAAATTAATTTTTTAGCAGTCAAAAGACTAAGCCGTTTATTAATACTATCAATAAAAATGAGTAATTGCATATGGGATACGAAATTACCTTGAAATTTCCATGAGTTTAAGTCACAAATAATGGTTTATAAAAAGATTGATTTCTTACGAAAGCAACTCGAGAAAGGCGAAACCATCGGTGGGAGCGGGATTCTATCTACTACTACTTCTTCTTCCACCTTCATTCTGAGTCGTACGCAATTATTGGCGCGCGTGTAAGTGTAAATGGAGTTAGAGGTGAGAGTGGTGGGTGGCATAGAGAATTGCTTCGTATCACTTCCCCTTAACTTAATCGACACTCTTGAGTCCACGCGCTCCGCTCATCTTCTCCCCCAGGTTCTCTCTCTCGAGCTTCGCTCCCGCGCCAATCAACGCTGGGTCGTTGCATGGTCTGGCGCTACTTCTACTTCTTCTTCTATCGAGGTAAATCGCTGCGCTACTCTCTCTTTCTTTTTCTATTTATGCTGAATTTCGAATTACCTTTTCTGGAAGCACTTGTCTTGTGCTTCCTATAAAAGCACATGACAGTTCTTTCTGCTATGAAATTATCTGGTACTTTCCTGATCCTAAAAGCGGTTATGAAAGAACATACAGTAGAAAATCACCATTGAGTGGAAGTTCATACTGTGTAATCATTTTCAAGCAATTTGTGCAAAACCACATCAAGTCGAGACCACTTATCAATTTTTACCATTTGAAAGTGTTTTTGAGGTATCTAGAGAAACCAACGATCTTCCCCCCCCCCCCCCCTTCCTATTTCTATCAAACATTGCAGAATTGTTGCGGGGGAGTGCTTTTGATGTGACCAAATTTACCGTTACTTTTCTAATTTAATTTCAATTAACTGCTATTGATTGTGTTTTGCAGGTTGCTCGACAATTTGCAGAATGCGTATCCTTGGCAGATCATACGATAGTTCAAGTGCGAGTGGTTTCCAATGTGCCGAAGGCTACTTTAGTTACCATAGAACCTCTAACGGAGGATGATTGGGAAGTTTTAGAGCTAAACTCGGAGCATGCTGAAGCTGCTATATTGAATCAGGTACTCTGCTAGTTTTCAGATATCTATACGGCTGTTTCTTCCTTCACAATATTTGGTTGCTGGTGCACAAGTTTTCTGTTGTAAGTGCAGCTCTGAAACCTTTCTTTTACTGAATACAGGTTAGGATTGTTCATGAAGCTATGAGATTTCCGTTGTGGCTGCATGGCCACACTATCATAACGTTTCTTGTAGCTTCAACTTTTCCCAAGAAACCGGTAGGTAAGTTGCTATGGGTTACTTTATCCTCATTATGATACATTAGTATAATCTAACTAATTCTGCAGATTTATTTTATAGAGCCATAGTCACATTTCATTGGGGTAGCTCTTCCATTTTTATGTACTAATTCTATTGTTTCATGAGCATTGTTATGTTTTCCATGGTTTTGTTGAGGGTAGTTTTACATGTGGGTGTTCAACATATGAAAATTTGATATCAAAGTTTTGTTCACTATAATATTTTCTTGATCTTTTTTATATTACATGGTGCGTTAAGGGCTTTATAAAGATTTAAAAGTTTTCAGCTTGTTTGGTCACGGTGTCATTTTCTAACTTCGTTGTCTTATTTTTAACTGGAAAGAGAAATAAGCAATTGGAAGTCATAGCATTCTATGAAATTTGTTTAAATATCTTCACAGTTATCAATGACGTACTTATATTGAAAGTGTTCTTTTATGCCCGAACTATTTATTTTATATGTTGTGGATTATAATTTATCCTAGTTCAGTGTGTTACTTGGACCTGCTTGAAAACTGGTTCCCAAGATTATAGATTCATTTATGAATCAGTTATCCTTTTATTTTCTCCCTCTTTGTTATTATCGTTCTTAATTAATAAGCAGCGTCATTTGTCAGAGAGTGTACAGGTTATAATTTATGGGATAATAATCCTTCAGATAAACATTAATGGTTTACTGGTTTATACTTGCTTGCATATCTACTTTTTGCATGTTGACAGTGAATCATGGAAATGATGGTTTTGTTTTAGACTGGTGGAGTTGTATCTTATAAAATTATTTGCAGTGCAACTCATATCAGGAACAGAAGTTGCAGTTGCTCCAAAGAGACGCAAGAACAATGTGAAGAAACATGAAGATTCTTACATGCAAGCTTCTCATGAAAGTACTAGTATTGCAAAGGCACTTTTACGCGTTCAGGATTCAGATGAAGGATTGTCTCATAAATGTAATGTCAAAGGTGTTGAGCTGGGAGTAGCCCTCACTTCTGTTGCTTTTATCAATCCAGAAACAGCTGAAAATTTTTCATTATGTTCTCTTGAGTTAGTTGCTATATTGCCTAGATTATCATCCAAAGAGAATAATCCTGAAAACAATGCCCCAAGAATAAAAAGCAATTTATCTTCGAAGGAAATTAGTGGTGGAGCCTCAACTGACAAGAAAGAATGCCGTCAAGCAATTGCTCGCCTTTTATTTTCAGATTCGGTGGCTAAAGGACATGTAAAGATTGCTCGAGCTCTTCGTTGTTATTTGAATGCAGGCCTGCATTCATGTATGTTAATTCTTTCTAGCATCTGATAAGTCAAAATACTCAGTACTTCTTCCTTTAAACTCTTTCCTCATGGTCTCATATGAATAGCAATTTATTTTATGACACACGCGCGCGCGCACGTACAGACATACATACATAGATATATGCATAGAGGGACAAAATAAGTTATATTGCAAACAAGGGCTGTTCTACCTCATTCGAGGCTACTTCATTATGATAGTTAAAACATGCCCATGCATTATACTGGGAACTTACTTGCATCCGGTATTATTCATCAATAAGTGTATACAACTTGTTGTTCTTTTAAACTTCTTTGGTGATGTGATCTCGTTTCATTTTGACCTTAATGCATCTAGCATCTACATAAACATTTGTCTTCCATTCATTGTCTTCCTTTTTCAGTTAGCTGGAAGGTCATGACAAGCTTGCTGCTTCTTGACATTTTGCACATATTATCCTTTTTTTAAAATTTTTTGATAGTTTAACAATCCATCTGAACTATTTTGTTTTCATAATTAAGATTTTCCAATAAGAGTTTTCTCATTGCAGGGGTTTATCTGAAGAGATGTACTATTAATTTGAAGAAAGAAATTCCTATGGTTTCACTTTCTCTTTGTCATTTTAAGTTGTTGGAGAAGGATAAGGCTTTTGGGATTGGCCTAGAACTTGAAAATAAAAATCATAAGACAAAGAAAATGCTTGAGAAAACTAGCTCAGGTAACTACATGGATGATGGAGATTTGTCAGCCCAAGATGAAGTCATTGCTGCTCTTTCTTCTGAGCCTTCTTGTAAACAAGACGAAGAGGCTGTTTATCAGTTTGAAAATAAAAAGGGGTTAGAATGTCTACTTCATACATGGTTGCTTGCACAACTCAACGCTGTTGCTTCAAATGCAGGATCAGAATTTAATACATTGGTTCTATCAAATGAAACTTTGCTTCATTTTGAAGTGAAGGGATACAAGTCTGGGACTTATGGAAAGGTACCGGCATCATGTAATGGCGCCTTAGAGAACAAAATTAAGGCTAGAGAATTGCAGGCAGAAATTTTTTGTGTACTGACTTTCTCTGAGGAATCATTCCATGGCAGCAAAAATAGTGCATATGAGCTGACCCTTGAAGCTAGAGGCCAGCAGAACAATAATACGGATGCTGTACGCCAGTTGTTTGGGAAGCTGAGCTCTGGTGATCCGGTATCCTTCTACTCTGTGAAAGAGAGAGGCTGGACCCAAGGTTTTAATTCAAATGTATCTTCTTTGAGCTGGATGGGGACAACTGCTTCAGATGTTATTAATAGTAGGTACTTTCTCCATAATTATTTTCACCTCAATGTGTTTAGCTTTTGCATACCTTCTTTTCATGTGGAATTTCTATATTACTGGCATTGGGCATATAATCTTTGTCCTGACATTCATGCATGTGCACATGCAGCCATAATTGCTTACATGGATAAGCACACAAACAGACATAACAATAATGAGATTTGAAAGCTGGGTTGGAGATTTTAGTCAGTCACTGTCAATTTTATTATGTATTAGACATGCCAGTTCTCACAATTGTTTTAATAATCTTATTAAAACCCCATAAATAAATAGTGAGGAACAGTGTTTAACTTTGTTTTTTTCTTTAAATTTTTATTTTTCTTGAATAGGCTGATTTACTAGAATCTGTCAGAATTATTATTTTTTGTGTGGCAGTGTTAGTTTTTTGAGCATGCCGTAATTTTAGAGACTCCTTGGTTGTGGGGATAATTATGTTAGTTGATCCTTAATTATAGCATAGCTATTTGTCATTTTCGACAACCATTGATTCAGAGTTCAGTCTTAATTGGACCTCCTGGACAAAAAAATTTCCAGAGTGTCTTCAAGCATTTATTGCATTGTAAGTGTAAAGGACTCACCTGTTAACAAACAAACTTGAATGAAAAACGGCTGAGAATATTTTTTTCTGCGCTGGGTTGAGTAATCAAACGAGGATAAAATCTCATTGACTTCTTTTTGGAGCTGTTGGAAAGTTACCGTCTTTTAATCTGCTTGCCACTGACATGGATTACACGCCCTACTATAAGACAAATATTTTTGCTCCCTCTCCAAAAAAGGCCTAGCATTCACCTAATTTTGAATCTGCTTTCATGCAGGAATTGAGGTCTTATTATCTCCTGATTCTGGGTTGTGGTTCAGCACTTACCATCTCCCTCTCCCTGGGCATATTCTAATACATGGACCTCCTGTGAGTTCATCTCTCCATCTTCACTAGAGATTGTTGTTTGATTGGCAAAGGAGCTTACTACTTGTACATTTAACATAAAGGAGCTTATTACTTGTACATTTAACATAAAGGAGCTTACTACTTGTACATTTAACATAATCACATGCATAGATAAAATGATTGTTATTCTGTAATTTGCCACCAATTTGCCACTCTATAGTTGCATTTCTATTTCTTGCTTTGGGTGTAATTGATTTGGTTCAAGCTTACTGCATGTAGCACGATGATGTGACCATTGAATCTAGCTTTTTGTTTGGGTGTCTATGTTGGGTGTGGGCAGTATATTAGATATGATATACCCTTAGCTTCCAAGAGGAAGGACATTGTATGAATAGCTTATTTGAGTCTGGTATTCCTCAATACCCTAAGGACTGCAATGTTTATTTAATTTATTGCTGACATTGGCTTAGACATTTGTACATCCTGTTTTAGAGTGATACCAGCATAAAACTAAAACTAGAAGAAAACTTATTTTTTGATAAATTTGAATATGTCTACCAATCCTGTGTTATGAATCTTTTGGGAGGAAAGTATTTCCTTTAGTTGTGGGTATTAGATAAAAAGACTGAGTGGAACAATTTTTTTAAAGATAAAATGTCAGAGAATGGATTCTCATGGCCCTATGCTGTTGTTTCTATCTTTGTCAATGTCTTTTTCATATTCGTTTACATTCTTTCAAATGATAGCATCTCAGTCAAGTTATTAGTATTTTTTTGTCATTAGGGCTCTGGAAAGACATCATTAGCAAAAGCTGTTGCAAAATCCCTTGAAGACCATAAAGATCTCCTAGCACACATGTATGGAGTTATTTTAATGTGCTTATATGGCTTACTCTTTTCTTTCTATTGTTGATTTACATTCTAGAATGCTGATGTTTATTGCAGATAGCTACTGAATTTTTATGACTCTAAATAAGATCTTCATGGCTTCTGTTTTTATTTGGTTATGCAGTTTGGTTTTGAGATTGAAATATGTATATATTACACTGACTAATGTCCACGTATGCAGAGTTTTTGTATGCTGTTCTAGACTTTCTTTAGAAAAGGGTCCGACCATCCGTCAAGCACTTTCTAACTTCATAGCTGAAGCTTTGGATCATGCACCTTCTGTTATCATATTTGATGATCTTGATAGCATAATCTCATCCCCTTCTGACCCAGAGGGATCTCAACCTTCAACTTCTGTAATTGCTCTTACTAAATTTCTTGTGGACATTATGGACGAATACGGGGTAATAATTTAATAATGATAATCAATTCCTACAATGTTTTATGCAGAAGCTGTTGTTACTTCCAGTCTGCTAACAAATTTCTGTGGTCCACTGGTCAGGAAAAGAGGAAGAGCTCTTGTGGAATTGGTCCTATTGCTTTTGTTGCTTCTGCACAGTCTCTAGAGAATATACCGCAGTTATTGACCTCTTCAGGTTTGTCTTCCTTTGTGCAATGACTATCTCCTTTTATAGTTGGACAAGGAGTGTCAGAAATTGAGATATGGGGCTTATCAGTTCTACTTAGTTTCTTTGTTTTGTTGATGTTGTGTTTATGAATTTTATCAGGAAGGTTTGACTTTCATGTGCAACTGCCTGCTCCTGCGGCCTCAGAACGGAAAGCCATTTTAGAGCATGAAATTCAGAGGCGTTCCTTAGAATGTTCTGATGAAATTTTGTTAGATGTGGCTTCCAAATGTGATGGATATGACGCATATGATCTGGTATTTGGTGGTTTAAGATTTTGTTGACAAATTTGGATTAAGCTTAGAGTCGTAAAGATCATCTTTTGGTGAATCCTTAAGGATTGTTTCATGTCTCCATGAATTGTCGTGATCACCCTTGAAGAAAAAGGAGCACATGTAAATGTTGCCTTTTTCATGATTTTTTTAATATTCAAGTTACTGATATATATTTCATTGTTTCAGGAAATATTGGTTGATAGAACGGTTCATGCTGCTGTTGGCCGTTATCTGCATTCTGATTCTAGGTTTGAAAAGCACATAAAGCCGACTTTGGTTAGGGATGACTTTTCTCAGGCAATGCATGAGTTTCTTCCGGTTGCAATGCGTGACATTACAAAAACTTCTCCAGAAGGTGGTAACTCTGGGTGGGATGATGTTGGTGGTCTTACTGACATTCAGAATGCTATTAAAGAGGTATAGTTTACTTTTGATCTTCTGAAAACTAAAAAACTAAGTTCCAAGATCGGTCACGCGTTGAAAAACTTATTGCTTATTTGGGTTTTCATCTTATTGGGACATTTAACAACTTATTGCTTATTTGAGTTTTCACTTCGTTGGGCCTTTACTTATAATGTGGTATAATAGCGTGCCATTGTACATTTGTTTAATTAAAAAATTTTGGTCTTGAATATGATATTGCTTAGGCAATCCATTGGAGGATCATTGATGATGAACTCCATATTTATTTCTTAACATCTAGCATTTAAAGTTGCAGAACTTTCTTCGAAGTTCTGTATCATGTGTTTGGGAAATGCTTAATAGAGGTAGCCATACCATATTGTAGTTTTTGGGTTTCTGCAGAGTAGGAAAGACATAAATTTTGTGGATTTCCATTCACTTCTCCAACCATTTCCTCTGTCTTTTCAAATAAAATTTTATGTTTCCTATCCAAAGCCAAAAAGAACCTTGTAGAGGTTCCTGTCTCTGTGGCTAAAATCTGGTCATATGTCCTGTGTAGATGACAGATGCTGTGGGCTAGATATTTCTGGCATATGATTTGAGTGAGATCAGGCAAACAATTTTGGTAAAGGTGTTTGTTAGGGTTCAAAAACTATTGCTGGGCTCTTATCTATCAACTTAAGCTTCCAAGACTGGGGTTAAATAATTTCATTCTGATTATTTTTGCTTGTCTGTGCTTTGCTTTTCTTTTCAGCTTCTCAAAATCACATGTTCTGAATGAGTTCTTTTTCTTTGTTGGCCTTTTATGCCAAATATTGCCGGTTCAGCTCTTCTTTTTTTATTTTTTATTTTTCAACTTTAATTTATTTGACCTGCTGACTAGTGGTGTACTTTTGTTATTATAGTGGTGCTTTTTATCCATATTTTAATCTGTTTTATAGTATTTCTGTGCTTCACTTTCAGATGATCGAATTTCCTTCAAAATTTCCAAACATCTTTGCTCAAGCTCCTCTTAGGTTGCGGTCAAATGTTCTCTTATATGGTCCTCCTGGTTGTGGCAAGACTCACATTGTTGGTGCTGCTGCTGCTGCTTGTTCATTACGATTTATATCAGTGAAAGGGCCCGAGCTGTTGAACAAATACATTGGTGCTTCTGAGCAAGCTGTAAGGAGGAATTAACTCTCTTTTTTTCTTTTTTTTTTTGGGGGGGGGGGGGGGGGAGAGGGAGGGAGTGGGAGGGGAGCAATGTTCGATTTAATTTATTTATATCCTAGTTTCTGTTTTCTAAGTGGATAGTTGGTCTGTCCACTATCTGTTTTAAATCTACTTCATTAATAGATTTTTTAGTTTCTTATCAAAAGTCAAATTCATTTACAAATGATTTTTGGCTTTTACCAAGGGGCTTTGCCTCCAGAGTCAGATTGAGGAAACCAAAAAAAAAAAAAATTCAACTGCCAATAAGGTGTTTGAATTGCATAATTTATCGCAATCCATATAACTGTGTTTGGTTTCAGGTTCGGGATATATTCTCTAAAGCAACTGCTGCAGCACCATGCCTCCTCTTTTTTGATGAATTTGATTCTATTGCTCCAAAGCGAGGGCATGACAATACTGGAGTGACCGATCGAGTTGTTAATCAGGTTTCTTCTACTTCTTATCTTTTTTATTTTTATTATTTATTTTTGGGAAGTGGGGAAAAAGGAGGGGTTTGGCCCATCTGATATCTACTTCCTCATTAATTTCCTAATATCTGCCTGCCCTTGTTTCCAATAGTTTCTGACTGAGTTAGATGGCGTTGAAGTTTTGACTGGTGTATTTGTGTTTGCCGCAACAAGGTTAGAATTTTTTCACTACAAAATTTTACTTTTATGCAGTTTAATTATTTTTTTAATTTTTCTCTTTTAAGAGAGTTATTGGTTTTCACCCTATTCCGCCCCTAATGAGGCTCAAACCCAGGACCTTGAGCTTGGAGTTCAACCGGCTGCTTAATATTAACAACTACTTCCAATAATCTCTGTTCATCATACTTGCTAATTTTCTTCCTTCAGTGTAGAATTTATTTCCTTTACCTGGTTACCCCATTTCTTCGATGGAACATTGACTTTGAGTTTCCTAATCAAGCAGTAGACCAGATCTACTTGATGCTGCACTGTTAAGACCTGGTAGGCTGGATCGCCTTCTTTTCTGTGATTTTCCATCTCCACGTGAGAGGTTGGATATTCTTAAAGTCCTTTCTAGAAAGGTTTGTGATACGTCAATTCCATTTTCATATCTTTTCTGTGATGAACTTCTAATCTTAGGCTTTGGCACTTCTTCATGTGTGTTAGTCTCAATTTATCATCACATATTATATTTTGCTTTTTATAAATGAGCGCAGCTACCATTGGCCGGTGATGTTGATTTAGAAGCCATAGCTCATATGACAGAAGGATTTAGTGGAGCTGATCTCCAAGCACTCCTCTCAGATGCACAGCTTGCAGCTGTTCATGAAATTTTAAATAATATTGATAGCAATGAACCTGGGAAAATGCCAGTCATAACCGATGCTTTACTGAAGTCTATAGCCTCCAAGGCAAGACCATCAGTTTCAGAAGCTGAGAAGCTGAGGCTATATAGCATTTACGGACAGTTTCTTGATTCTAAGAAATCTATTGCTGCTCAGTCAAGAGATGGGAAAGGCAAGAGGGCAACTCTAGCATAACGAAACCAGTCTCATGGATTTTTCAGGGATGCAAGGCAACAAGCTATGTACATTATTTCAGCGCTGCTGCCTTAAACGGACCCTAATTTCTTTTGTTTCCTCATTTTGAGTTCCATTCATTTCAACTCTGGGCATAAGATTGAAAAATGAACAGCGGAGAGCTGTAAGTTATTTAATCCCTTCATCCTCATTTCGGCGAAGGCAGGTTGTCTTAACTCTTGCTGTCTATTGTGTATGTGGAACAATAAAAATAAGCATAATAGATGACGACGACAATGACGACAGTGATAAATTTTATGCAACTGTTTATAAATTTTACTGAATAATTGGAGGAAAATATCTAGAAATAGTATAATCTAGACTTTAAATCGATTTCTTTTGTGCATTGTACTTTGAGGCCCAGGAAAAGGGCCAAAAACTAGTGTGCTATAGGCTTTGGGGCCGCGGAGAGGGGAGTTGGATTTTTTTTAAAGCAGTCCGGTTCTTCCCCTGCGACATTCGCTGGGCCGGGGCTGTCCCAAGGTGGTGTCCCCCGCCGTTGGGGGCCTCTTTTAATTTTTAAGAAATTTATTCAAAAATTACTCTCAAAAAATTTAGTTTTTCGTTGAATTTAGGAATAAAATTTGCCAAAACCCTTGAAGGGCTCCAAACGGACCCCAAGAAACAGTGGACATGTGAACAACCACAAAAAAAAATATGAACATGTAAGTGGTAGAACAAATAAGGGTTTTGTAAATGTTACAGTATTAACGATAACATAAATCTGTTGTATTGTTAGATTTATTTTTTTACAAAATTAGAAGTTAAATAGGATAATATTTTGATTTCAATTATTGAAAATTCAATTTATCAGCTGTTTAATGGACAAATAAGTTAGCATGTTTTTCAGATTAAATAATAAACACAGAATAAGTATAGGCTATTTAAAATTCCATATTTTTCTTTTAATAAACTTAATATTATCATAAGTCAATCTTTTTTCACTATCTTATTATCTTTTCTTTGTCAAAAAATTGTTAGAATAACAAATATGACAACAATCAATTCAACTTGATATTAGCCTATGAGTAATTAAAAAAAAAGACCAAAGAATAAAGTTGAGGATTCAAAATTTTAATTTTGTTGGTGTTTTTTAAAGAAGATATTTATCAGTTAATACAAATAAAGATATGTCCAATTGTCCATTAACCTTTAATATTAAGTAACTATTTAATTATTAAGTAATTAGTTATTTATTTATTGAATTAAAACAATGGTGATGATTAAAATATTTAAATTTAAGGATTCGTAACAACCTATTATTACTGCCTAAAAATTCATAGCATCATAGAAAATTCAATAAATAAATAGCAAGTAAATTACCAATAAAAAATATTAATATGTACAACTTATATAAGGGTTGGGTCAATTCTGATGTACACTGTACATTGAAAGAATCCAATCCCATCCCTAACCTTCACCGTTACGTGATAATTCTAAAATAAAAATGTTGTGCTTTTCTTTTGCATTCAAAAATCGAAGTCGTTTTGAGATTCTTTGAAAATATTTTCCTAAATCCAAATAGAATTGAATTGTAAAAACTCTTTTTCTCAAGGCCAGGGGTTTTTATTAAATACCCCTTAATAGTTCCAAAATCATTTAAATACCCCTCCCTTTTTTTATTTTCATATATACCCTAAGAAATACAAATAAAGTCTAAAATATCCTTAATGAGTGTATCAAAACTACTCATCTTTGCTCTCCTTTTACACTCAGAAACTCTTCCTACTCACAGTAAATAAAAAATATTTCAACACTTCTCATAATATTTTATAAAAATAGAACTATTTATTCACATCTTTAACTCCCATACTTCTTTCAATGCAAGGTGGTACATTTTTCATTAAACAACCTAATAAGGTATGTTAATGTTGTTAGGTTTTAAATTTTACATTTTCTAAAAGAATTTAGATATTTTCCTCACATTATAATGTTCTATTTTTAATTTTTTCACTATTTTTTCTTTATATGTCAAAATGTATGCAATGTAGGTTGTTTAATTAATTTTTTCAACAAGATATATTTTAAACATGTGTTTATGGTGAAAATGTTTAGGTCCGTGTATCATTTTCAATGTCGTGTAAGTCATGCAGTATTGTACGTCAATTAAATCAAGTAGTCGGTCGTGTAAGTCATGCAAGTAATGTAGTTGCGTAGGTCGTGTAAAAAATATAATCATATAAGTTGTGTAAGTAATGTAGTTGTGTAAAATATGTAGGTCGTGTAAAACATGTAGGTCATGTAATTATTATATATGAAATTTGATGCCATTATTTTTATTGTATCAACAGATAGGGTTTTGGTATGTGTGCTTATTCTTTTCAATTGTGTATGGATTGAATAAAATAATGAGTATAGATGCTAAGGTTTTGAGGCCAAAGGGATAATGATATCACGGTCAATAACATATGCAGAATAAATTGAGAAGATATCTCAAGTTATTGATATAGATATCTGAAATTGTTTGGATGAACAACTATTAGTTACTGATTCATCGTTAGGAGATAATGCTCCAGCTACTGTAAAATTAATATAAACTTACAATACTAATCTAATTAACATAAACTTTTCTAAATTTGATGTATGCTTACAAAAGTTTAGTATTAAAAGTACAACTCATTAAAATAAATAGCAAGTTAGTTCTTCTCCAAAAGTAACGATTTGTCATGATAAAAGCTTTCAACTAGTTGCTTTCGATAGGAAGAGACATGTGTCTTAGTGCAATAGGTTTGAATGTCTTCACCACGTGCAATTGTCTTTAAGTAACGTAAAACATACACACTGCAATTTCTGCTGAGAATTTTAGAAATAATCAATTACATATTGAATAAATAACTAAAATAGTATAATATAAATTCTTAGCAAAAATTAAGTCTTCAAAGAAATAAATTATTCTTATGGATTAAGAATAATGGCAAAGTTGTGTAATTTTAAGATCGTATACTCATACAGTCATGTGGTACATGAGATCGTGTAATGCATGATTGAATGTCGTATAATACATAAAGATAATGTAATACACGGCTAAGGTCTTGAAGGTTATGCAATACAGGATTGAAGGTTATGTAATACAGGATTGAAGGTCATGTAATATTATAATAAATCATGTAATAAATGACTGAGGATAATATATTATATGAAGTCATATATTACATGACCTTGCACGATCGAACTATAATCAAAACAATCTATCAAATTTTCACCATTTCTATAAAACGAAATAGTTGTAAAATTTGTTTTTCAATATGTTATGAGAAACCCACAAGTAATTTAATATATTCCTTCGACATAAAACCCTAAATTTTTTATTTTTTCTTAAAGTTTCAAAACTCTATCAACTAATAAGAAGGAAATTGATTATTTATCTAGAGAAGACAAATTTCGGTGATTGTGTAGCATCGAATAAGCTTCTAACGATTGTGTAGCAATGGATTAGCTTTTATCATCCTCCAAACTCCAGCTCTTCTCCTTCTCTAAAAGAGTTGTGCATGAGTCATGTATCTGCCGGTTAGTATTTTGAGTCATGTAAGCATTTTGAGTTAAGAACACTTTGGTAATTTCATGTGAGTTTTAAGAGGGCATTATGAAAATTTCAATAGACCTTATTTAGGGTATTCAGATAATTTTAAAAGTAATAATGGGGTATCTGCTGCAATTACCTCGCAAAGTGATGCAAATAGCACCTCGTTTCCAACGTAAGCTAGAAGGTAATCTTGTCCTCGTGTGTTTACTGTTAGGTGAAAGAAGAAGAAAAAGCAGCATCTAATCTTTTGTCTAAATCAAAATTCAATGGCGTTGTCTTCGAATCCCTAGGACTAATTCATTTGCATCTTCGATGGCTGAGTCCGAACCCAAACCTCGGACAGTGGTCGAATCACTATCCCAATTCGATCTCTCTCACTACTCTCGCTCTTCACCAATCCGATCTCTTAAAATTTCCCCAATCTCCGATTCCCAAATCCTAATTTACATCGGCACTCAATCTGGATCCCTCGTCCTTCTCTCATTACACCCAACAACCGCCACTACCGTCCATGTTTCCAAGACGACACCGTCCCAGCAACAAGTTTCGTTTTTGAAAACCGTTTTAGTGGCTGACTCTCCAGTGGAGTCAATATTTGTGCTGAATGATGTTGGCAAGATTTTGCTGCTGTTTTGTGATCAGTGTTTGTTTTTAACTGATTCTCTTTTGACGCAGCCTTTGAAGAAACTTGGTTTGTTGAAAGGAATTAGTGTTATTGCTAAGAGAATAAGAACAAGTGACTCGGAGAGTACTAATTTATTGGAAATTAATTCGGTCAGTAGTTTAGCTAATGCCAGCACGAGTACTGGTCAGCGGTTGTTGCAGAAATTCGGTAGTGGGATTAAGGTGAATGGAGTTAAAGTCAAAGAAGAGGAGCAATACTGTCATGGTGATAATGTTTTTGCAGTCATTATTGGGAAAAGGTTGGTGTTAATCGAGCTTGTTAATGGGTCGTTTGTAATTTTGAAAGAGATTCAGTGTATAGATGGAGTTAAGACCATGGTGTGGCTTAATGATTCTATAATTGTTGGTACTGTTAACGGGTATAGTCTGTTTTCTTGTGTTACGGGTCACAGTGGTGTGATTTTTACATTACCAGATGTGTCATGCCCGCCAATGCTAAAATTGTTGTTGAAAGAGCAGAAAGTGTTGTTGTTGGTGGACAATGTGGGGGTGTTTGTTGATGAGCATGGCGAGCCAGTTGGTGGGAGCTTGGTGTTTAGGAAGAGACCAGATTCTGTTGGGGAATTTTCAATGTATGTTGTGGTTGTGAGGGGTGGGAAGATGGAGTTGTATCATAAGAAATCGGGTATTTGTGTCCAAGCTGTTACTTTTGGTGGAGAAGGAGGTGGGCGGTGTATTGCTGCAGATGAGGAATGTGGGGCTGGGAAACTTCTTGTTGTGGCAACACCTACCAAGGTATGCTGGTGTTAGACACATATCTGAGCTCGAGTGTTATCACTTTTGCTATGCCTGTGTACCTATTAAGTTGAAATAACTTGGTGCCTGGTTTCACATTGAATGTTTTCAGGTTATTTGTTATCAGAAAGTACCTTCTGAAGAGCAAATCAAAGATCTGCTGAGAAAGAAGGACTTCAAGGAAGCCATATCCCTGGCAGAGGAGCTTGAGTGTGAAGGTGAAATGGCAAAGGAAATGCTTTCCTTTGTTCATGCTCAAATGGGATTCCTCTTGCTTTTTGATTTACGTTTTGAGGAAGCAGTAGATCATTTTCTGCATTCAGAAACAATGCAACCTTCTGAAGTATTTCCTTTTATAATGCGAGACCCGAATCGCTGGTCACTGCTGGTATGTTTTTGTATGCATGTGCTTTTAATTTTTCATTTGGTACTTTGACTAGTGGTCCTTATGGATTTGTTGGATGCATTGTCATAACTTTGTATTAACTCATGCCACTTGGATATGTTAACTACGAGCTGTGTTTTTAGTAGAAGTGAAATTTGAACAAGTGTAACTGGCTTTTAGTTTTTGGGAAATGCGGTTCCTGACAGAATTAATGTGTCCAACATTACATAGTTGTTCTATTCTTAGGTTTCCCGTACCATTTGATTATAATAACTCGCTATAGAGGCTGTCGACTAAGCTGCTATGCTCTGCAAAAGAATTAAATTTCCTCAGCTGCCCATTCAAGTTTAACAAAGAAATTCAAATGTTGGCATATTTCAAAAAGTGAGCAAATTTTTTTTTTTTCTCCCCTATAATTATTTTTGGGCTCAGTACTTCACTCTGGAATGCACAACCTGTGTTAGAACCAGTTCCTTCATGACTTTTTGACCTCGCATTGCCACTCTTGTTATGCACGTGCTTGTGCTGCATTTGTTAATCTGTTTTGGGTAACTTTTTGGAAGTCATACTTGGACTCATCATTGCAGGTTCCTAGAAACCGCTATTGGGGCCTGCATCCGCCCCCTGTGCCTGTCGAGGATGTTGTAGATAATGGGCTGATGGCTATCCAAAGAGCTATTTTTCTCCGAAAAGCAGGTGTAGAAACTGCAATAGATGATGGTTTTCTATCAAATCCTCCAAGTAGAGCTGAGTTGCTGGAGTTAGCAATTAGAAACATCACTAGGTATCCACAAATTTACTAGTGCAGTATAATTTTAGATGAAGCAATCAAATGTTTTAGCGATTGCATTTTCTTTGTTTTAAGCAGTATTCGTGTAGTGATTGCTTGTGACTATATCATGTCTAAGTACTACTTTCTCACTTTGTCTATCCTTTAAAGGTATCTAGAGGTTTCTCGCGAGAAAGAGTTAACCATTTTGGTGAAGGAGGGGGTTGACACACTTTTAATGTATCTTTATAGAGCGTTGAATCGTGTGCATGATATGGAGAATTTAGCATCTTCGGAAAATAGCTGTATTGTGGTATGCGCCTCTTTCCTCTTTGCTTATTTGAGCCAAAAGTCATACCTTTGTCTTATTGTATTATGTTTTGACAATCTTTCAAGCCTGGGCCGTTTGTCATCCTATGAGAGTGATTAATTAATGTCATTAATGACTGATAGATGCATAAACTTAACTTAACTAACAATTTTGGACTGATAAATTTAAAAATAAAAGGGAATTGAGTTAGTCAAATGAGAAAACATTGTGGAATTATAAACCAAGTAGTTCAAGATCTCTGCCTTTCAGAATTAGCTACAAAGTGCAACTCGTAAGCCAACCAATGCTGATTTTGTGCTTGCCCTATAGTTTTTATTAAGTCTCTAGCTTCTGCGGGCTGTATTTGGAATAATGATTGGGTCTTTGATTAAGTAAAAATTGGAAGATCAAAGATTTAGTTTGGTAAAATTTACTGAATTCTGCTCTCTAGATGAAGTCTTAAAACTTTGGTTAGCAGTTCAACTGCTTGATATTGAAGGGTTGAACTTCAGCGACAAGTGTCTCATTAAATGACAGTCCTGTGATACTATTAATGAGAAAGTGAATATTCATGGGTTTGGAGAGTTGGGAGCATCCAAGTTATTTTGGATTTGAACACATCGTATCCTTAATAGTACATCGTTAACATAAAATTAGTTGTATAGGCCTCAAGTCAAAGCACAGTGTGAATGTCGGTAAAAATATGGAATCTTAGTATTCCAACGCATTGAAAACAGAGAGGCCGTTTTCAGGGGCTTGCTTGAAGGATGACCGTAGAACTTGCATGGGCAGTGCAGGAGGAGTTAGAAACTTTATTGGACGAGTCTGGGCATCTTCGGACGCTTGCCTTCCTATATGCAAGTAAAGGAATGAGCTCAAAGGCTCTTGCTATCTGGCGCGTGTTAGCCAGAAACTATTCATCTGGCCTGTGGAAAGACCCTGCTGTGGAGAATGACTTGCTCGATGGCTGTGCTGATGTTATGTCTGGCAAGGAGGTTGCTACAACTGAGGCTTCGACGATTCTTGAGGATTCATCTGATGAGGATTTAATTTTGCAACATCTTGGATGGGTATGTGCCATTTCTAGCTAAATTTGTGTTTTAAAAAGAGACTCTAGTGTATTACTTGCTCTATGCCCATTTGCTGGTCTACCTTTGGAATTCCCACTTTTTATGGTAACGTATCTAATTGCAATTGCAAGCACTTTTGATTGCATTGAGTTCTACTACTGCAATGTTCATGGTAATATGTGCTTTGACATTTCTTCCACATGGAGAAATATTTTGAGCTATCACAGAGTGGGAAGGTAGACATGTATGGGATACAGTGTGTAGTTTTTTATCATTTGTTTATTTAATTAATACGTTTGTGATATCTTTCTAGATTGCGGACATAAGCCCAGGTGCTGGCAGTCAAAGTTTTGACATCAGAGAAAAGAATAAATCAGCTTTCACCAGGTAGGGCCCTGTGTCTTCTAGAATGTTTACTTCTATTGAATTTTACCCTATATTTGCAAGTTTTCTTACGGTTGTGACCGCTAGGCTTTTTTGGGGTTCAATTCTCATGGTGTGTGTTAAGAGTCTTGTCTCACAATATTTAGTTTTCTTAGTAGTGCTTCTAGTGACTTAAAAGCCGGTAGTCGATATATAATGTCAGACTTCAAAAAGTATTTATGTCCACTGATACTGGACCTCTTTCTAAAGCTGGAGATGTCAATTTTGGATGAACATGGTGCTTTTCATGGCAATGCTTGGCTAAATTCTGTAAATTGTAATTACTATGTTGTGTGCTGAATTTTATTGTAACTGGGTATTGCTCCCGGATGGTGATCACCTATTTATTCTTTTTTCTTTCTGCAGATAAAGTTATTGCTGCAATCGATTCAAAAAAGGCTGAAATTCTCCAAAGGTACCCACATTACAACTTCCATGGAATACTGCATATTACTGCTGTACTCTATCGAAGTTCTGGACTTCTTTTTATGTTTGTAGAGTATTTAAGAAAAGTTATATAAAAATGTTTACATAGTGTACATAGAATTACTTAGATCACTGCATTATTTGTCTAACCCCCATTGAATTGCAACTAGATCAGTTGTGTACCATTCACAAATTCTTCAGCTCTCTTCCTTTATGTCCCAGCAATGTCTTTGATGTAGAACCCTGGAGATCTATTGGATATTGAATAAGTTTTCTGTTAAGAAATCTTCAATTAACAGTCTTGTTCCTTTTTGCTTTTTTGGACAATCTAAGTACCCATTCATAGAGTTGGCGCAGGAGCTTGTGGGCATATACTTGGTAGCACAGAGTGAGTTTTTTATAGTGCTCCATTGTGCCTATAGTTTACAGGCAATTATACTACTATAGGCAATTATACTTGTTTTTTCAAGTCCCGATTGAAGTCCTGATTTGAAAGATCAGACATTCTTGAAATTTTTAACTCATTTTCGTGGTACACTGACCAACAAAATCTTTTGTTTTATCAGAGTTCCTCTGAGACCCTTTTTCCACCATATTTGATGCGGTCTTTGCAATGTGGATCTTGCCCTAAGCTTTCTCACATGTGCAGGTATCTGCAGTGGTTGATTGAAGATCAAGACTCTGATGACACACAGTTCCATACATTATATGCTCTCTCTCTTGCAAAGTCGGCAATTGAAGCATTTGAAGAAGAAAGTGGCTCAAAAGCCTTTGGTACGCAAATGGAAGAAACAAGAAGTTCTGATTGTGGGAGGAACTCAATCTTTCAAAGTCCTTTACGAGAAAGATTGCAGATATTTTTACAGTCTTCAGACTTGTATGATCCAGAAGATGTCCTTGACTTAATTGAAGGATCTGAATTATGGTTGGAAAAGGTCTGATCAATTAATATTACTATTTATTGTTTTTTGATAAGAAACAAGATATTTTGTTTGGCAGAAAGGAAGTTAGAAGATAGTGGACCAGAAGGCTGCAATAAGAAAATCAATACAGCTAGAACAACCAAAAGGAATAACTGGCACCTAACAACACCTTGCCAGTTTTTCTTCTAAAACAAACATCCAATGGAATATCCTTGAACTGAATTGAGACTGGCCTGGTGACGTCCAAAGGGAAGAAAATGAGCATTGTCCCATAAAAATTCAGCATCCTCCTCCCTGGCTTCAGAAAATGTTCTTCTACTCCTTTGCGACCAAATAACCAAGAAAATTACAAAACACCATAAAAAAAGAAGAAATTATTTTTTACAAGTAAAGGATTCTGCTTGTTTTATTATTCATGGCTGGTTATGTTGATCATTTCATTCTTCAGGGCAAGTGGTTGTGTTAACATGATATTTCTTGCATTATGTGCACTACCACTGATGTAGTTTTTGATTTTATTTGACAGGCTATTCTATACAGAAAATTAGGACAAGAGACATTGGTCCTCCAAATTTTAGCCTTGTAAGATTCTAGTCATTTTTTTCAGTACTAATGGTAGAAACTAGTAACTAGTGCATAACAACAGCATCTGAAGCTGCTGAAACTAGTCGCATATTGAGTACTACATGTTAGTATGATCTGCTGATCTACTGTTAAACCTATTCCTGAGTAAAATAAAATTTCTAATTTTCTAAGTTCTCCTTTTATCGATCTTTATTTTCTCCATATTTTACTTTCCTCATGACCTGTTGTGGGTTAGAAGGTGCTTTCCTAATATGATGTCCACACGTTCATGTGTATAAAAGTAGTTCGTTATCTTCAACTATGGATTTTTGATACTGATTAAAGGCAATCTTTTTTTATATTCACTAATGGTGTACCATGGCCTCTCAGGAAGTTGGAGGATAGTGAAGCTGCAGAACAGTATTGTGCTGAGATTGGAAGACCAGATGCCTATATGCAGTTAGTTTCTTCTATTTCTCTTTGATTTATTTTCTTTTCCCCTTTCTGTCTCAACTATAACTGCGATGCTTCTTTAATATCCCTTTTACCTATAGCTTTGACCTGTTATGATGTTGTTGCCTCAGGTTGCTTGATATGTATTTAGATTCACAAGATGGCAAGGAGCCTATGTTCAAGGCTGCTGTTCGCCTTTTACACAATCATGGAGAGTCGTTGGATCCCTTGCAAGTTTTAGAGGTATATCGAAATTTTCATCCCCTTCTGATGCTGCTAAGTTTGAATAGTCTGCTCTGATTTTGTGAACCTCGTGCATGGCTTTGACAGTAGGCAAGACTAATTTTGATAATTTAAGAGAGATTTCTCTTCTAAAGAAAGATGGACACAGTTCTAAGATATTTGACCTGAATGTTTTAAACTATTTTGCATACATTTTCTTCAATGAAAGTTGTATATGAATATTTTATAATCAGTTTCTTAAATGAGCTTGTCCCAATCTTCTGTTGGCAAAACATGGAAAGCAATTGAATATGGCAATTGAAAAGATAATAATTGTTTCATTGCTGCTACAGATTATTATGACATAATCCCCACAATAGGGAACATATTGATGAGTGATGTAAATAACCAAATAAATCCTATGAGTGTAAGAGATTATTCCACCAATCGATAGAAATTCTAGATTTGAAACTTTGATAGCTGGATCACTATATCATTCAGGGATGTGGAGTTGATTACTCATTCTTGTTTTGTTTCCTTCAATGTTCTTGCTGAGTTACCTGAGATTCTATGTTGCAGACATTGTCTCCTGATATGCCGCTTCAACTTGCGTCGGATACAATCCTGAGAATGTTAAGAGCTCGACTTCACCATCATCTTCAAGGACAAGTAAGCCTTTTCATCTTAAAAAGTGGAAATCTTCTCTAGTAACTTCTTCCTAAGTGAATCTTTTCTCCTCTAAATCTTATGTTTCCTTGGTGGACGTTTTACCCTACTGACTTCATATATTACTTACCTCATGAAACTCAAATTAATTCATTTTCTGCCTCCTGCCTTCTTATTTGCCCCTTTAGCTTATATTGTTTTGCATCTTCCTCACTCAAAAAATGAAAGGTTATGTTTTTCATTTCACTTTCTTTCCCTGTAGTTGTTAATCTTCTCCCATAATCCATTATATCTTCCTCTTCTTCCCCTACAAAAGGCACCTATTTCTTTCTTGCCAAATCACCCACAAGAGAGCGAAGACCACACACTTCCATTACGTTTTGGGCTTTTGGCTCTTCCTTTTCTAAAAACAAAAATATTCTCCACCAATAAAGCTTTACAAGTGACTGGGGCTACCCCATGAATATTAGCTGCACCACATAACTTGAGCCATAAACAGGAGGCAAAATCACAATGAAGAAAAAGATGATTGCTCGTTTCTTCATTCTTTCTACACTTAACACCCCGAGGGGAAAGACACATCTTAGAATTTCTCCTCTGAATCTTCTCTCTAGTGTCAATTATTCCAAAGCTTTTGTCCAAGTAAAAATTTGGACTTCAGGAGGAACATTAAGCTGTCCAGACTATCCCAAATTGATTAAAATCACTATTAGAATTGTCTTCTACCAATCCAGATAGCATGGCTTGCAAGAGAACTTGCCAGAGACATCTAACTTCTAAATTCAATCATCATCTTTACTCTTATCAAAGGAAAAAGAATCCATCAAAGCTAGGCTGAGTGCTCTTCAATTTCTATATTATTCAAATTTCTCCTCAAACTTGATTTAGTAGCATATAGCATTTTATTGATATCAAAGCATTGTGAATCATTTCTCACTCTTTTTTTTCCCCCATTCTCTCTCTCTCTCTCTCTCAGAAATGGTCTGAATCCTTTCTTACTTTCCCTTTATTGGCTAAATTGATTAACAATTTGATTACTTTTTCCAGATGGTGCATAATCTATCCCGAGCTGTAGACATTGATGCAAGATTGGCAAGATTAGAGGAAAGATCACGACATGTGCAAATTAATGATGAGAGTCTCTGTGATTCTTGTCATGCCCGCCTTGGAACAAAACTATTTGCAATGTACCCTGATGATACCATTGTCTGTTATAAGGTGTGCTGTTGCTGTTTTATTTATCCCTCTCTCTTTACTTCTCGTCCTTTTCAAGTTTGCATCAGAAAAATGGTTTTACTTGTTTCTGACACTATAGTTTGCTAAAGGGACCCAAGTGAAGAACTGCATTTTGGAATCTAACATTATCACATTTTGGAATCTTACACTATCATTAGTTGAAAGATTCTTAACATAAAAGTATCTCATTATGTTGCCTCCTTTGAAAGTCAATTTTTCAAGCTTCTGTAGCTGTAGGGGTTGGTAAATATTTCCATTCAAGAAAATTGTTTACTTACACCGTGGGTTGAGACCAAAAATTCATTTGTTATCTGTGCAGTGTTATCGTAGACAAGGTGAATCCACTTCCATCACTGGTCGCGACTTTAAGAAAGATGTCTTAATCAAACCGGGTTGGCTTGTGACCAGATAAGGTGGAGAAACCTGTGTATTTTAATGGAAGTTCCAAGGTGAGTTTGCAAGTCTTCAACTTGGTTCTCAACCTTGCAGCTCTGGTAAGAGAAGAATCTCGGCAAATATGAAGCTTTTTAACGATCTGGTGTTGCCTTGATGTGTATTATGTAATTTAGTTCTGATCAATGCTTATAATCAGGCACTTTTGTACACTACCTAAGGGATTGCATACAGTGAGTCATTTTGATGTACAAACTCTTGTGGTGGGTTCCAAATTGTTAATAAATGAGTGTTTTTGTAATAAATAAGTTTCGTGTTTTCTGTGATTTGTTATTATTTTAAATTACTCTTGTTGAGTTAATTTCTTAAATCAAGAAATTCTTTATCATCAAGCTCTTGCTCTTTCAAGTGATGTTATATTGACTCTAATTTTGAATTTTGTTACGAATTTGTTGTTAAAATCATTGTTTATAAAGAACACAAATGACAAATCTAATGGTTGACTGACGAAGTTTAATTGTTGAATTTCTGAGGAATTTATGTTATACTAATCAAAATTTTGAGGAAGTAAATATAAAATTATACTGGCTACATAAAATCTGAAAGTGGAATATCGAAGGAATAAAATAATGAATGGCTATAAAGTAATTGTATTATAAAGAATAGCATTTGATTTTTGGTCTCATAAATATAATCTAAAATACCATAAATACTTTAGCAAAAAAAAAAAAACCATAAATACATATTTGCAAAGAGAAGAGTTAATAAATTATTCTTTAAAAGAAAATAGCCACTTGCTTTTCCCTTCAACAGCGTTAGTTGCAACAAGAAACGACATCGTTTCTCAGAGGTTAAATATCATCAGCAGCCCACGCTTCCTTTCTTTCCCTTCTCCGTCGAGCGATCCATTTTCTCTCTTAATAAAGAAGCCCTGAAGAAGAGATTTTGACAGTCTTCAGAGATCGCCGCCGCCGTCAAGCTAAAGGTGCTTTTCCTTTATCCTATTTCTGTCTAGGCTCTTCTCTCTCTCCAAAAAATTTCTCCTTTTAACCGTTTGTTTCATGATAAAAATATGGTTAAATTTCCGAATAAATCCGTTTCAATTTACTAGTGTTTTGGTTTTAAAAGATTCTGATGAGAAATTCCAGTGAAATAAACTCCACTCGAGGTTTCTTTTTTTTTTTTTTAATAATTATCACGAATATACTTCAGATTAGTCCTTTCTAAGAGTTCTTTCTTGTAGTTATTTAAAGTAGGTTTTAGTAAAACTATTATTAATTATCGAAATTCAGAAGGGAAATATTAGATATTTCGTATGAATTATCGTTAAGTGGAATTCTGATGGACATATTATATATATTTATGTACTTTAGGGCTCATGAAGGGGAAATTAGGGCATCATGTTTTGAGAAAGTGGTTTTTGAACTTAAACGGTGCAGTTTTGGTAATTTTGATGGATGATGAGAGTAATTATTTATGATGCTTATTATTACTTTTCTCATGAGCCAGGATTCAAATATCATCAAATTCTTGATAGCTTGAATTCATGTTGCAATGCTGATGATCCTTTTTCTTTTCTTTTCCTATCTTTTTTTTTGGGGGGGGCAGAATAGGCTACTGGTGATGAACTGATAAGTACGTGTACTTGCTATCGTATTCGAATATTGGGGGCTCTGTCGTTGCATTGCCAGATACAAATGGCTGGGTTGTTACCTGGGGAGTCCTTACATCATGGAACATCTGAGAGTGGGCCATCTAGTAGAAATTCTCAAGAGAAGCCAGAGGAAGTGGCTCGTTGGTATTTTTCTAGGAGAGAAATAGAAGATAGTTCTCCATCTAGAAGAGATGGCATTGACTTGAAGAAGGAGACATATTTGCGCAAATCATACTGTACGTTTTTGCAGGATTTGGGCATGAGGCTGAAAGTGTAAGTGATTCTTGAGAAGAAATCGGCTTTCTTATTCTTATGCACTGTTTTGTTGGTTGCATTGGGTTTTATTATGTCCTTATTCTATCACCATCTGTCGTTATGTTATTTGGTAAAATATGCCATGATTGGGCATTCTTTTTTTTTTTTTATCAAATGGTTGCTTTTGATGGTGTCGTATGATAGGTCAGGACTAGATCTTCGTACATCTAGAATTATAGTTGCCTGAATTAAGTTTCAGTTTACATTCAAGATCTCCCTGTTTTTGTGTCCATATGATCATTTGAGTTGTTGAACAAAGCTTTTGGAAAGTATTGGGAGCTTCTTAACCTTGCATGTGGATATCCCACTTTTTTAAGTGACCGTGGTATATAGCTTATGTCTCATGAGAATCAATCCCACAGTCTGCTTGATCCATGCAATTTGTTGTCTTTAACCCTCTTTTTTTGGTCTAAATCTATGCTGCACAGCTGAGTGGTCTGTCCCTCTTGTGAAGTATTTGAGTTCAGGTCTCTAGATTTTGTAAAATTTCTTAAAAGATGCTACGCCTTCTAGATTTTCTTAATACCGTCTTTGGTTAATTTTATACACACACACACACACACACCCACCCACCCCCAAAAGAAATTTCATATGAAAATGCCACTTCAAGTAGCATGTGTTTCTAAAGTATTATTTGTGCATGGCACAGAGAAGTTTTAGTTTTTGCTTACTTGGTGGACAGCTGGTGCACTTCTTTGTATTGATTCTTCTCCCTTAATACAATTTTGAGTTTCTTAGTTGAAAAAAAAAATATTATTTGTAGATAATTATCATTATCAGACATTGAACTTTAAACGACAGCCTGTAGAATTTTTTTGAGATAAGGCATTTGTGGTGCCCAGCAATAGATGGTCATAAGTATGCAAATAGTTGAATCCAAGTGAAACTGGGATCTAGGGGCTGAAGACATTGCTCTAACTTTTGCTACTATGGCCATGAACCTTCCTACACATGTCCCTACAAAATGATTCATTTAGTAACAAAATTAAGGGGGAGGGCTGGCAGGAAGACTCCCACTTGGCTAAGGCTGGCATTGGAAGCATCACTTCATTGAAAGGCTATGGCTCTGTCAATTGATTGTAGAAACTGAAACTGAAGACTCCTAGGGATGTTATGGTACTTGTCTAGCATGACAACACTATTTCCTCTATGGAACTGGACTGCCAGAGATCTCCTTCTCTATTGAAATTGCTTGTGCCTGGTTATCAAAATCACCAGGCAAAAGGCCTGTGGTTTAAACCATATTAAGCTAAACAGGAAAATATAAGCTAAACCGGGATATCTCTCCTGCTCTATTATTTTTGGTGTGATGATGATGATACAAGAAGCATATTTTCTTTGGCATTTTGTTTTTGCTTGTCGGGTGCACATTTAAATTTTTGAGTTCGCTTGTCAGAGTATTCTGATATTTTGTTTCCTTTAACATGCATGATCATAGATTTAGATTGTGAAATTGGAAATGATTTACTGAAGTAACTTATTATGCAGACCCCAGGTAACTATAGCTACAGCAATAATTTTTTGTCATCGGTTCTTCATTCGTCAATCACATGCAAAGAATGACAGAAGGGTGAGTTTTACTTTGTTTTGGATCAATTCTAGTCATTTACCTCATCTAAATCCTTAATTTGTTGGGAACTTGCATCGGTTGTGGTTGTAGAGGATGCCTCTGTAAATAAATGCTTTTCTTTGTGCTGATTGTGGAATTCTAGATGAGAAGCTTAAACGATGCAGTGTTCCAAGAACAGGCTATGTATTATCTTTTAAAATGCAGCTGAATTTGGGAAAATTGTTTTTGAAATACTTAAAGTTGCTTTCCGAAAAGAATTGTGTATTTAGTCATGGACACTTCATAATTTCTTTTTTAATACACTTATAAGACAAATGCAACTTAATATCATCGGAAAATGTTGAAAAGACCTAGAAACCGTGTATTTGTTGTGTGTTGTCCAATGCAACTTATTAGAAGGAAGAGATATGGGCCATTTGTTTGCTATTTTAGAGGGGGTTTTCTGGGAGTAGTGAGATGCAACAAAATTTGGAATTTGCCTTTTTGATGTACTTGTAATCTAATTACCACGTGTGATGTGCTTGGTCAGAATCTGGAGCATTCATATATGTAATATGAAGGTTCTGTTGATCTATGTTAGCTAGAATTTCTTCCCTTTTTTCCCTTTCTTGGAATTTGATATATTTACTGCTTGTAATCTCTCATATCTATTACATTTACTAGTGTTTGTAGAGAAAGTTATAAACTTGTTCGACCCATACTTTGTATGTATGATTCTTATTTTATGCATATATTTCAAGTCTTTTGCTTTATGTAATGCTTAACCAAATAAAAATCCTCATCCGAGCATAAATCCCCACTTTCTGCAAATATATCTACTGAATACAATGATTGTTTTGAAGAATAGAATATAGTTATTAATCTTTATATGGTATAATTAAACCTCCTAGTCTCCTTTTTGAATGTAGAAAACTAACATCCATGTGCAAACCAGAGATAAATCCTGTAGTAGTTGAAAGTTATTTATGCTAGTAAAACTACCTGAAACAAATGCCGTAGGACCTTGTACATAAGATTTTTGTAAAAAAGTATGTTGTTTTTTTATGCTGCATTCTAGTTTTTTTTTTTTAAATTTATTTAAGACTGGAATTTTTAATTTTTTAAGGAACAAAATAATAATTGGAGGAGATATAATTGTTTAAACTTATCAATCAACTTGAGGAGACTTTTGACTTTTTAACTTATGAGGCTGTTATTCTTTGTACTAGTTCACTTATAAATGCAATTTGAGATTACTTCCCTAAGTTCATTCAATTGTTTCATTGCTGTTACTTAGTTATCTTTCAATTTTTTTTCATAATATGTATTGGCTATTGATGTATATGTGTGTTTTTGTTTAGAAGTTGCTGTGTTTTCACATAATATTATCTTATTTAGACATTTTTTGAAACTTACAATTCATATTATATGAGAGAACAGCATGCAAATTTGTGCTATATTGCAAAATTGTATAGTTCTTGATTCAATCTTGATAAAAATTATGTAGTCAACTCAAAACCAAGATCAGTATATAAGGAATATTTACTTTGTTTTGTCGCATGGATGCCAACTAGCCTAGGAGAAATGGTTTGAAATTTGTCTTAGTGCTATCCTTAACTTCTCAAAAGGAGGTCTGATTGTGAGGAACAAAAGGAATCTTTTTGGTGCTCATTTTCCTTCTTTTTTTGTCCCTTTTTTTTCCGATAGGAAACAAAGAAACTTGTATTAAGAAGAAAAACAGGTGTCCACAAAAAGAACCCTTTAAGATCACAGAAATCAGATGTCATAAGTGTAGGATCTATGCGGCTATAAGATCTCACAACAAAAACAAACTAAAAAACACTGAATTAAGTCAACACCCTTTCCCAGTTTAGATGAATGAAGAAGAAAGAATATTTTGAAATTCCTTGGTAACTGAGGCCCAAAAAGAAGCTAGAAATCTAAAATTTTTGTTCTGTCAAGTTATATTAATAATTTGGTCTCTTTTGTTATGATGTGACTCTGTTTTGCTTCCAGAAATCTTTATAATCTTCTTTGATTTTTGTCTAACAACATTTTAGTTCTTAGTCTGATGAATCGAATGTTGATGAAGATCTAGTTAGAAATGTATATTCTGAAATAGCTGCAGATGTATTCTTGTATTGAAGAGAGAAGTTAGTGTATGAGCATGAATGCAGCAAAGACATGTTTGAACGCGAACATTTATCTGTTCTACTGCCTGACTTCTTTTGTTTATTTTGCAGACCATTGCTACTGTGTGTATGTTCCTTGCTGGGAAAGTCGAGGAGACCCCTCGTCCGCTCAAGGATGTTATTATTGTTTCGTATGAGATTATACATAAAAAGGACTCCACTGCACCTCAAAGGATCAGACAACAGAAGGTGTTCTTCATACTAATGTTGCTTTCACCAATCTTTTCTGTAGTTTCCAATTCCGATGTTTGTCATCTTGAGTTGTTTCTTTCACTTGGCCTTGTCCTCCTCTCTTCCTCTCCCCCTCTCGCTTTCTCATTCATAAAATCCTTTCTGCATAATTTTTACCCCACTAATTCTGCATTTTCAGTGAAGGGTAGACATAAATTGACCATGAGGAGGGTAACATTTAGCAGTCCACATGTATTTTTCTTTTTCTATTTAAAAAAAAAATGATTGTGCTCCTCGATTTGTTAATAATTTGGCAGAAACCTATATACATTGTTCTGCACCATGGCAGTATCCTCCCCATTCTTTATCCATTGTCAGAAAATTTTCAATATTCTTATACATTGTTCTGCATCATGGCAGTATCCTCCCCTTTCTTTATCCATTGTCAGAAAATTTTCAATTTTCTTACACAGAATTCACTTTTCTAGTCTCCAACAGCTGTACCATTGGTAAATTATCTCCCTGCTAGTTTTATTTATCTTTTTGGTTCTGATTTTTTTTTTTTTTGGGGTGTGTTTTGGGGGGGGGGGGGGGGGGTTGGTTTGTTTTACCTATAGTTTGTTTAATATGTTTCTTCTAGTCTTGCTCAGTTATTCCCATTCAACATGCAGGAGGTATATGAGCAACAAAAGGAGCTTATTTTACTTGGTGAGAGGGTCGTACTTGCCACTTTAGGATTTGACCTAAATGTTCATCATCCTTATAAACCCCTTGTTGAAGCAATAAAGAAATTCAAGGTTGCGCAGAACGCCCTTGCTCAAGTTGCATGGAACTTTGTGAATGATGGGTATGTTTAGGGTGCTGTGTTGTTTGAGATTTTAATATTTTGCTTCCTGCTTTTTCTCATCTTCACACACTGGAAAGCGGCTTGCAGGCTGAGGACTTCGCTCTGCCTGCAATTTAAGCCTCATCATATTGCGGCAGGTGCCATTTTCCTTGCTGCGAAATTCCTGAAAGTGAAGCTTCCATCTGATGGTGATAAGGTCTGGTGGCAAGAATTTGATGTCACCCCACGCCAATTGGAGGGTTGGTATCCTCCCCTGTTTTTTATGGTAAATAGTGTTGGACTCAATGGGACAGACCTCAAACACCCTGCATGGCACTAATGCTGCATATGGTTGTTTGCTAGTGGCATCTGACCCATGGGGTTTTTGTTAGAAGTTTATCTTTATCAGATGATTGTAGCTATCCTTCTTTATCAGTTATTGATGGAATGCTGGGAAAGAACATTGTGTACTGTAAAATAGATTATTTAATATTGGATAATGCTGTAATCAGATTTTGTCAAAAACTGAACGAGAAGCAGGTATGCCAAATGATCTGCCATGGGTACCGACTGCTAGATGGGCTGTCCTATTGTGTCCTTTACTCCTTTGTTATGTGCTTGTGTGTTGATTATGTTTAAATCATAAATGGTTATTTTCTTTTGCAGAGGTTAGCAATCAAATGCTGGAACTTTACGAGCAAAACAGAGTGCCTCAATCTCAGGGTAGTGAAGTGGAAGGAAGTGCCGGTGGTGCGTCAAGTCATCGTCCCCAAAAAACTCCAGCAGCAACTGAGGAACAGGCTTCAAAGCAAACCTCATTCCGTTCAGCAACTGAGCACTCGCATCCGGAAAACAATGGAGCATCGTCAAGAACAGCCCAAAATAATCAAAATAATGATGATGGAAGCGGGGAAATGGGTAATGTTATTACTGATCATAAGGCAGATGCTGAAACCAAAGATAATCAGCATCCTGAGCAGTTGTCTCAAAAGGAGAACATAATAGAAATTCCAAATAAATCCAAGTCCGCTTCGGAGCGAATTGCTGAAGACCAAGGAAGGGCTGGAGGAAGGCATAGCAATGCAGAAGCTGGAGAGTGGAGAGATGATGGTGTCTCGCATAAATCTAGCAGCATTGGTGTTCGAAATCTGGATATTCGGGAAGGTCCTGTCAGTCAGTCCCCGAAGGATGCTATTAAGATGATCGATGAGGATAAGGTGAAGGCAATACGAGAGAAAAGAAGGAAGTCTCGTGGTGAACCAACGAGGAAAAAAGATTTTATGGATGAGGATGATCTAATTGAGAGGGAGCTGGAAGACATTGAAATACCAGTTGACGATGAGAAAATGAAGCGGGAGCAAAGGCAAAGCTGGTCAAAATCACATGAGAATTCAGATCATGGTAAGGGCCATGGGGAAGTTGGAGATGGAAATCACTTGGGCACAAAAGGACAGTTGTCAAGGGGATTGGAAGCTGAGAATGCCGAAGAAGGGGAAATGGTTGATGATGGTTCCCCCATGTTGAATGGTCGAAAGAGAAAAGCTGGGAGCCCAGTGGATAGGCAGTCAGAAGGAAAGAAGCAGCACGAGTATATGTCAAGTTACAACCATGATAACATAGAAGATGGACACAAGATGAGTTGGCCTAGCTATAGTGATAGGGAGTACAGAAGGCATGCACAAGAAAACCATTTGTGAGGGAAAATGATACCTGTGGTTGGTTTGTTCACTATATTATTTGGTCACGGATGACTGACCATTGGTATGAGCTTTGGGACACATTATTTAAACTGGCCGGTCTCAGCTTTGGATACCTAAATCGTTGCCGATTGTATCACTATTAGGTTGATTTTGCATTGCCTGTAATGGCTCATATCTTTATTGTAAAACATTGTTGAGGAATGAGGATGCTTCAATCTCCGTAATCATTAATGAAATGGCCCTGAAAAGTGAGGGATTTTCTTTCTTTTCCAACTCCAAGAGTATGGTGTGGCCCCACGTTTATTTGATGGTGTTTTATGTTTGCTTACATTTTTGTTTTTCCCTTTTTTTTTTCATTAAATTGTTAAGAAAAGAAATTGATGTGCCTCATAGAATGTTTTCCTCCTTTGTTCTGAACATAATATGCATAACTGAGAACTCCCACAGATGTTTAGCTTGATTTTGACCTGTTTACAATTGTTGACGATATTTGCTTTTACCTGTTTATCAGAATTGACGATATTGCTTTACTGTTATCAGACACACTTCTAGAATTATTTTAATTTTTTTTTAATTTTCTTTTACAATTTCTCAATACCAACGATCTAACTGGGTTTTAAAGATTCAATTCTATCTATCTATCTTAAATCTTTAACTACGCCCATTTTTTTTTTTTTTTCCGTTTTAAGGATTGCTTATGACGCCCAGTCGTTGATTGGGTTTGTTTCAGATTCTTGGCGGCTATCGAAAAAGTAATAGTCATGACGAGCGTATATAACATATGGATATATTTCCTTATTACTCGATTGAACAGTAAATTTGTGCTATTATTACTACATATATTTTAAAAGGCTGAAAGCAAAGCTATTGTGATGGATGGTAGAATTAATCTCATAATATTGAACAATTCATGTTCAATTGACAGACACTTAAAAAGATATCAGAGCCTTAATTCATGTAAAGCACGCGAAGCCAGTGGGCCAATAGCGAAGATCTCTTATCCAAAAAAGGGATTTCCTGAGAAAAGATAGACGGAGAATCTCACAAAGCCACAAGCAAAAACATCTCAACCAATCACATGCATCCAACTCACGTCCTTCACTCCCTCTCACCTTATCCAACCCCGACTTGACATAACCACCACTAGTCTCACTCTCCCAGAATCAAAAAGCCATCCCTCCACACTCACAAAATTATTTCACATTCATCTACGCTTCTCCATAACACACACACACACACGCACACCCCCTGAAAGAAAAGAAGAAAAGAAGATGTCTCTGACAATTCCAACAAATCTTTCAAAACCCCTGTTGAAGCCAAGATCAAACTCTCAGTTGAGCCATGCAAAATTGTCAAGGCAAATTATCACGTGCTCTTCTTCTGCTGGTTCTGAAGAGACTTCTTCTTCTGGCAAGGCCGCCAAGCCACTCCAGGCTTTCTCAGCAGCCCTTGCACTTTCCTCAATTCTGCTATCAGCCCCGCTGCCTGCCGTTGCTGACATCAGCGGCCTCACGCCATGCAAAGAGTCCAAACAATTCGCCAAGCGCGAGAAGCAGCAGCTCAAGAAGCTCGAGTCTTCGCTAAAACTGTACGCTCCCGACAGCGCCCCGGCTCTCGCAATCAAGGCCACCATGGAGAAGACGAAACGGAGGTTCGACAACTACGGGAAGTACGGGCTGCTGTGCGGGTCAGATGGGTTGCCTCACTTGATTGTGAGCGGTGACCAGAGGCACTGGGGTGAGTTTATCACTCCTGGGTTGTTGTTTTTGTACATAGCCGGATGGATTGGGTGGGTTGGCAGAAGCTACTTGATCGCCATTAGCGGTGAGAAGAAGCCCGCCATGAAGGAGATCATCATTGATGTTCCTTTGGCTTCCAGGTTGCTCTTCAGAGGTTTTAGCTGGCCTGTTGCTGCTTACAGAGAGTTCGTTAATGGTGAACTTGTTGTCAAGGACGTTTAATCATTCTATCTATTTCTGTCTCCTCTGGTAATCACCTACTTATCTCATTCAATTTCTTTATTGTATTTTTTCATTTCTATTTTTATTATCTGTCATGTGCCGTTGCTTACCTGTCTATGTAATTTGAGGCCGTTTGATTTGTCATGGAATTATCAATTATGCATGTACTCGAATAATGTTAAAACTTCTCATGGAAAAATCATACAAAGACATGCAAATTGATAAGGTGCGAGCGCGCGCGTGTGTGTGTGTGTGTTACGGTCTGATTGTTACATGAATAAACATCAAACTATTACTACCCATCGTCTATCGTATCTTAATCGTATCTTTACCGAAACCTTATTAGTAATCACAATTAATTATTTGGATCATAATTTATGATCAGGATAAGAGATGATCTATGATAGATAGTTGTGGCCTGGGGGTATGGAATGTGACGTTCTAGTCAAGGGTAGCTGGGTTGTTTTATTTTAAGTTGATATGAATTTTGTTCTTGGACACACCAAGTGGGACTGCAGAGCAGGGGACAGACAGAAATGGAGTGAAAAAGGAAAGCTGGATTGAGGGAAATTTTATATATCTAAAGTTTGTAAACTTGATTATGTGTAATTCTGGTGATATTTTTGGATACCGATACTGATCCTGATCCTGATAATTGAATCCAGCAAATCTTTGGTTTTTTGGTTGTGATCGGTAATTTTAGCGAGGATACGAATAGATGTGAAATGAAATCTCAACCCTACATTGTTGCCAATGTACATTTGAAAAGATTTGCAAATTCAGTCACTTGTTCATAAAATTGATTGATATGATTTTTGTTCTTGGACACAGAAGTGGGACTACACAGCATGGGGACTGACAGAAATGGAGGAAAAATGAAAACTGGATGCCTGGATTTCTGGGAATTGGTTGAGGAATGGGGAGAGGGAAATTTTATGTGTCTAAAGTTTGTAAATTTGATTATGTTGATTGATACTGAACCTGATCCTGATCAAATCAAACTCAATTCTCGTTTGCTGCTCGCATTCATGTGCCACTCTTATCTCCATGTTATTTTTACATCGATAAAAAAAATGTCAATAGAAAATAGAGAGTAAGCATTAGCTCAAAAGGGTGTTCAACCACTGCCGGATCCGGTAGTCAATATCTTGGGATCTTAGTAAGGGATCTAAATAACTGTAATTAAGTGGGACACGGAAGGTAATGAGTTAAAAATATAGGGACCATGATAATTAATTAAGTTTTATTACTGAAGTAAATTACATAAGAAAGATTTTGTTTTTGAATAAAGAACGATGATGCTTAAGATAAGCTTTTAGCCCACAGCTACAGATGTCTCTGAAGTTTTTTATTGGCTGATGATTAGCCCAATAAGTGACCCATAATTGATTGCAGAAGGCACCTCATAATAGAAAGACTGGGCCAATCGAGAACTGTAAAAGACTGAATCTATTGGCACCTCCCTTAGCTCCTTGAAATACCCCTTCCTAAGAATACCTCTTACAAATTTTACACATACATTATTTCTTAGAATACCTCTAAACTATCCTTATCCCTCTACATTTTATTTTTCGCTTTTGAATTCTCTCACTTCAATAGCGATGCCGGTATTGCAAGAGCTCGTACTCGTCGATATCGAGAAGTTACTCAATACACGTTTATTACCCATCTCAATGCAGAGGCGATAGTCACCATGTGATGGCACTCACATCAACCACTTTGGGGTCTCTCAAGCCGGACATCAAATAATTCCAAAAAAAAAAAGCAATTTTATTGATATCGATACTAGTGTTAATGATCATTATTATAACGATGGTTGTGATGATCGGAGAACCAGTAATCATCAATGTAATGGTGACGGTTTGAATAAGGTTGACTGAATAAAAGCTCAAGCCTTAAGTGAAGAATTTTGGATGGGGTTAATTCAGCCTCAGGAATTGTCTAATAGGATTCAAGAAAAGATCCAAAAAAGATTGTGCCTAACACAGGATATAAGATAGCCTCGCGCCCACCATAAATCATTTACTTCTTCTTTTAATTATATACCTGTAACTGTTTTCTCAATCATACTTTATAACAAATTGTTCATTCAATACTTTCATGAGAAATACCTACTAATCTTAACTCTTGAGCTAGTTGAATAAAGAGAGAGAGAGAGAGTTTATTTGGAGAAGAAAATGAATGGGTTCATTTGGGAAATAAATTAGGGTTTTAAAATTACTTTTACATCGGTAATTTAATTTTAGGGTGTAACTGGAAAAGTTTTTTTTTTTTCTAAGGAATTAGAGGCGTGCTAATAGCTGCACGGACGGTGGAAGCATTAAATTGGGCCAGTTTATAGCGCGCAAATTGGTCCAAAATTAAAGCCACCCTCAGAGCAATGAGACTAAGGCCCAAAGTGTGGCGAGAGCGGTCATCATTGCTCTCTAGCCCTTCACAGGGGAGCTCAAAAGTTAAGCAAGCAAAACGGACTGGCCACCGAGGCCTTCGCCTACGGGGGGTAACCTCAGCAAAGTTGAAGGTGCGAATTAACTTTTCATGAGAACTCGAGTATTTCTTCTTCTATAAAAGTGACTGAGAGTATATGTATTTTTTAAAAAAAAATTAATGGAAATTTTGAACTAATCTGGGTAGATGTCTAGATTGTACTTGTTGTTTACCAAAAAAAAAAAAAAAAAAAAAAAGGTTCAATTGCATACTTGCATTGCATTGGATGTAGGCTCAGCTCAAGTCTTCCTGTTGGTTTATGGGGCTTGTGCTTTCTTTTAGGGAGTTACAGCTGTAAAGCCTCTCTGATTCCCCTATGAGTAAACTTGATGTTAACAACCCAATCATTTCATGTAAAGATGCAACCTATTACATGAAACAATGTGAAAATGATTGTAAATGAATGGAAAGTGAAAATTTAATCAGTCAAAAAATCTACAAGTGTTTAGGCCTGAACAGAAGGGAAGATTAACCAGTGTGAACAGGTGGTTTTTATTGAGATAATCCAATGGGCTCAAATTTTCCAGTTGGTGTTTTTCTCCTACCCTGCCATGTGCGGTAAACTACCAAAAATTCTTCATCAAAAAGTCTAAACACATAGCGAAATGATTGTTTTTTTTTAGGTGGAATTTATTTAGAATCCCATGCTTGATGCTTCAACATTTCGAAGAGACAATGACCTATTTCTCAATCTTTCTCCTGGTAGACTTGCTGATTGATTGAATAACAAATTAGGCTTCAAATTTTCAAAGGCAAATGAGTGCGAAAGTGCTTTTGGCCGCATTAACCACCACAAGCCTAGTTACTATAAGGTCAATGTTTTTTTTTTTTTTTTTTTTCAATTGACCTTTGCATTCTTTTAACAGACATCAGTGAATTGGATAAATAATCTATATTTACACTGTAAGATATTTGATTTTATCATATTAATTTAAAAAATAACGAACACTTTGCTATGCTATTACAACGTCAGGAAATTGCACTAAAACCCTTTTTTTTTACACAAAGTTCCTTATAGAAAAAAAAAAAAGGAAAATCCATTTATGGGATTCTCAAAAACAAAAATTAAGTAAAATAATTTCAAATATATATATATTTCATATATTTCTACTAGTTGGAGTTCTCTTCAAATTACGTAAGCATCGATTTGACATTTGTTAGGTTTAATTGAGGAAGGGGAAGGTGGGGAATGGGGAGGAACGGCTTGCTCTAAGATTTTTAGGCATCCAACAGCATTCTAAGGCACATTTGCCACATCAAATGGGGACGAAATGCTAAAATATCAAAACGGTAATATTTGAAGCGGGGAAATGCCAAGGCGAAAATGAAGAATCTAAATTGCTTCTTGTGTCACAAAGAGAGGCATTTCAAGAGAGATTGTCCATAAAGGAAGTTTAAGGAGAAAGAACAAAATGGACACGCAGCTATATAGAAGAAGAAGGCTACGAGTCTACTGGTGTTTGCACTGCAATAGAAAGCAGAGAAAGAAAAACGTAGACCAATTTGCTGAATTCAATACCTGGACCTATTAAACGGCATCATTTTGCCTACTAACGCATTTCAAGTTGTCTCGAGCTGGGCATGTGACTCACTTAAACATAAAATCGGCAACACACGGAGACATTTTGATCAAGGATTAAGTGATGCACGTGATGAAGCATGTGAGAGGAGAATCAAGTTCGTTGCAAAGCCGTTACCCACGTGGCTGATTCTAGTGCAATCTGAGTTTGGTACCAGCTGTTATATAAGCCGATTATTGAGGCAGTTGCAGCATGACCTTGAGAGCTTTCTAGAGATAAATAAGAGAGGCAGAAAGTGCATCTTATTTGGAATCCCATGCTTGATGCATCAAAATTTCAAAGAAATAATGACCTAATAATTCTCAATCTTTCTCCTAGTAGAATTGATGATTTATTGAATAACAAATTCGGCTTCAAATTTTCAAAGGCAAATGAGTGTAAAAGTGCTTTTGGCCACATTAACCACCACAAGCCTAGTTACTATATCTTGTTTCTAACCCATTAGAGAGTTCATCATAATTGTGGGTTTGAATTGTATAGGTTGATAAAGATATATATATATATATATATATATATATATATATATATATATAATGTCTCATAAAATGTGAAAGAAGGTCAAAGTTTTTTTTTTTTTTTTGGAATTAATCTTTTCATGCTTTAAAAGATATTAGTGAATTGAATCAATAGTCTATATTTACACTTTGAAGGTATTTGATTTTATCATATTGATTAAAAAGATAGCAAATACTCTCCTATAAGCTATTATAACGGTCAAGTTATGTTTCATTTCAAGAAATTGTACTAAAATCTCTCCTAAAAAAAAAAGATATTTTACAAAAAAAAAAAAAGGAAATCCTTTTATGGGCAATAATCAAAAACAAAATTAAATAAAACAATTTCAAAGAGAAGAAAATACAAACAAACTACACATTACTTATATTTCTATTAGTTGGAGTTCTCTTAATATCGTGCAGAGGTCGATTTGACATTTGTTAGGTCCAATGTACTTCATATATATATAGATCTTCATATATATATATATATATATATAAGGGGCTGCTAACCTTACAGCCAATGTAAGGTGCAGCCCTCATATGAACAGTAACTCGGTTACTGTTTATGTGAGGGGCGTACTTTACATTGGCTGTAAAGTAGCCCTCACCATATATATATATATATATATATTAGTAGTTTTTCAATTAGGGATCCCTGACTTTAATAAGTCATGGATAAGCTAAACACAAAAAAAACACAGACTCCAATGCACTGTTTTTTTATCTTTAACTTATCCCTGACTAGAAAATTACTCATATATATATATATATATATATATAATAGATTATATATATATATATATATATATGATGTGTTTCCATTCAGGGATCCGCTAAAAGACAAAAAAAATACAAACTTCAATGGCACTGTTTTTTTATCTTTTAACTTATCCATGACTTTTATTAAAGTCAAGGATCCCTGACTAGAAAACTACTCATATATATATATATATATATAGTAGTGTTCCAGTCAGGGATCCACTAAAAGATAAAAAAAATACAAACTCCAATGTACTGTTTTTCTGTCTTTTAGTGGATCCATGACTGGAACACTACTATATATATATATATATATATGTAAACAATCTTTCTCTCTAGAGCAAAATTTCTTCTGTTTAAATACAATTTGAACTACAGTATAATAAAAATGTGTAGACATCTACACCTTTTACATATGTGAATATTGACTATATAGACCTCTAGCTTTCACTACAAAATATTAAATAAGTAATTCATACTTCTATGTTAATGAGTCTCAGGTTTCAAGTGCAAAACCTTGATTATGATATTATGATTCTTAGTCACTTGATTAGATGAATTCAAACCATTCAATAAAGCAATGAGATTTATATTTTAATCAAACCATTCAATAAAATAACAAGATTTATAAAAAATATGACGATTACCAATTAAAAACAAACATAAAATAATACGATATCAAAACAGATCCGATTTAATGGTTGACATGCTAACAGTTGGTACACCAACACAACATAAATTAATTCCATCCCATGAGAAATTTTAAAAAGTTGGCACTCACAATGTTCACAATCCCACTACATGATTACATTAGAGTAACTCTCGCTATAATTATAATTATAAAGTTAATTTATATGTACAAAATACAGTTAATTATAATCATGACAAAGACCCATAACCCCATGTAAAAGTATAATAATGATCCAGTAACTAAAGAAAACTTAAAAAAAGAAAAAGAAACCCTAAATATATCTAGATATATAAAATATGTTTAGAAAATATAAAAGTAGCGAGGAATATTGAAAAAATCAAGAAACCTAGCTAACAAGTCCACATCGATTCCTCATAATGAGCCAAGTCCATGTCGTAAATGGGCTTGGTCTGAGAAGCCATGAGCTTGGGCGAGGGAGAGCCGCTGTTGCTTGGGCTAGCCGGGCCGAACCCGTGGCTCGACAAGGACGCGGTCTGGCGAACCCGCAGGTGCACCACCTCGGCTTGAGCCAGGGCCAATTGGGTCTGCAGCACGTCTATTTGATTTTGTAAAGAGGAAATGGCTCCAACGCAACCGTATACTGGGTCACGAACTCTTGCGTTTGCTTCATACACCATGCTGCTCACAGCATCTCCTCTTTGGTGCACTGGCAATTCCTTTAATTTTTACAAAATTAAAACTCTTGCATTAGCTAGATATGGTAAATTATTAATCAAAGAAATTTACCCCTAGTTCCGCCTGTTTTTACTTAATTAGGGAAATAAAACGTGTTAATTGTCCAAGGATTGTTTATCTTTTTACATTTATCAGGTCATAATCTACATGATTACAAGCTTTTAATTGGAGTTTAATGGGTGCATGTCTTCCTCATATGTAGCAGTTACCATTTCTTGTTCTGAAAAAAATTAATTAAGTTTTCTTTTGCACAATTGATTTTGGTGCTATAGCATCTCCAGTAGTGGCCCTAAATGTCCAAAAATGTCATTATCATGACCTTGGAGCACTCGCTTTTGCTTGTCCCCTCCAAATTCGTAATCCCTCTTCCAGTCATTTGAGTTACCCATTAGAGATTACAAGTAAAATGACCTTTTGACCCGGTAGAACCCTAGAAATTGTACCGTGCTCTCTAATTCGCAAGTGGGAACCACAATTTTCCAATAGGGGCACTAATGTCAGCTTGGGATGAAAAATGAAATTTTGAAAATAAGCTAGAGAGGTCGAGGCTTCATGCAATTTTGTCAAGTCAATTCATCAACAAAAATATTTTTTTTTTTTTCTTTTTCAGAAAACCTTTTCTTTTCTTCAAAATTATTTTATTTGAATATTCGGTTATAATCATCATATGATTTTCCATCTTCGGTAGGTACCCACTGTATTTTAATCCTGATTTTATTTTAGGACCGCGAGAGATATTTTTCGTTACATAAACTAATAACTACATTCTCATAAAAGTATTTATTATTACACCTAATGATAAGGAGCTCACTCTAAACCCACATGAATTAAATTTTACAAAATCAATAACAAAGTTATCCCAGAGTTTTGCTTTTGTAGAATTGAGGTGGGATTCATTGCTGGGGTGCATATCATTTTCCTTAATTTGTTTACTTTCCTTTTAAAAATAAAAGTTTTAGTTTACAAAAAGCATGAAAAGGGAAAGCAAATTAAAGGACATGTTTGGAAGCAACGTCAACTTATTGAAGGAAGGATTGGTTTCTATCAGATGCTTCCGTACATAACCTTATAATTGTGTCACTAAAACAAAAATAAAAAGTAAAATGCAGTGTAAAACAAAGGAAAAAAAAAAGTCAGGTACCTGTAGCATCTTGTTGACATTGCTAGCACCAAAAACCTTGTGCACATTAGCAAATTTCTGGGGCTCATCAGCTGGAAAGTAAGGAGCAAAAACACAGTCCTGGGCGCACCTTCTCCTTAGAAGCTTGCATGCTGCACATGGTGATGGTGCACCTTGTTTCCTACCACTCTCCTTCATCCTGCCACGTATCCCCCTAAAAAAGTATCTACTCTATTAAGAATTTCAGACACCACCCAGGGCACTTTCCCTTAAAAGAAAAACCAAAAGGAATCTGTGGGGTTATAGCATATGTTTAGATTTGGAAGCTTAATTAAACGCAAAAGAGAGTTGAAAGATAAGAGTAAAGAAGAAGAAGAAGAAGAAGAAGAAGAGAAAAGTAGCAAAAGAGAGAGACTGATGATGGGAGGGGGTGTGAAGAGAAGAGGGGGTGGTGATTTTATAAGCAAAATGGGTCATTCAGTAATCAGTATACATCTGAGGTGGGTACCACAAAGAAACCCTTTAGATTTTTTTGGTCGACCAAAAACAATTTCTCTTGACATGACTCCAATTTTTTTCTTTAAATTTGTTTCTTCAGTTTTTCCTCTCGCTACTTTTGTTGAATTTTATATTCTTGCGATTGTGGATAATTTTATTTAATATCTGTTTATATGCGTCATTGCAAGTTATTTTAGTATTCCTTTGTATTGTATATGATAATATATATGTGTGCGCAACGAAAAGATAATTTATTTTGTTGAGTTTTGTTAATTTAAAGATGGGATCATGATGGTTCATTTTTGTGGGTCCTCCTAGTCTTCCTCAATAGTGTAAAATATGATGCATGCATGCATATTTGCTACATATATAGACACATGATGCCCCATTTTAAATCCCTCAATTATAATAGAATGGGTCGTGTTTGAATGCAATATTCTATAACATCATAATAACAATTCTTTTGCAACATGAAACATCAACCTTGCTCATCATGAAATGCTTTTGTCATATTTATAAGTAAGATTTCTATTTTCACGTTAACACGTTAAAAAGAACACAGATATTAAAAGTCTATACATATAGTACTATAGGATAAACAATTAAACGTATATATAATTAGTTAACATAATGTTGAATAAATTATAGAGTTGTGGATCCAATGTATGTACAAAATGTTTGCCCCCATTCCTTGTGTTCCACGCCTTTGGAATTATCTCGGCTATTCACGTGCTGCAAGAAATTGTCTCAAATGGTGTGAATCTATGAACCAAAACTCCAAAAGTACTCAAATGGGAATATATTGCCAAAGCTAAGATACTGGAATTTGAGGGACGGTAAAAGAAATCAAAGGAAAAGAAAAGAGAGAAAGAAAGGATTATAGATGATAAAGCAAATACTAAGCGGTCTTTGTTATAAGGAAAGAAAGAAATTTAGATAATAAAGCAAGTACTAAGCAGTCTTTGTTATAAAGTTTGGCCAAGATAGTTGAGCACACTATTTTGGAATTTGGAAATAGCATGCTAAGGGGGTTGCGACGGTATTTTAGTAATTAGATTTCATTGTTTGGTAATTCAATAGTCAGATATATGCAAAAACTGAGTGGTTTAACATGTTTGATTATGTTGTACACTTTGCCCTACTGATAAATCAAGGGTAAAATCTCGATTAGTTTTTATACTTTTAAGTTAGTCCCACTTAGTCTTTGTAGTTTTAAAAATAAGTTAAAACGTCTCTGCTGTTAAACTATTGGCACCCTGCCGTTATTTTTTGTTTCTTTTGGCTTGCTTTTATAATATTATCCTCTTATAATAAGGTTTCTTTTTTTTTTTTTTACATTGATAATAAGAAAAAATTATATTACCAATTTAACCCCCAAAAAATACAATAAAAACACAAAGTATATATATTAATTTTTGTGGAAGCTCATGTATGTTAAAAAAAATTAATATTGTAAAAAAATTAAATTACTAATTTTTTGGACGTTAATAAAAATTAATAAATTAACTCTTCATCAGAATATTTCATAAAAATTGATATATATTCTTTTTTGTTTCTATTTTATTTTTTGGGGTTTAAATTGATAATTTAATTTTTTTTCTTTTTATTAATGCAAAAAAAAAAAAAAATCTTATTGTAAGAGGATAATATTATAAAAGCAAACCAAAAGATTTGAATACTATAAAAATTATATATTGAACGTGGGCATCATGAATTTGAATCGAGGGAAGAAAATTTTGGTACACTGGTTTCAATAGGATTACTTCAAATGTTCTCTCCGGAATTATTATTTGTCATGCATACATACAAAATTTCATTGAATTTTATAATTAAAATACCATATTAGACATTTTATGGTTTTTTATTTACTTGCTGTTTTCCAATTTAAATTTTATATCTGATGGCATTTAAGTTAATTATATCAATATATTCAATATCTGGACTTTAAAAACCAATACATCATATAATGTCACAGCTTTACCGAACTTTAATAAAATGTAAATTTGAAACTATGTGTGCGTGCATGTGTGTGTATAGGTCTCTTGTGAAAATCCAAACGCTTACAATTTCTTATTTGGATATTTTTATGTTTACTGACCAACAGTATGATAATTTCAGTGCCTTCACTGCTAAGCTACAATGCTTAGTGTCTACCATGCCCATCCTAAAGCATAGCGGCACCTTTTAACAAAGATCCTCTGTTAATGTCTACTGATTACCATTATTGTCAAGTGGTTTTATCAAAAGTAAGTGCTTTAGACAAATTAACAACCATAATCATGAACAACAATCATCCCAAGTTTGCAAAAATCTCTTTTGATAACCAAAAAATAATCATGATGAGTTCTTCTTAACATGGTTTGTTGAATGTAAATGTTCCTCTTTCGAAAGCCAAAAAAAAAAAAAGAGAGTCCTATTTCCGTTATTATTAACAACTAGGAAAGCGTTTTTTACTCCGAAAGAATAATAATTTAGATCGCTCATTGACTTTGGTTTGGTAAGTGACATCCACGCCTTAAACCATTGACTTTTGCCAAAATAAAATCAACGGCAAACCGTGGCCAATCTTGATTCAACCTAATTATTATAGCAATAATCTAAATCATTACTCAAATCATACCTAAAAGTGCTTGTTTTTGTGATACACATTTTTTTTTGGGGTAAAAATTAAACAAATGTAGATATTTTATAGAGTATATTGATAAAATACGTTTAAACTTTTAAATAAGGTTAATTGCAAATTGTTTTAATTAATTCTGATAGTATATATTTTATATGCATCCAATTTGTTTTAATTTATTGCTTAATATAATGGTCTTTAAGCTAGAACTTTAAGAGACTCAAATGCGCTTTCAACGTGATGACATGTAATATTTACAAATAATATAAAATATTAGAATTTTTCTATTTAAAATTGTTGCTTTTTTATGAATACATATACTTGAAATTATTCTTAATTACGACACCAACTACGTACGTAGACAATTAAAAGGACCTCAATGTCATTCAATTATACTTAGGTAGCGTTCACTTTTCGGATTGAATTAAGAATCCTGAAGAGTGGAAATCCTGAGAGCGTGGGGTGAGTGTAGGAGTGAGAGTATGTTATTTACTTACACTGAAATGCGAGTGTGGAATAAAAATCAGAATTCTATTTATGTGTTTACATTGTCTTGGATTGTGAGTGAATAGTTTCAAATTATAATTTTACCCGTATTAAAAAATTATAGTTTTTAGTTACAATGTTGATAAAAAAAATATATTTTAATAAAAAATGTATTTATAAAATAAATTATTTATTTTATTATTAATTTTAATTATATAACTTAATAATTATTATTAATATTTTTAGTTACGTAAATAATAATTTTTTATTAATTTTAGTTGTAATTATGTAAATTAAAAATTATTGATAAGAAAAACACAAATGAAACGTTATTATTAATAATATAGTACAAAATTAATATTTTTTTTAAATAAACTATTTATTATTATTATTAATTATTAATAGTAAATAATATACTATTATTATATTTTCAAATAAAGATAGCATATGGTATATTATTAATTCTCTATGAACATAATAATATTTTATTTAAGAAGTTTATATTATTAGATAATATAATGAGATTATTTAAATAAATATAATATTATTTATTTTTAAATAAAAGTAATATTATTTATTTTTAAATAAAAGTAATATTATTTATTTTTAAATAAATGTAATATTATTTATTTTAATAACTATAAATTATATTAATAAATGGGGTAAAAAAGGAACCCACTCTCACCTCCCCCCATGGGAGTGGGAATCCCACTCCACACTCCAAAAGTGGGTGAGGCCCACGGAATGGGACTCCCACTCTCCCATTTAAACAAATAAGTAAATACTGTAATGGGAGGACTCCACACTCCTTACTCTGACTCCAATAAGTAAATACTACATTATTGATAAGAATGAGACGAATGTATCATTCTCGCATGCACATAATGGTTACCCTTATTACGTCTCAATGGCCCTATTTATACAAGAAATTCGATAATATAAAAAGAATATAATCAAACGCTATGATTCATCTTCCAAATCAACGTGCGGTCTTGATTTTTCAATTCACTCCCATATAGAATAGTAATCTTTAGTTTACGTCTAATTAGTATAAAATTTTAATTTACCTTCTACTTTTATTTGGATGATGATAACAAATGGTGGGTGCATTGATGATTTTTTTTCTTTTTGAATTACTACTTTTATGAATTGACTATCTTCAAACCGTCTCGTTTACTTTTAAAAATCTCACTTTATCCCTCATTTTTGTTAAAAACACCACTCTCTAATATAACAATCTTCAATTTACCCCTCAAAATTATTAAAACATTCATTTGGGTAATTTTTAAATTATATATCTAATAAATGATCACTTAAGTTATTAAAGTAAGAGATATACTAAACACAAGTAAGATGCACACTGCATTGCAGTATATTTTATCATATAATAAAATAGAGTGTGTATTTTTCTTATAATTTATCTTATCTCTTAGTCTCTCATTAAAAATTTACTCTCTCTCTCCCTCTCCCTCTCCCTCTCTCTCTCTCTCTCTCTCTCTGTATATATATATAATGGTCTTATTTTTTTTTATCATAAATAATGTATATGTCATACTCTTGCCTCATGACATACATCACATAATGATATTGATTTTTTACATGTATGCATATATATGAACTGGCACCTCCATGTGATTCCAATCACAAATTACGAACATAAGATTCGCGTTATAAATTTGACAATCCATCTTTAGAAGTCAAGATTCACGGAACAGGTCGAGTCTCTAACAATAATAATTCTACGTTTTACATCACAAAAACATGTACCCGTTACCAAATTTTCACATCAAAACCTAAAACAAACGTATTTTGTATAGGTATATAGATATGTGGCCACGTATAACTCTGAGAGAAGCAAGAACGTGCGCGTGTCAGTATAGCAAACAAAAATAGTCAACTTTTTGCGGCTATAAATCTGATTGAAGTTGATATTTTGGATTGGAACTTGCCTGCCATAAATTAATAAACAAAAACAGTCGGCAGATTGAGAAATTCCTTCTTGTGTTCATCGAATCGTCCATTCTATTAGGGTTTTCTGCGTGATGTGAGCTTGTTTAATTTCTTTCATTTGAAGTCTTTTTTCTTTTTTTTCCATTTTTGATGGTACCTAGAACTGCATGTAGGGGTGGACTGACTAATAAAATAGCCAGAAGTGTATGTAAGGGTGGACTGAGAATTTTTTATTAGTCTAGACTAATTTATAAAATTATTATAAACATTTGTGTGAGTATCGGTGTCTGTAAAAAAAAAAATATATATATATATATATATATATATATATATATATATATATAGAAAATCACATATCAACCAATGCAACAGTCAAAACTCTTAACACAATATATATACATTATAAAATATTGGCAATAATACAACAAATAAGTCTATAATATAAATTAGAAAAAAAGGCAGTCACGCCCTTAAGGTATGAAAAAATGATCAAGTAGACCCTTAAGTTTTCAATAAAGAATACTAAAACATTCTTTTGACTATAATATCCTCTAGCTTTATTAACTCAAAAAATTTATTGCAATGTTTTATAATAAATAGAAATATATTATTAAAATAAATATAACAATATATACATTTTAAAATAATTTATATATTTTAGTACTTTACAATCTTTTATTATATTAAACTAAATTTTATAATAAATAAAAATCTGACATTAAAATAAATATATAAAAATTTAAAATTATTCTCAATATTATATAAAATAATTTTAATATTATTAGTAAATGAGATATATTTCATTAATTGTAAAATCTATTTAAACCAAACTTGTATTTTACATTTTTACAATAAATACAAATATATTATTAAAACAAATACAATAATTTATATTTTAAAAATTATTTTATATATTGAAAATATTCTAATATTATCAATCTACTAGACAAATTAAACTATTTAAATTATACTTGTATTTATTAAAAAATTTTAAATTCAAATTTTTTAATTACTATGTACAAAGGGTATTATAGTCAAAAGATAATCTTAGTGTCTCGTATTCAAAATTTGGGGGTCTACATGACTATTTTTTCAAACCTTAAAGGTTTTTTCCCAAACCTTGGGAGTATATGTGTGCTTTTATCTATAAATTATTAAAATTGTACCGTAAAAGTATATTTTTGAAATCCTTTTTAATTTTATTGATTGAGAATGTGAAATTTTTGAATAAGTTGATATAATGAAAAGAAAATGAGCAATCATAATTATGAAAATTTTTATCCATGAAATTGTGAAAATGTTAATTGTCACCATATGTTATTTCTTTTAAGTTTCTAATACTAGTGACAATGTTATAATAGGTTAAAGCAGTAATAATATTTTAGCCCCAGTGATTTCAATTTATTCAATAAATATATAACTTACTCATTTTAAAAATAAATCACCAACTCTAATTGATAAGAAAAAATAATAATCGAACTAGGAGCATACTTGAAAATAAAATAAATACTCCATTATTATGTAAAAATAAATAAAACTTAAGGGGATATGAATGATTTTTCTCGGGCTCGACCAGTCGGCCGGGATAGGGGTAAGTCCGCCTCTGATTGCATGTGAGAGATCCACAATGAATGATTTTTAGTATTTATCTTTTTCATGTATATGTGATTAGAACTTTAACTTCTGGCTCCATATGACTAATTCGTATTTTGTGAAACATGATGATTCGGTCCTAGGCTTGAACGCATGAAAGATCAAGTTGGAAATATTGATTTATATCATCGATCTCGCCTTTGATAAAGTTGAAAAGCATCCACAAAGTCATATACATTGGCCGAGTCAGATTCTTTTAGCTTAAATTTTGACTAAAGAATAAATCATTCACCTCAATAATCGCTGGTATAGGACGTTAGGGAGATATAATTTTACATTTACTAAGAATGGTTATTAGGAGGCTAAGTATGTAAATTTAAGACCACGATCAATTTATGATTATGAACGGACGCAACTAAGACTTAAGAGGGGCTTCAATAATCCCTTGTAGGCTATTATTTTTTGTTTTAAATGTGCTCCAAGCCCCTTAGGAGTAAAATTTTTTTAAAAAAAAATAGACACATTTGATGTATAAAAAAATATTTGTAGTTTGGAGGTAATAGTGCTACTAGTATTTTGGAGACTTAGTTCATATATTAATAGCCATATAATTTTGTTTTTTAGATATTTTGTGGAGATTATTTGGCAAAATGATATTTTCACGAATGTGGCGACAATGAGTCCCAATATTTAAAATAAATAATTTATTACTATTATTTTTTAAAATTTAAAACAAAATACTAGAGTTTTAATTTTTGAGACTTTAAATGTATATAGGTGAACAGTAAAAAAATGATGTACCCCAAATTAAATTTAAAATTTTTGAACCAGTCCCCCTAATTTGGGTATCTGAGTCCGCCACTGCTTATGATCATCTATCTTTTGAGTTTGAATTATTTTGTTTTTTTACAACAGTATTTTATATTTGTATTTGGCTACAAGATGATACAAGTTCATTTCTAGAGATAATCAAACTAATTTTAATTTGATATATCTCTTCTACTAAAATTATGTTATGTTATTTTATCTATTTATTTATGAGAAAATGAGGATTACCCCCTATTGTTTAAACAAATTAAGCAAAATGCACTTCATGTTTTAAAATATTAAAATAGGTCCACATTCCTCTGCAATTATGACGCGTTAGTTTTATATATCATTGTTAGTTTTATATATCATTGTACTATGCTACACCTAGTTTTGAAGTTAGCCATAAAATTTTAATATTTTGAGAATATTTTTTAGGCAAAATGATTTGTATACCATTAATGATTGAATTAATGTAATAACAAATTGTAAAGTATGGTGAAAAACTACAAGCAGGATAAATATCATAAACACCCCTAGTAATTATATAAAGTATTCATTTAAATGAATATAACAAATTCAATATATTTTATTTGTTTCTTAATCCGGCACATAATCACTTATTTCATTGGAGAAGTATAGGTTGGACCATACCATACACCTTTTGTTGTTTACCACCATAGTTATTGCTGCTTGCTTGCTTACTTATGCTAATTAAGCCATCTTAATTAATTATTTCTTATCAAAAAGTAATAAATGCGTGTGATTTATTATTTTTTCACTAGTTGCTTATTTATCCCTTTCATAATTCATATAATAATTTGTTTTCTCTCTTTAATTTATTATACATTATTCATTTGCAATCAATTTTGGCTGAGTTTACTGTGCTTAGTCCAATTGTTTATTCGACTTTTATTTGTATATATATATTTGACTCTTTTCCTCAATTGTTTTATTTTATGTTTTGAGAAGTATATTTAGAATCTAAGTAAATTTTCTCCATAATTTACAAAATTTATTATTAAATTAATTTAATCATTAAGGACATATAAGTTATTTTGCTGAAAAAATATTATCAAAACATTTAAATTTTATGGCTAATATTAAGATTAGGGGTAGAATAATAAAGTAATATATAACACTAATAATAAAATAACATATAAAACTAACATCATTATAACTACACGGGGTTTGAACTTGTTTAAAAACATGAGGGTGTTTCTTTTGATTTATTCAAATAATAGGGGTAACCTTCATTTTCCCATTTATTTATTTAGTTTTATATGGCAAGAAAGTGAACCATGCATGAAACGTTGCGTCCAGTATGCTTTCAACATTTTTTTTTTTCGGTTTTTTATAATCAATTAATCATGGCTCATGCCATGCTTTATATAGAGAGTAGCTTTTTGATTATAAGTACTTTTATTTTGGGGCATGCATTCTCAATTCTCATGCTTTACTAATGATCCACATTTTCAACATTAAAAGTGAACAAGGTAAGGAAGAAAAGAGAAATTAAAGAGTCAAGATATATAACCGTAATTAATTTTATTTAAAGAACATATGATGGAAAAGCTATTGTGGGTGCATAACTAACTACTCATAACGAGCTTCTCAATGCCAATATCTTTGACAAAATGGGACCAATTATTATTGTTTTTCAGTCAATTATATATGGGGTCTACTAGCACTTAGTCAATCAAATGATCTTCAACAACATAGATTCAAGCCCCACAATCCAAGAAAAAAAATAAACAATAACTCATTTTTCAAGTTGGAAAATTTTGTCACTTAACCGCTAAAGTCTCTTGGTATCCATGAAAATATTATGTTAAATTTAAAACTATTATGTTAAATTTAGTACATAATTAGATGGAAGATCTAAACTTTTTTAACATAAAATTTATGTAGCAGATATATATTAAAGGGAGAATGCATATTTCATTTTCAATAGATATTATATTTAAAGCATATATCTCCATTAGTTTTTTAATTACTTCATTCATTTTGTAAAGAGATAACAGAGAAAGTTAATAATTTTTTATTCATTTATATTAACTTTACCCTACTTAAAATGATTTTATGACATTTTTAAATAGTTTGGTGCCAAAATTAAGGAGAAGATGAAAAGAATTAATACTGTGTAATTACCAAAAGAGCCTTTACATTTTTTTTTTTCTAACTTGTGTCAGATATTAAATTAAATTTTATAATATCACACCTTAAATGATGTTTTGTCTTTATTTTCACAATTAATTTTACTATCTTTTAACAGCATTGATGAAACGGGAACTTAAAAATCTAATAAGGATGTAAGCTATAAATATAACATTTATCAGAAATCAAATATACATTTTCCTAATATTAAATTTAGCAATATAATGTTGTACGAGAGTTAATTTAACAAATTATTTCATTGTTTGTGATAAAGTCAGCAACCCAACAAGTTTATGATAGAGGCATATTATAAAAATAAAAGCACCCGCAAGCCACAATTGTTTAATCTTGGAGCCAAAGTGCACATGGGATCATAATATATATATATATATATATATATATATATATATATATATATATATTAATTTTATCATAATTTCAATGCCACATGTAAACACCTAATCAGTTCATCAGCAATCAAGACGAACGAGTGTAATCGGGGAATTAATTAAAACAATTGCAATTACTTGCTGCCTATAGAGAAACCAAGAAGTATTCTATAGGCAGGTAAATTAGGTGAAGCAATCATTATATTCAAAAAAAGAATAAAGTAATTTGAATAACCCGCCGTTTAAGACAATTCAATTAGGTATATTTATGGTCAAAACCTTGAATTAACTCAACGGCTAAGATCTTCAACAAAATTTACTTGGCGACACAATGACCTTTGGATGCGAAATTTGTGAACCCACATGAGGACATGCTTTCGACCGTTGGAGTAGAAAAGAGAATGGACCTCTTTCGGCTTGTAAATTAAAGGAAAAAGAAAAGGAGGGAAGCAACTAGAATTTCAAATGTATTGAAACAACAAAAGGCATGAAATTCAAAGCAAAGGGCCCCAAATTGGTAGAATTTAGGCAACTTTTTTTCTTCTAAATAATATTACCCAATTGTGGATATATTTGGCTAAGACTAGACCCTCCCTATTATAGAAGCACGACATGAGTGAAGACTCAACTCAAGCTTCGACAATAAAGAATTTTATAATATTGGTAGAAAAAAGAAATATAAGATTGCAAGAAAGTCACCCACCGAAAAGAAATGTGTAATGATTTTGCCTAAGCCTTTTTTTCTCATGGTTCAAGGTTATGTGGAAATTTTAAGTTCACACTTGCATGTAAACATTGCTTGGGTAGGGCTTAGATGCTTAGTATGAATTAATGTATTTCTAATATTTAAGTTGTCATTTAGAAGTAGGAAATTCTATGGTTGAGTTAGCCGATATTTCTTTTTCTTAATCTAGGTAGAATATTTGAGTTATCCCATATGAATGTTGGAGTTTAGTTTTTATTTTTTATTTTTTGGTTGGGCTTTATATAACGAGATTCGAGCTTTAATTATAACTTGTTTCTATTAGCTGCTTAATACGAGTTAATAAATTACAACTTGTTTACTTGAAATTTTAAGTTCACACTTGCATGTAGACATAGCTAGACTAGGGTTTAGATGCTTAATATGAATTAATGTATTTCCAATATTTAAGTTGTAATGTAGAAGTCAGCAATTTTGCGGTTCAGTTAGCCGATATTTCTTTTCCTTAATCTCGGTAGAGTATTTGAGTTATCTCATATGAATGTTGGAGTTTATTTTTTATTTTTTATTTTTTTGGTTGGCTTTATATAATGAGCTTCGGCTTTAATTATAACTTGTTTCTATTATATTTATACACTTATTATTTGCATGATCTATAATTAACAATTAAAAAACTTGTAATTTAGAAATATGCAACTACTTGAACTATGTTAAACGGCTTCCACATTATATAGTTTATGTATCAAATGTTTAATAATATTGCATTCAGGAAAGCATGTTAACTTATGTATAAGAAGAGAATAAAATTGTGAAATGTATCTGGCGATGGTCATATATTTTTTTTAAAAAAAAAGAAAGTTTCAACTTTCTCTATTCAAATAATTTCAGCTAGTGTAAATGACAAATTTATGAATAATATATGCATTGATCATGAAACTCTTTTTTGCATTCTCTTGTTCAGTCGCAACAATTTTGCGCCTTAACATTATGAAGATTAATTCCATATAAATAAGTTCAACTTCTCTAACTTTTTATGCTAGATCGGTATCTAACATGATTGAATTTAAGATTTATAATCAGTTCCTCTTTTGTAAAATGTTGAGAGGCAAATTTTATGATTTTATCCATTGGCAACTGTTGTGGTTAGAATATTCAACCTTTGAAAAATTATTTGAAGAATTAGTAGTTTAGTGCAAGAAAGTGAAACTTTAAGTCAAAAAGTTTAGCTTGTGAATTATTTCCAAATTTTCTTCACCTAAATTTTGTGTCCAAATCAATATATATCTCAACAACTCCTTTATTTGATTATGTAGCCACAATATTATCTTAGTTTTTCTTCAATTTTGTCTTAATCTACAACTAATAAACCCTTTATTTTCACACTACTACTTGAGAAAGAAGCATCTACCCAACTATTTGGGGTAGGTTTCTTAGGTTTGTATAGGTTGGCAAAACCCGGGTCCGAGTCCAGGTATCGCAATGCTCGGATCCAACCGGGATGTAATTTTTAGACACCCAGGCCCTGCTTTTTAAGCCCAGTATCGAGCTGGATTTTTAATTCGGGTTTTTGTATCCGGATTTTATATTTTTTTAATATTAAATATGCATACTTTTAAATTTTTTTAATTTTACAAATTTTAAATTTATTTCAATGAAATTGGATATGAAAATATAAATTTTAAATGCTTAAAACTTTAGATATATGCAATAGATGAGTCAAATAAATATAATTATTTAAAATAATATATATTTTATAATATTTTTTAATAAAATCTGGGTTTCGGACCGAGTTCTAGGTTTATCAAGTGATGTTGAGGATAGACTCGGCTTCATATCTAGGTCGGATATTACCCAGGCCACATCGCCCGAACCCGGTCCGGGCCGGTAGTTTTGACAACCCTCGGTTTGTGGAATGGTGTGGATTTCAATTTTTACCTTAGTATGCGTAGAATTCTAAATATTGGTAATAGTGTGAAGTAGAAGTAAAAAATAATTTGTACTTAAATACGTGTTGGAATTCAAATAAAAAATAATAATATTACTGTTTTAAAGCGGTATCCCCAGGCCTCCCATCCTGGAAGTAATAGCAAAAGCAATGTCAAAAGTCAAAACTAAGGACATAATTGAAGTTTCACTCATTTTTATGTACTACGTTGAATGTTGGCTTTGGCTCCCCAATTTTACATATTTTGGTCACGGCATATGCACTTTACTGTTTATCCATCCATTATGGCCCAACGTTGGTCTCTCCTTAATTTTACAAATTTTGTGTTGTAGCCTATCAAATTTATAATTTCACCATTATGGTCCCCATCAAATTTGAACCATTTAGCTGAATGGTATAATTGAGATTTTGATTCGACGGAGCTATAAATAGCAAAATTATAAATTTAAGTAGGTTATAACATAAAATCTATAAGATTAAAAGAGGTCCATAGTGGGGCCATAATAAAAAATAATTATTAAAGCCCTTCGTTGTTATAGAAGTTTTTTTTTTCTCTCTCTCTTCCATGAATTGACTTTTCAATAGTAAATTCCATGACCATTTCTTAGTGAATGTATCCTTTATGTTAATGAAACTGAAGCTGTAAAATTTACAATTGGTCGTAACAACATGACAAGATCTTTATTTGGATTTACTATCTTCAAACAGTAAATTCAAACAAAGATTGAGTGATGGTCAATTTTAACATTTGATTTTGCGATCCATTAAAAAAAGATGAACATATTCTCATATATGTCCCATAATTTTATTGATGGAATGGTCAATTCATGAAAAAAAAAATGAAAATTATCATTTAAATCTTTTTAGGGTAATAAAAGTATGATCCCAAAATTTTTATGAAATATCATATAAGGATATAGTTTGTCAGTTTGTATTAAATAGGTCTCTAATCAGTAATTAGTAACTTCCTATTGAAATAATTGAAATACCCTCTAGTATAGTTTCAAACAATACTGGATATTTCAACATTCAAGTTTCAGTGTAAGGTAGCGTTTGTTTTTTTATCTGAAATCTGAATAAACCTGGGATTAGTCTAAATTATGAATAAAACTAAATATCTAAATCGGAATTATATATATATATATTGTCTGAATCGCTATATATAAGTATTAAGTTATTTGTTTTTTAACTTAAAAAATCTAAAAACTAATATTTTTACATCTATGTCCTTACAAATTATAAATGTTAAACAATTAATGACATCTCAAAGAACATAAATAAGATAATATATTTTCATAATATAATCATACTTAATTAAATACAACCTTTAATATTCTAAATTAGTATATGCTAATCAATTTTATTGCTGTTCATGATGTTTTATATAAAAAAAATTCATTAAAAATTATAAACATAAATTATGCTAATTTGAAGAAAATAAATAATAATAATAATAATAGTCTACCACTATATTATCACAAATGATAGAGATGGGTAATAATGTTAATTATTAAACTTATTTAGGTAGAGATATTTTAACAAATATTTTTTAATGGTGTCGTTCAGACTTTTTAGATTAAGTAAAAGGCTAAAAAAATGATTTAATGACTGAAAATTTTTATTAAGTTGAAAAACAAACGAACTTAATGACTTAATTAATTGTAATTAAGTCAATTAAATCATTAAATCATAAAAGCTAACGGCTCTTAAGTTAAATAATTTTATAAATTTTAAAACCTATCATCTAATAAAAAAATAACACACAGTATTGAAATTTAACTTGTGACTCAAATATTAAATCTTTAATATTGTTGTATAATTACATAATATAATATTCATTGTCAATACCCAATATTTGTAAAAGTGATTTGGTGGTTTTAATAGCAGTTAGAGACCTATATTATTTATACGTTTTCTTTCCTGATACATATAAAAGGAAAATAAAAAAGATTAAAGGATCGCGAAAGGGACCCCTTCCTCTAATTAATTGAAGGGAGGAAAAAAGTGGGCAAAGCATTATCAGCAAGATTTTCTCCCGATTTCATTTGTAAGATGCTACCTGGAACTTGACATGAACAAAATAGAAAAATGATGATGTGATGACAGAGACCTTGAAAGCTTGATAATCCTTGGTTAATTAAACACAACTAATAAGGCCATTTATATATAATTATATATTACCCAAATAGTTAAGGGCATTTTCACTTTGATTGGTGGTAAGTGCCTTTTTGTTTTTTTTTTAAACATTTTGGCTTAGAATTTTGAAATCCGATTGAACTGGTGACATCATAAGAATTTTATTGGAAGAAAACATCATTGCGAGTACGTGAGTGAGTGCTTGCCTTGATTCTTAAGCAAAATCTTTTAGGTCCAATGTCTATTTTCCACTAATTCAAAGTGCTTATGGCTTTTATTTTATATTAATATTAACCGACACCAAGTTGTTATCTTACGCCGTTTATGATATGATAAGATTCGCTTGCATGCCTTCTTGTGGACCTACCTTTTCATTCATTGTCGACAGAAGCACTTTTCCAAAATGTGTAACACTAAATTTTTATGAACAACGCCATCGAAATTGTTCCGATAACATTGTCTCATCTTCGCCCAATCTTAGCTTAAGTGCTCTAATTTTTAACTTGAACATTGTCATCTTATAGGAGAATTTTTGTAAATTATGGAGGGAGGGAGACAGAGTGGAATATCTTTAATCATTCTTTGGCCTTAATCACGCCCTTTTTAATATCACTTTAACATTATGGATTTTATGGTCTTCCTTCGGAGGTTACAGAGCATGAAAGGACTGAATTGATAATGGTATGATGAGTTTGACTTTGGGAATTTCTATTAGTTAGTGGCGGAATTTGATTACAAAACATATGGTTACTGGTATAGGAACGAAGTCTTTTTAATTTTAAATGTAGAGTTATTATTCTTTCATTACGTTAAGTATGACGAAACAACAAATTACTATCCGAATTATATTAAAAGGTAACATTTTACTACATTATTTTTTTTTTAAAATAACGATATACTATATTTCCGTCACTGCAGTTAGTTTCACGGAGATGTTACACTGACATCACATGCATAACAAATTTTACACTTTAGATTATTAGATAAGCACATCAATTTTGCTAAATCACATGTTCATTTTCTTCGTTTCTTCGTCTTTACAGTATATATATTAACTCGTTGAAGCAAAGTGTACCAATTTTGGGGTGTATTAAAGCTATGATGGAAAGCAAATGGGGCTTAAAAAATTGGGAAATCACGTCCTCAATAGAGAACGAAGCACCATTATATTTGCTTACGAGAGATGAGATGTGGAGAATATGGTGTTGCAAATTGAAACAATGAGAGAAGACTTTTGAAACCCATCAGCAGGACCAGATGTTTTATGAAAAACATGAGGGCCCTCATGATACTTTATTGCCATGCGTTGGTTGGTACAGACAAACAAAGCGTGGCCAACAACAAAATCATGCTCTTGTCACCGCAAGGAGAAATAAGAGATTTGAGGAGCTATCACTTGAGGAGGATCCTTACGGCATGAGAATTCAACTCAAAAGTCATTTTGTAATATTGTTTGTTTACCACCCCTCAACCTTTTGTCCCCTCAGGTATCCCATGAGCTGAATTATGACATTAGCCATCAGCAATCAGCCATGGAGCCACAGCAAAAATCGGCAACATTTTGATGACCCAATTTGCACGAGTGGAGTCCGTTGCTACCTGCTGGTTTTATGACCTCTGAAAAAGCCCATCTATTTTTAGCCGCCGTGCAGCCTTTTGTTCTAGCTAGTGCACCTTCTCACTCAGTGTGCGCGTCAATTTTTTTTTTTTATTAAAAACCACTAATCTAAGTGATTATTCCACCATTAGACATATGGTTATTTATCCACTCTTGTAAGTGGGCAAGGACATACAGGGTACATGACGAATAAAGAAATTAGAGAGTTGAAGAAGTGGATGATATTTTTAAGCCCAGAAGCTGGCCATAGACGCAAAACAATCCTTGTATTTTGAAGTTTTGACCTCCATAAAAAGCCATCGTTTGAGATTCTTCATCGACACTGTTTTGAAGAGCAAACACCAAACTAATGCAACCATTGTTGGTAGCATTACACAAGGTTGGTGATGATCTGTTATGATTTGGAACACTGCCGTATGCTTCAATCTGATTATTCACAGCTTTGTTGCTGTGCGGATGGAGTTAATAAGATAACTGTCCGTACGGATCACGGAGAACCCATTGAAGAGAGTAAATCAAAGAGATCAACAGAGTGGTCGTTTTCAATTTACAAATCTAACCAACCTGGTTCATCTTTGGCCAATTCTTTTGATAATCAGGGCATACAAAAGGCTTGCACGGCCCTTCCAAATATTTTCTAAATGACTAATAAAATATTGATAAGGAGTCAAATCAATTGGAATTAATATACAGAAATGACACCCCTCACAATGAGCATATACAGAAATGACGCCCCTCACAATGAGCATATATTTTTATATGTTTACAGTTCAGCCGACTTGTAGAACGGAAATTATTATAAGCACACTCTACGTTCATTGTGTACAGACGGAGAGATTGCCTGCCATAATGGCAACTGATTTTTTTTATGGAAATACTTATACAGCCGGCTTCATTTTAAAACCTTATTAAAATCTCTCATTACAGGGACCTGACCTGGGAGGAAGAACACTGGATTTGTCGACTTCATCTGAAACTGCCTTAGCATGAATGATTTCACTCACCAACTCGAGGCCCAAGAAATCTCCAATGAGTAATCAGTAGACTTTGGCATTAAGATGTTATTGATTAAAGATTTGAAGATGCAGTTACGTGCATGCATTGTCTAAACAGTAGTAATCATACAACTTAGAGCCCTGAATATTAAAAGAAAGACATTTTAATTTGCTTATGGATAATGACTGTAAACTGTGTATTACATACTTACTTAGGTAAACATTTGGCACTGAAGGACGCACAATGCTTTGCTTTAGAGACAAGACTTCAATCAGACCTTTCACTTTCTGCGAGGAGTGGGCAAGTGAAGTTCTAGCTTCCCAATATTTGATCAGACAATGGTGGAAGGTGCTGTTTCCAGAGATCACCACGAGCAGGTTCCGTTTTTGCACCATCACCAAATTGAGAGCAAACAGTCATGGGCCCATCATAACGAACAGCCAAGCTCTTGTGGACCACTGATGATGTCGAGTCACTGACCAACCATGAACTAGAAAGTTTGAGGTATCTGTTGTAAAGTGCCAAAGCAATGGCAGGATTTCTTCCAATGCTCCTGCAAATGAACCAATAATTATATTAAACACAATGATAATACAGTTCACAATTCAATTGTGATTAGAAAATTTAGATACCTGTCGCTCTGATTTATAACTTTTGTCCACCATAGGAAAGCCTCAAGAACATATTTTTCCAATTTCCTAGCATCAATCAAAAGCATGCTTAAGTCTGGCATACAAGAATTCACTGCATAAGGCTCCTCAGAAACCCAAGGCTCTGATGCTGATCTCTGAATAGCATCCAGCACATCTGGATTAACGTAGCTGTTTAATATTTTAGAGCAGTCGTCCACAGCTGCAACAGCATAATTGCTCAAGTCAACACCAATTAATTCTTCAACTCTCCCCTGCAGCAGCAGTAAAATCCATTAAAGGTTATGATTGACATCAACTCGGTAAGCAGAGAAACAACAAAAGTAAGAAGGTAATGAAAGAGATATCAATTGCCAACAAGAGAATTCCCAAGTGCTAACAAGAAATATCAAGTTGGAAGAAGCTAAGAAAGGCTGAGGCACCTGAGCTAGCAGCCAGCCAGTTTGCACCTAAATTTGTGTTGTTTCATGAGAGAAAGGGAGTCTAAAATATTAATAAACGATTTCATAACAAATTTGTAGGAACTCTATTTGTGTCATTGTGGTACACAAAAGGCAAAAAAATATATATATATTGATTGCCATTATCTCAAACCATATCCAGGAGAAAACAATAAACTATGACCATAGTCACGCCCTTAAACTAGAGGGCAAAGGAAACAAACCTTTACAATTACACTGGGTGAGATGTAAATGAATTTACTCAATGACTGGTGAACGCTTGGTATAACGAAAGGTACTATTTCCTCAAAATTCTGAACAGAATATTTTACTCCAGTGCTAGCAGTCCTAATGACTTTGTTCACTTCCTCCTGCCTACAGTTATGCAATATCAGAACAAAGAGATGGGCTTTGCAAGTGAGAATATTAGAAAAAGCAATGGCTTACCCATGAAATTCAAGGTTTGAATAAGGAAATAATACTTTCAGCTTATAAAAGGACACCTTGTCTTCGCTCCCTTCTGGGACAAAAAGGTGGAAGTGAAGTAGATCTGGATATCTGGATATTGAAGAAGCAATGAGAAGAGTAACATCAACATTGATTTCCATCATAAATAAATTGCAGAACTATGTTTTCATATGTATACCTACCAAGTGAAATTACAATCGAAATGATGTTACTGTTAAGATATTTTGAAATTCTAAAAGTTTCAGTGCACTGAAGAGAAGATTACATGAGAGCAAAATTGACGTAATACTTGGTTCGTAAAATGAACAACTGGACATATATTTGTCAACCAAACCTTGAGCCTGATAGAGTTGAGTTGACAAGAACTGCAAGCAACTGAAGGTCCAGACACTCCATCCATGACACAATGTGCACCATTCCATCATCTTGGCTAATGGAGGAGATGGATCCAGAATTTCGATCACCAGAGTCCCTCGTCTTGCTCAACTATCAAACAGAATGGCAAGTTAGCATTTTCTTCACTCGAAAGGATTTTTCTGCTCCTTTACATTCCAGTTTTATAACCATAGCTAAAAATCAAACTAGTCATGTGGAAAGTCAAATTAACAACAATAAACTTTTGTTAAAGTGAACACCATACGGTTAACACTATATTTATAAAATGTTACTAATAAATTTCTATTGTAGAAAACATCACTGGTTATATTAAATATAAAATTTATATGGCAAGTTGTTAACATTAAACATCACATGGTTAATTAAGTGGTAATCACGATAACTTATTACCCAAGTAACCCAATGACCAAGTAGACAAGAGGTAAAAAAACTCAATTACCATCACAGAGGTAATAACATCCGGGTTACAGATTGTCATGATTTTCAAAGTAAGAACCTATTTATCTATTTGAATCAAATAGTTTCTGACCTCCAACGAAATAACAGAGATACACTTTAGGGTTAAGTTATGTATATCCGCGGTCAAAATTCAGGAGATGGACCTATTTGATGCAAATGAAGAAACTATATTACTATTTGTGAAAAAGTACAACGCTAGGGGTTCAACTGTTATTAACCCTATGAGTAAATATGAAAATGCTCCTGACGAGTCCAATTTGAAGAGAAGGAATAGAAACTTACAGGAGTATTGGAGTTGAACGGAACCCAGATTCTAAAAGGATCCAATGGGTGGCGGAAATGGGTTGCGGGTAAGAACTGGAGGAGACCGAGGAATACGATGAGGCCAAATGCGATGAATTGAAATATGGGTTTCGGAGTCGGAGCCTGTTCCAGAACCGGACCCTGGGGTCCGTAAGTATTCGGGTTGTCAGAAGTTTGAGCTGTTCGTCTTTGACTGGCGGAAGACCTCGAAGGAAGGAACGAGGAGGAAGACATTGACTTTTTTGAATCTTCTGTGATCAGTGTTCAATCCAAACTTTTAACTCTTCTCAAAGCCCTTTTTTAAAAAAAAAAAAAAAAAAACTTTTATAATTCTTACCGATATATCACAAAAATTCGATGCTTGTCAATCTATTCCCACAAATGACGGAAAGAAATTTACTCCGAATCCATATTTTTAGGATAGGAGGAAATGGAAATAAGCCTTAATGGAGGATCGAACCACTGGACAAACTAGTCCTTGACTCCCAATGACCACCAAGGCTTTTTTTTATTTTTTTAAAAATGGCCTATCGAGGCCTTATTTAGAGTTAGCTTGAAAGGCAATCCCAATTTCATAAGAAGAATCAAAACTGATTATTGTTTTCGTTACATCACAAGCCTAATATTACAACAAAACAAATTTCGACAGACTTTTAATGCTATTATCAATATACTTGTAATATGAAAAAGAGAAATCTCATTATTAAAACTAATTAAAGAAAATATATTTATCTTTCTCCTCATGAGTCATTCTAATTGTTTCTTCTGAGTTTTCTGAAAGATAAACGAGAAATTATGCATTGTTTATTTAATTGGAGGATGGTCACTCTCTTGAAAGAGATTCAACAGCAAAAACTTGAGCTCGTGTGAATTGTTAATTATTTTACTCTAATAGCTAAAATTTGATATAAACAAGTAATATTTAAAATTGATTCCAATAGTAGTACAATAGTAGTACTAAGCTAATGAATGTAATTTATGTTTCATTTCAAGGGAAGAAGTTATATCCCATGTTATGTCACTAAATTTGTGTGAGGCATATACATCGGATATTATACCCTACCATCACAAAAACATCAAAAGTACAAGTAGTTATTATGAATTTCTGATAATATTTTGAAATCATCTAAATTTTTAGTTTTTGTGTCAACCAACTACTTTGTGATTAACTTTATTAATCATTATTAAAAAATTTGAGATAAAAAAACTATTTTTACCTACAATCTCTTAAAATATTGTTTGCCTTTTTAAAATGAATTTAGGGTTAAGATAATCTTTTATCTTAAATTGTTTACAGATGACTAACAGAATTAATAAATAAGTAGTTGGTTGATACCAAACTAAAACATGAGGTGGTTTTGAGATACTGTTATAAATTAATGATGGCTACTTTCACTTTTAATATTCTTGAAATGGTTGGAGATAATTTCCTAAATATATATCAAGTAAGGTAAGAGTTAAATAGTTGTCCTTATCATATGAAATATGATAAGTTAAGGCCCTGCTTGGTTATAGTTAAAAATCATGGGATTAGATAATTTTGGTGTAAAATAATCCTTAATGTATAGTATCAAAAAGTGGAGGTGGGATAAAAATGATCAGCCAACCAACCTAATCCTAAACAGTGGGAAATTTCTATCCCTAGGGTATCCCATGGGATTAGTTTTTTTAAGCTGAAATTTTGTCCTACATTGTTCAAATTATTAAAGATGATGGGCCACTAATTTTCTTATTATATTTGTTGATAATATTATCGAGTAAACTCTTATTTAAAACTATAAACATGTTAAATATTAAAAAAATTAAGGAAATTTTTTATCAATTTTTTTCATTGCTTAGATTTATTGATAAATTGATTTAATTTAGATTATATTATTATTATTATTATTTTATTATTATTATATATATAATTCTAATTTAGAATTTTAAAGTGCGGAAAAATTCAGAAAAATATATAAATTGTGCTGTCTAAATGCTTTAAGTTTTAAACCTTTAAAATACTGCGTTTTAAAATTTTTCTGGACTTTTTCCGCACTTTAAGATCTCAGACAAAAAAACTACCCTCTTTATATATATAATACAAATTTTTAATACTTCAACTCTGAAATATGAGTTTATGTGGAAAAAATATACATTCCAAAATGTAGTGTAACAATTAATTTAAGTAATTTTGATTAAAATAATATATAAAATAAATTAGTAACTATCTAATCAAATGGCATACCAAACACAACATAATATTACATTTAAGGGATATTATCATTTTACCACCAAAGTTATTCTAACATTTCATGTCAGTACTATAGTTTGTCGAAAACTGCATTTTACCACTAAACATTTGCGCCGTTATCATTTTACCACCATTCCGTTAGAAACGTTAAAAATTTACTGACGCTTTGCTGATGTCATAAGGGCATGAACGACATTTTCAGCTATAAGGACATCAGAGACATTACTAAAAAAATAAACAATGAACAAAAACACTTCATCAGTTCAAAAAAATTGAAAATTATAATTAATAAATAATAATGAAAAATATTCAGAATTATGGAAAAATGGGAAAAAACACAATTAACAAAAGATTCTGCTGCAAATTTAATATTTAATATTATAATGAAACTCCAGTATTAATTATGACTAAAAACAATAACAATTTAATTAAGGAAAAAAATTATTGAACAATAAGCCAATAAAAAAGAAGAAGTTTATAAGCCAAAAAATAGCCGTTTCTTTTTCCAACGGCTATTTTTTTCATTTTTCTTGTAATTTTTACTTTTTGATTTTTTTATCTTTTATCCTAGGGTAAAATTGACTTTTAACACAATTTCCGTTAAGAGTAATGATATAGCCACAAACTCTTGTACAAATTTATTTTGTACAAACTGATGTGGCATGATTTAATTAGTTGAATTAAATATCACTTAGTTCACATGATTTGTTTTTATTATTTTATATTTTCTTTCAACTAATGAATTAATGCCAAATCAATTTGTACAAATTTAGTTTGTACAAGAGTTTGTAGTTGTATCATTACTCTTTCGTTAAACATTAACGTTTTCTTAACTGGATGGTGGTAAATTGATAACGGCGCAAATGTTTGGTGGTAAAATGTAGTTTTCAATAAACCATTATACTGATATGAAATGTGAGAATAACTTTGGTGGTAAAATGATAATATCCCTAGATTTAATTCAATCATATCCCTAGAGAACAAATTAGAATTTGAATATATATGATTTAACAGCGACAAGCTATCGCCGGGCCGTCTTAGCTCAGTGGTAGAGCGCGTGGCTTTTAACCACGTGGTCGTGGGTTCGATCCCCACAGACGGCGAATTTTTTGCACGTTTCCCCACTTTCTATTCGTCAGGCTGGGCGTATGGCTAAGTTTTTATTATCGTTCTACACGTGGATTGTGAGCAGGGACGAAAGCGGGATCATACGATGATTCGGTGCTTCGCGCCTATACAGTCGGTCCATGCTTTCCACAGTCACACCGTCCGTTTTGTCACTCCCAAAATCACCGCAAATTCTTCTTCTTCTTCTTCATTGTTATCGACGAGAAGAGAAGCTCTAACTATGTCAATTGTAACCACCACCCTTGAAATACTGATATCTTCATTCTCTGCTTCTTCTGCTGCTGCTGCTGCTGCTGCTGCTGAGTTGTTGGAGCTCCCAAATTCCGGTGGCGTTAAAGCTTTGGACCTTCGCCTCGGCACAGGACCGGTTCCCGTCGACGGCGACCAGGTTATCTTATCAATTTTTCTAATTTTTTTCTCAATTTGTTCGTTTGAGAAGCACGTTTCCACAAAGACGTTAAACAGTATTAAATTATTATTATTATTTTAAAAAGGCACTTCTTACTTACTTCTTCGTATAGTACTACAATAATGATTTTGGAGCTTTTCTATGGAAGCCGTTAATAATTGCTGAAATGCCTTTTAGAGAAGGAGTTTATGTGTGCTTTTCCAAACCGCGTCTTTGAAACAAGCTATCATTTATTGTCTATTTCAATCAAATGAAGATGCAAACAATAAACGATTTGGGTTATTTACACAGCCAAACGCAATATTAGTTTTTGTTTATGTTTAATTTACTGTGGCTTACGGCTGTCCTTATCTTGATATACACAGATGTAATTATGTTGGGACTTTGAATCTGAACAGATTGCAATACACTACTATGGAAGATTGGCTGCCAAGCAGGGCTGGCGTTTCGACTCCACGTATGATCACAAAGATCAAACAGGGGAACCAATTCCTTTTCTCTTCATCCTTGGTTCTGGGAAAGTAAGCCCTAATTTTCTTGTAAATGCTATTTGCTAATTGTTAGGTGGAAGGGAAGAGCGACATGGTGTCATATGGAGAAAACAACGTGGCTATTTCAAGTTCAAAAATGTAAAGCAAAATATATAGGTCGTGGATCAACTAGTAAGATCACTAACATATAGGCCTTTCCCTTGTCTTGTTCGGTTCTTATATGGACTCATTGCTTGCATATGCACATGTGTATTCACTAATTAATTCTCTTGGCCTAAATATAGGAGGAATCAACTTTTAACAGTTAATATATAAGCGCTGATGGTTGAGCTTGGTTGAACATCCTTTGCCTTCTTTATGTAGAATTTGATGTTAACAATTTTAATAACACGAAATTGGAAAATGCCTTGATGGTAGTTTGCCAATAAAAATTCTAAGCAGGTGATTCCGGGAATTGAAGCAGCTGTGAGGTCTATGAAAGTTGGAGGTATCCGTCGAGTTGTCATTCCCCCGTCACAAGGATATCAGAACACATCACAAGAACCAATACCTCCTAATGTACGTGCTACTTTTTTCTTCTCCTTGTTCTTTATGCTCTGTTATACTGTTTGTGCTGCCGTGTTCTCTCAGTAACCTATACATAGCCATTTTTTCTTCGTTTTGAAATCTCAAGTCCAACGTCCAAAAGTATGGAATTTGTTTCTCTCTTGAGATATTCCCCGATCATTCATAAACTCAAATTGTTTTTGTATATATTCTATATGGGCTTGGACTCCAATTCTGGCTCGGACATTGTTCATACTTTACACTTAGCTGTTTTTGATTGTTCTACAGTTCTTTGATCGACAGAGGCTGTTTACTACCATTTTCAACCCTACCCGTCTTGCCAATGGAGAAGGTTCAACGCTGGGGACTTTGATTTTTGATATTGAGCTGGTGAGCCTGAGGCATTAGTGAAGTCCACCCACTTACTCTGTATGTATGTATATATCTTAGCAGAATTAACGTTGAACATTTCTTGTTTGTATCATACATGTATGGGTACAATTTAATAGTCGATTAATTTATTACATATATCATGATATGGAAACAAAACCTGAATCAATGATGATACTCGAAATTAAGAAATAGGTTGTTGGCAATTCAAATTGCATGTGAAATTAGAGCTACTTTATGGGTCATTGTTGTGATGCCGTGACTGACCTGTGACTCTGTGAAGGGTAACGTAACGGCTGGGCAATGCAATTGCAATGTAGTGGAATGGAAGCTTTTGGGTACTTGTTAGATATGTCGCGCGTCTATCTAATTCGGTGCATCTTATCAGCAACAGTGCCGCGTTGATGTATCAAGGCAAAGAGCCTCCAAACCAAGGAATGTGTCGTATTACTTTGTATGAATGTGTATCATAATTTGTATTTTCAATATTATTATTTTTATAAATTGTAGATAAACAATATCATAATTGGAATATTGAGACTAAAGTCCTTACATTGTTTACCCTACACATGCAATGTGTGATTTCTTGAATTGTCCATGGACAAATAACCTTTTAGGAACTTTACGTAAATTTTTTAAAATAAATGATTTTATATCGGTTATTTGAACCTACAAAATTTAATTTATACCCATTTTAGAAAAATAAATTCATTACTAAAAAATTAAAATTATCAAAATTATCCTTTACTAATCTCTTGCCCTCTATACTCATGATTGCATAGTTTTTCTATACTTTTGCATTCTGTAAATTAAACTATTAATTTTACTCTCTTTTGATTTTATTTTTTTCTCTTTTTGAGTAAATCATAATCTCTATTTCATGCTTTCTATATATAAAATTTTTTTCTTGATATTCATTAGTTTTTGTGATTGGTAAAGATTAATTTGTAGATATTCATTAACTTTTATGACTAGTAAAATTTGTTGATGTTTACTTTTTAATAATGGATTTTGGTTCTCTTAACTCATGATAACCTATAATGAAACCAATTATTTGTAATTAAAAGAAAATATATGAATGAATTGATGAGAATTGAGGAATTGAGAATGAAAAGTGAAGAAAGGGTTAATTAAGTAATTTTATCAAAAATTATTTTGATAATAAAATTTTTAATTAAAAAAATGGTGCAAAAAGAAAATTGATCGGTTCAAATAACCCCACCTCCAGTATAATAGGCTCCATATTCTATTAAGTGAGCTAATTATTAGTATATCCCTCAATTTAAATTTTGTTTATTGAGTAAATGCCAATTTTATTCAAAATATATCACATCGAATCAGCATTTGCATGTAATTTATATATATTAATTAAGGGTAGAACGGAGGTATTGGCAATCTCTCTCTCCATAGAATTTTACTACCATATTCTACGCTTTTTTTTTTTTTTTTTTGGCTACTAATTGAACGGAAATGATTAAATTTAAACAAAAATTGGGACCATGCTACAATAGCCGGTTGTATGATAACTTAGCTTAAAAAATTATTCATATAAAAGATAATCTCAATCATTTCAAACATGTGAATTCAGTAAGCTTAATTTAAACCTTCTATTAAGTATAATTAATTTCTCCTAATCCAATGATTCTAAATGTACTTAATACATTTTATTTTTATTTTATAATAGTAATGTATAAGAGTGGAGACTTTGTTTAGATAAGTGAAACTGTGAAAAGCCCACAAAACAAACACCCAAATGAAAGTGGCTCCCTCCTTAGTCCATATCCTCCATATTATTGAAAGAAACTGAAAGTCCACATCAATAAGAGCCCACTTTTGCTTCTAATCTCAATTACACACCCACCTATTGCTTTCTCTCTCTCCTCTGTCCTAAACCTCATTAAACCTCCAACTTTACTCTTCCTTCTCTCTCTCTCGTCTCTCTCTCTCCCTTAATAAAGCAAAGCATAGCAACAAACAAAATTAGAGAGGAGAGAGAGACCTCTCAAAGCTTTAGAACAAAGATATAAAAACAAACCCAGATCTCATCTCATCTCATCTCAACTCAATCAGTCTCGTCAAAATGAGCCAGAAATCGCTGATCTACGCCTTCGTGGCGCGTGGAAATGTTGTGCTTGCTGAGTACACTGAATTCAGTGGCAATTTCAACTCCATAGCCTATCAGTGCCTCCAGAAACTCCCTGCTTCCAATAACAAGTTCACTTACAATTGTGATGCTCACACCTTCAATTATCTCGTCGATAATGGTTACAGTTATGTTCTCTTACCTTTGCTTCACTTTGTTTGCGTTTGATTTGTGGGTATGTTATGGGATATTTGGGGGATTCAGGTGGGGTAGCGGTGGCTCTCATGTCATTTATGGCTTAGGGTTTAGCGTTGGTTATTTTAAGCAACACTTTTATGCTTCTTGATTAGTTTATTTGCTTACTCTATTGTGAGCGAAACTGCCAGGAAGCAGCCTGCTATTGTATTTAGCTTGTAATTAGATGTTGATACTTGAAAGAAGATTACCAGGGGATTCACTGTCTCATTTGTTGCAAATCTAGTTAACTATTCCGAGTAAATCATGCTGTCGTAGTATATCTGCTGTATACTCTGTGTGTTGTTTTCTTTTCTATACTCCTGGTAGGTTGGCTGATATTTCGATATTGCAGCATATTGTGTGGTCGCAGATGAATCGTCCGGAAGACAAATACCGATGGCTTTTCTGGAGCGCATCAAGGACGAATTTGTTTCCAAATATGGTGGTGGAAAGGCTGCCACCGCTCCTGCCAATGGCCTAAACAAGGAATTTCGGTAGTCTATTGTGATTCAGATATTAAAACCCATGAACAGATGATTTTCTTGTTATTCTAGTTTTCTTAGTATCCCATACTTTGCAGACCAAAATTGAAAGAACATATGCAGTACTGTGTTGATCATCCTGAGGAGATCAGCAAGCTTGCAAAGGTTAAGGCTCAGGTTTCAGAAGTCAAGGGTGTTATGATGGAGAATATTGAAAAGGTAGAGATGCTTTGTTAGTTTCGTAATTGATTTGTCGGTTTTTTCTTTTTTTCCGGATAGATGTATCAGTAGTTTGTTCACTTTCTTTGTTAGATGCTGGGCTTATTCTTTCTTTTTCTTTTTCCTCATATAGTTATATAATATTTTACAAGTGTTCCTATTTGTGTTAGAAATTGTTAAAAGTGAAGCTTGGGGGAAGATTGCAAAAGATTATATTGAAAATGTCATGGGAGAAAAACAAAGAAACTCAAAGTTAAAGAAAAATAAGTGACAAATTGGAAAATGGGTTGCTGAGAGCCTGAGGCAGTTATAATTTCGCGTTATATCTATCTGCAGCTCATGAATACTTTCATTTTAATGTTTGATTGGTAGCAAGTCGTTAGTTCTCTTTATAGATTCTGTATTGAAGCAGGCTGTTAGGCATGCAAAACAATGTGGCCTCTTTATGCTTTGGCTTCTCCTTCCTCAATGTCTAGGATAAATTACATGTAGACATCTCATTGCATTAGAGAAGGTGAGAGGTGTTGTTAAATGTAGCACCTCACTTGAATCATATTTGTTATGACATGAACGTTTTTTTGTGCTCTTGAGAATAATGTTCTGTGCATAATATACTATAAAACCAGTTAATAACTTATTTGCACACTTTAATCTCTGTGTAGTTTAAGTTGCAGACCAGATAATGTTCGGACAAAAAGATTGATAACTGCACACTTCTAGGATAAAATTCTATGTTGGCAAAGTTGATCTACTCCAGTTTTTTTTTACTTTTTTATGTAAAATGCAAGTATCCCCTTATTGATTCAAAATAATATGTGGTACGTTCTGTTGACTTATATGGATTGTTTTGACCTCAATGCCTTTTCATCCCTTGTTTGTCAGCATTGTGGTCTAGTCCTCACTGACTTTTTCTTGAGTTTTGACACAGGTTTTAGATAGAGGGGAAAAGATTGAGCTGCTGGTGGATAAGACTGAGAACCTTCATCAGCAGGTTAGTGCCTCTTTTTGCTTTTGCTCTACAAGTGTGTGTGTGATAATACTTTGAATGTAAAACATTAAGAACTTCAATTGAGTGAATCTCTATTGCATCTGTGGGTGAGTGGAACTTGAAGTTTATTTTAAGTCATACGTATTGGCTTTTAGTAGAAATGTTCCTGTGGTTGTCCTTCAAAGTCCAATATCGTGGAACCTCCCTTTCTCTCCCATGTTGGATACTGCAAAGCATAGATGATTTGCTGCATGATCTATATTGATGACCTCATTGGAAAATGTATCACGTGATTTGAAATTATTTTAGTCATTTTTGAGCATGCAGCTATTTGTTTGACAGCATTTTTTTCTCCGAAGGAAAACAATGATACTTTTTGTGTCCTCGTAGACAAGGGCAAGTCATTGCTAATTGGAAAATTGAATGCTTGCAGGCACAAGACTTTCGGAGTACGGGGACCAAAATGCGGAGGAAAATGTGGCTGCAAAACATGAAGATCAAGCTGATTGTTTTGGGAATACTGATTGCCTTGATCCTCATCATAGTCCTCTCCGTTTGCCATGGTTTCAACTGCGGAAAATGAGTGCTATTCTCCAGAAGGCTTATCGTCTGAGCTTCAGTGCTGATGTTGTGAAAGAGATATATAAAATATATATGAGCTTGACTTTGTATTTAGTCTAAAAAAGTTAGCAGTTTCCCTATATTTGTTACAAAGAAGTCCAAAAAACTTATTTTTGCATGTGAATGAGACCTGTCATTATATTGTGAGAATGCTTGTGCAAAGATGCTGCTGCTGATTATACTGGCCACAGCTAAAATAGACTTTTTGCTTCAAATTTGCTGAATTTACGTGGAACTAGCTTGACTTACCCAGTATCCAAACTTTTCCAGTCCGGCGCCGGCGCCGCCTGGTTTTGATGGGTGTGACATTGTTAAACCTTTATTCACTAAAGTATCTATTACATTATTAGGTAACGTGTATAAATACGTGGCATAAAGTAAATGACCGATTCTAGACCTTTGGTAGTAGGTGTACCACATTCGGTGAAGCAGCAGAAAGAGAATTTTGCTAGAGGCAATCAGAAGACCCACGAGGATTTTACATTGCAAGTAATTCTTGCCAAACAAAACTGATGTTCTTGTCACGAAGAACAAAACTAAATCAAAGGACTTTGATGACTACCGACTAGCACAACATGAGTTCCAAAGCCTTCAGTAGTAGTGCCGTTATATACAGCTACTATAAGTTCCACAATCTTCCGAAGGATGCAGCGCCACTCAAATACAGAGATGATTTAAGCACATTGCCATAACCATGTTTATCATCATAATTAAGTTTAAGATAAACTTCTCTTAGGCTTGAATAAACAATTTTGATCGTCATCAATAACATCACCAACATTCCAACACACCCTTTTACCCCCTCTACACACCCCATTTCTCAAATCCACCCCAAATCCAACCCCATTGTTTCCTTTCACCCCAATCTTAAACCTCACTTGCTGTCTCTCTCTTGCCAAATCCCCACCCAAAACTTGCCATTTGTATCCATCAAAATTAAACCTTTCTCCTTCAAAAAATTCTGACTTCTCCCACAGCTTTTCACTTCTGTTGCAAACCAGTCCCTGGCTTCCCTTACTGTAGCTGCCCTCGTCAGGAAATGCTGGTAACCATTCTGGAATATGCAAATGCAAGCTTCTTGAGCCCGGCTCATTCTCTTTCTTGCAGCAAACCGAATTTGCATACACATCCTGGCTTCTGGGAATGGGTTTGGCAAATGGGATTTCACAACCGTACCTAACAAAACTGGCAACCTCTTTTAACACCCCAGAATCCAACATGCAGTTTCGGTTGAGAGTTGACGCACCAGGAAAGCCTTGACCAGACGACATGTCGTTTAGGGCGTTTGTGAGATCTACGAGGTTGGATTCGCTGCGGTGGGCCACCTGGGAATACGATGCGGCCCTACCAGCCAGCTCTTGAAGATACTTGGCGGCCACCAACGTTAGGGTTTCGAGGGCTGAGCTCTCCGCCGCCTTAAACCCAACAGAACGGCAGATCTGAGACACCGCAGCTTTCGTGACGGTGAATGCGAACTCCGATGGGGTTTCTTCTTGTCGTTCTGTCGGCCTGCGATTTTGTTTCTGTGGTCGTTTTTTCGCTTTTGTTTTCTGGGGTTTCATCCTTGGTGTACCGGAGCAGACTCTCTTCGAAGGGCCACCCCAATCGATTTTGAGGGCCTCATGAACGGGGTCTTTTCCGTAATATAAATTTATTTCTTGGGTATTTTTTTTTCCCAAATTTAATTCAAGGAAGAGTTTGATGCGCGTTGGGCTTTGAACCCGCGCTCACAATTGGTGGAAGCCGAGAAAATCCTGGTCTGTGCCCCGCCACTGAACCAGTCACACTGGTTGTACAATCATCGTTCGCTATTTTTATTTATTTATTTTTAATAGGCATTATTAATCACTACCAAATATTTCAAAAAAAGTACGATGCAAATTCCGTATTCCAATTTTTGTAATTTTAGTATTTGCTAAACTAAAATCTTTAAAATTATACATGTTAAATCTCATATCAGAAGGGATGAAGCGCCATATGATAAGGACAGAGGTTTTTTTTGAAGTCATTCTGAAAAAAATAAATAAATAAACAAATAAAACATCACGCTTAACCACATTCATCAAATTTTTTTTTAAATGATCTGAAATTTTAACACCCATTTTAAATCTTAATAACATATTTTTTTCTTTTAAATAACCAGGTTTTATATAAAAATATAAATTCATATATTAAAAATGATTATTTTTCCTTTTACTACCTAAGTTATTACGAAATAACAAGTAGGTGTAATAACTATCGTACCATAGTAGTTTATTATTATATAATTATAAAATCTTACAGTTTATTATTTTTATTTTTTGTTAGTTGATCGTTAATTGACATATAAAATATCAGTGGTGCCCTTCCTTTAAGGAAAAAAATTATTGTTTATAAATAAAATTAATTATTAATTAAATATTAAATTTTAATTTTAATTATTAAATTCAATAAAAATTAAAAATTGTTATGTATCAATTAAATGTAAACTTTAATGTATAATATTTTAAATGTATGTGATTGTTTGTATGTATGTTTGTTTCTTAAAATTTATTGATGATAAATAATTAAATTAAATTGATATTTAATTGAATGAAAAATTATTTTAATATATACATTGCACAAACATTACTCACAGGTTTTTTATGTGAATGTAAACTTTTATTAAATTTTTTGACCTTTTGATACAATAGTGAAAATCATTAGTTTATGTGTTTTTTCCCCCTTAAAAACAGCGGCAAATTTGGTTTTTTATAGGCCAACTAACGGAAAAATAATAAAAAATAATATTTTGTAATTCTTTAGTAGTAAAATATTATGATACAATATTTGTTCCACCTAATTGTTATGAGTAATGATACAACCACAAACTCTTGTACAAATTTATTTTGTATAAACTGATGTGGCATTAATTCATTGGTTGAAAAAAAATATAAAATAATAAAAACAAATCATGTGATATTTAATTCAACCAATTAAATCATGCCACATCAGTTTGTACAAAATAAATTTGTACAAGAGTTTGTAGCTATATCATTACTCAATTGTTATTTCATAATAACTTAAGTAGGAAAAAAAATCCTATAAAAAATAGCCATTTTTTCATACAATTTCACCCTAAAAGAAGTTTTCTTTTAAGTCTTTTGTTTATAAAATACTTACAAATCTTAAAATCGCAAATTATTTTCTTTTTATTGCATATTTTCTATCTCCATAACTATTAATAATTTTAATTTTCTCAAAAAATATTCTTTCAATTAAACTTTTAAATAGATATATAAATTACGAAATAGGGTGCTGTGAAAATCTTGTTAAAGGAATTGTGTATTTAACTGTTCGATTGAATTTGCATTAAAAATAATTTATTTAAGTGTTCAATTGAATTTTCATTCAAAATAATAAATGATTAATTTGTTTTTTGTTATTTAGGTAATTTTCAATTTTGCGGGGTGTCCAAAGGCTGACTCTGTTTTTTCATTCCTTATTGGGTCCCCCAAGTGCTTGAAGCCCACATGCGACTGGTGCCTAAAACCTGTGAGGTTTCTATTCTCTGGGCTAATTAATTTGCTTGCAAAATTAATCAATGGGCTCAACCCAACTCAATAAATATCCACTGATCCATTTGATCTTCTTCCTAGTCCGAGTGGTCTAATTCAGTTTCATATATTATTCTCTCATTCTCAAAAATATATATGTTATTTTCTCAGCTTCTGTTTCTAAAAATAAATCATCAAAATTTGATTAATAAACAGAACAGATCGCATAAGATAAAATGTGGGTACATATTGAACAACATCAATAAAAGCCACTACAGATACGCAACAGGTGCCTCACCCAAGGGACCATTTCTCATGATTCACGAAAGTGATCTCATTCTTTGTCGCAGTCCAAGATATGTATCATTTCTACGTGACCAATAATTATGGAACATTAAGCCTGCACCACTATTATTTATTTGTCCATCGATAGCATACATACCCCAGATAATGGCCAAAAACACTCATAAACGATAAAACCCATTTCAATTCTTCATGTTGTCTTCAGAGAATATAGCTGGGTTGCAGATAAGAATGTTCGAGTCATTGCTTGACGACCAATGGTTTCTTTATGCACATCCTTTGAACTGTCTTCCCTTCCCCCTCCCCCCCAAAAAAAAAATTGTAGGGACAGAATCGTTAATTATTCACTCACCACGAATTTTCATTATTAAAAGATGGGGTGTGTTTTAAGTTTATCAATTTAAGAGAAAAAAGTTCAAAAAGTGGTTACACATATCTTTCATGCCATGAAAATGTGTACAAGTACCTTTTTTTAAAAAAAGAAAAAGAAAAAGAAAAAAGATAACTATAAGCCGTCTATAGTTTCAATTGAATAAAATAGTAATAATTTGGTTTTCTTTTTTTTTTAAAAAAAATAATAGTAGGCCGGCGGTCAAGTCAGCGTGGATGGAGGGTGATTAACGTATTTGTCATGAACTAATTATAAATTTTAATTAAATTAATGGTATCCCATTTGCAGAATTATAGTTATTCTTAGGCTTGATTGAGGCTCTATGAAAGATTACTTAAAAAGAAGAAAGCCAATAAGCTAGCTAGATGATTCTCTTAAGCAAAGATTCTCAATCCAAAGCAAACAAATCGACGATTATTTTAAGCTTAGATTGGGGTTCACTTCATTTCATTAATTAAAATAATAATCTGGCGATTGTGCAAATGATGACATGTGTGCAATAATGCGATTAGGTTCAGGGGATTTATCAACGCCGGCTTATCTGATAATTAACCTTGCATGTGATTATTAGGCTATATAATACATACACTGAAACAAATTACGTGGTCAAATGGGGTATTTCATTTTCGCATATTTGCATGTGAAAATGACATTAAGAAAATGAGCGAATTACCAAAAAATTGTTGATTTCCGATGCAATCTTAGCCTTGACTCTTAACCATTAAGAAATAATTGAAGATGTGTCTATGATAACGTTTAATCGTTATACTTTTATATGCCAAGTTAAGTTGTCAATGATTTTGTAGCTATGTTATGTTTTGAATTCAGGTATATATTTGAATTTTGGCTCGCCAAACCTGTTGGGTGTGGAGAAAAAAAAATTGATACCTCTAGAAGGCCAGACCATTCGATGATCTAGTAAATTAGATGCCCCTTCATAATCAACTCTAGTATCCTTTGAATTTTCTTTGTATATATAACGAACCTTATCTTTCAAAAATTGTGTGCTTACATGAATTTGTAAACATTGTTCTTGTTCAACATCATCTGAAAGACCCCAGTTGATTATTGTTATAAGTTCATAGTCAGTTCACAAGTCTCTTTCTAAATTCCCAATGTTGAGTTTTGTGCTTGTAAGATAATTCGACTGTACATTTATTTATCACTAAACGTAGCTTTTGGAGCTTATCAAGAATATTTGTGCTCTCAAAAGATGACTTATCCTGGAATTTACAAATTTATTTTCTATTATAATCATTACTTGACTTGAAAATAAAAACCCGTGCTTCAGCTCTTCAACTTGGTTTACAAATATGAAGATTACATTCTGTGTTTTTCCAATGATAGCGACATGGAAACCCTAATTAGGTTTTATAATTACAATCGAGAATGTTATGCCAGCAACCACTACTTGTTTGTTCTTGATTATTGATTATTCCTTCTTTCTAGGCTTTGTTTCAACTTGTAAGAAAAGAAAACCTGCCAATATTAGACTTAAATATAATATAACTGAAAAGAACGCTGAACAAGTTGATTAGCTGACTAATTAAACGCTAATCAAAATCTTGCATAATTTAAATAATCAGACAATCTCAAAAATGACACCATTAGACTTATGCACGAAATCTGCTATCAAATCATGTTAATCCAGCAGCCTCTAGAGGATAAGCTAGTTTAATCAGTTTAGAATAATGATAGGTCAGATAGCAATATTTCTTTTGTATTGTTTCTCCAGTGACCAGAACTATAATTGCACTTTGAACTTTTGTTTGTCATCACTCATTTCTGCTTGTGCGTTTTTTGTTATTATGATAGCAATCTGTGACTTCACTGTGAGTGCAGCTTTAATTTTTCGGATGCTTCTCGCTATACATGTCAGAAGCTTAAATTTAGTAGTGCTACTGGGGGAAAAATGTACGATTGGTTAATTTGATAAATTTCATTTGAATCACTTTCACTTTTATGTGGGGAAATCTACAAGAAAATCTGCCAGTTTATACTGAATTTACCAGAACTTTTTTCCTCATTCAATAATGCCACCAATAATTTTGTCTGTCAGTTACTTTCCGGGGTTTCCTGTTTCTGCTGCACATAATATTTGGTGCTGTGCTGCCGCACGCTAGCTAGCTATAGAGTTATTTTATTTGGTATTGCTCACAAATTAATCACTTCTATCTTCTAAGATATTTTAGCTCTCCAAAGAAGTCCTTCCCCGCTGTTTAGAGTCGACAGAATGGGGTTTGGTGCTTTTTGCAGATTGGCGGAAAAAACGACTAGATAGGTGCTTTTGGTGTCATCAAACGAAGTGCTCTCCCATAAGCAAAAGGGCTTAATTTTTATAATGTTTTAACATGGGGTATTTTCATTCATTTCTAGAAGCATCTAATAAGTAGATCTTTCTTAACCACTAATTGCACGATAACTTATAAAAGTCAATTTATTGCAAAAATATTTACTTAACTCTTAAAATAGTTCATACATATAATAATTAGTAATAATTAATTTAGTTGGGAAGTCATGTTACGCACATTTTTTGAATAATGCTTGTTTTATGCAATTCTACTTATATACGGCTTTAAAGCTTGGTTTATACGTGTAAAGAGGCCCTCAATTCGAGCTAACACATAAAATTAAGATGAAACAAGGTTCAACAAAAGCCAAATAAAACGACTCAACTCTTGTGAGACATGAACCAAAATGCATCAACATCAAATACAAGACTGAAAGCTGGAAAATGGTCCACAATTATGTAACATTATCGTTGGTGATAAAGATATATACATACGTGACAGAAGACAACACTTAGGGTACGTTCGAGCAAAGAGCAGTCGCACAACTAATGTATCGTGTATGCAAAGCAGCCTCCAAAAAAGAATTAAATTCCAATGGAATTGACAATGGCAAGTCGTATTCAATTGGCCTATACATATATTGATAAATTTTCTCAAAATCGATAGGTGATTTTTGTCAATTGCAGAAAGTTTTGTGTGAATGAGATTCTGTGTTGAAATCTGAAAGTTGATGGAAGCTAGTGCCCTCGTATTGCTGTTTGATGCACAATTAAATAATGCGATATATTTGATGGCCGAAAGTAATTGATTTCGGTGTGCGAAAACGAAATAGGATTCTCAAACTGTCTTGTCTTTCATGTTCATGTCTTGACGATTTGTACGAGTTGTCTTTCCTGGCAGTATCATCAGAAACAATGGTTTTCAGTTTTCAACTAACATTCGTTAAATATGGACCGTCAGTAGAGCAGGTTAATTTATCCCTCGATGCTTCTGAAGTGAATAATTCTTTTACCTTTCTTCGACAAGATATACCTATGATGTATGTAATTCTGTGTCATTGCAATCGAAATTCTGTTCCTTATTTTAATTAATTAGCCTCTTCTTCTAGCTTAGTACGCTCAGATGATGTGGAGATTGATATGTAATGCAGCCATGCAAGACACCTTTTGATAAGCGAAACTGGGTAAATGGTGCATGTAATGTGTCGTCCATTTTGAAGTTACTGACAAGGGGAACAACGCTCTTGATGTGCCTCGACTTCCATCAAATTTTGGCCAAATTTCATCATTTATATGGTCTCAAAATAAAGTTTGAAGTTGCTTTTCTGATTCTGATAAACTTGTTGATATTTTATCTTTCTTTTTTTTTATAATTATGAAATTTTCAAATTTACATATTACTTACTTTCCTTTAAGAACTTATATTCTATTTTGAATAATGTAGCATTAGTAAATTTATATTGTGCTCTTCTTATGCAAATAGTATATATTGGTGTCACATAAGTAGGAAATACAAAATTTGTATCCTAACTTTCTAAATATATCACTACTCATTCTTTTTCACCTCTTACTTTCATTTTGTCTTGATTACTCATAGGACGCTTTCAATTAACCAATCCTTACATGCCATGTATGCCAGCCACCTCAAATTGTTAAAAAACAAAATTATACAATAATTTGTAAATGTACATCATCATTATTTTTAATTTTTTTTATTTATATGTTATTGAAAAAAGATAGATTCTCCCAAAATTTGAATGAACTCGGATGATTAACTACATAAAACTAATAGTTTACATAAGATGTAATTATATGTACGATTAAGCAGTGACGAAAATTGTTTAACATTATCATCATCAAATGGGGGATTTGTTGGCAAAGCATCATGTAGTGACAATTTTATATTAATCAAAGCAATGAGCAAGATCTTAGGCGGCGCCATTCATAGAAAAAAATAGTAGTGGCGTCAAATCATTTGATCTGAATAAGAGACCTAATTTTACTCTAATTGGACGTGTTATCATTTTACTTAGTTCAATAATCACAACTAAAGAACGTGTATGAAATCCAAGGTTTTTGGTGGGACCCAACTGTGCCCTTTTCTTTCTTTCTTTTTTTTTTTTTCTTTTTTACCCCAAATTGCATTAGTGAAGAAAGCAGAAGCACTTTATCAATGACTTCCATTGAACCATCATTTAGCTACCCACTTTAAAGTGATTCTGCTTCATCTCATGCTTACAAGACTATTTCCATTATAAAAATTTGTAGAAAGAGTTGGGATATTGATCAATATCTAACATACTGCTCACAGGCCAACCTAAAAGATCAATAAAGTTGGATTTGAGTTCACTTTTGAAAAAAATAAAAATAAAAATGGTGGTTCCCACTTTTTGAAGAGCTTTTGAATCATCATAAATGTAGGATATTCCCAGTGGTAATTGGCACATAAAACCAACCTTTGAATTGAAGATTTATAAAAGGGTGAATCAAAGTGACTGGCTAGTGGCCATTAATGCTAGAAACTCCACTTCCGAAAAATTAAGTATGCTGTCTGCATTTTCTAGGGTTTCCAAATGGAAAGTTCCGGGAAATATCTTATTTAAATCTTCATTCCGATCAATTTAGACAAAAATAATAAAAATAATAATGCCCCTAAATTTTGACCCATTAATTACAGCTAGCATGGAGAAGAGATTGAAGTATCAAGCGAATACACAGATGAAATTCTTACTTCATCATAATGAAAGGTCCTGGGTCAAGCGATTACTTTAAAAGTGTGCATGTTCACACTGTACGCAAAACATATGCAAAAGCGAAATAAAAAGCGTATTTAAGTTTCAAAGTTGTTTTTTCCTTGGCGGAGGACAAATTTGCTGAAGTTTCTAAGCATATCTACTTACATTTTTTAATGTTATTTATAAGTGGTACCACAAATTAATACAGAAAATGCAGCCATCGTGCAAACCAACTTTTATCATTTCACAATATTTATATATATATATATATATATATATATGTGTGTGTGTGTGTGTTTTGTATCACTATAATTTAATTGTCTTAAATTATTAGGTACGGGATCGATGGCAACTTAGCTTAGCATTTAGCTAGCTTTTTTTTCCTCTTTGTAAATCTGCATTTCTGCTTTATCGTTTTGTTTTCTTACTTTTGTTATCTTTTTGAGTGAATGAGAGAGTATTCAAGTTCAATGTACAAGTTCAAAGAGTTGGGCAAGCACAATGGGGGATTTGATAGAACCAAAAGCTATAATAAAGAGAGTGAAAGATCGATGTGGGAATCAAACCCATCTGTCCATAGCCATATTACATTTATTTGATATCTTTTCTTGTGCACAAACCTTTTTTATTTTTCTTTATCTTCTCTTTTCCACTTTTGGAGGAATAAAATTTAACACCATTTTAGATAGTTCTGAACATATGGGCGGGTAGATTATTCCATATCCATCCAATTTGGTCAAAAAAAAAAATATGATAATAATGGTTACAAAGATATGGCCATCAATTCAATATGGTGTGGGGGGACCAAATTAACGCATATATCCAAGTTTGGTTGTTGAGTAATTTGGATGTGTGTAATTTACTGCGTTAATTTTGCTTTTATTTCTGACATTTTCACTATGGCTATACAAAATTAAGATTATAACAAGGATAATGAAATCTAAGAAACAATGATAGCCTCTCCATACTAAAAATGTTACAATGGATATACGTTTTACATGCAACAGTGAGTGAAATTTTACCACATACTTTTAATTTATTTCAGGAGTTAACTTCGCGTTAGCTGGAGGGAGGATTGTCTCCATCTTGGGAGAGAAAGTTGAAGTGAGCAGACAGAAATGGCAGGGTCAAGTTAATTCAAACATTTAATCATACTCTTAATGTCTATATATTTTCTGCAGTAAGCTAGATTTATGATTGACAGAAAATGAAAGATTAACTTATTTTCTTTGGTTCAACATGAGCCATTAAGTTTTATACTGATTTCACATAAATTTCTTTTAATATCTAATGTATAACTCTTAAAAAAGAGAGAGACTACAAACTCGATCGCAACCACAGCCCTCAAAAAGATTTAACACCAACTATCCAGCGTTAGCCATTCCTTTAATTTTGCCATACTCACACGGCAGAGTACCAGAAAATAGAAATTTTATTTTGTCAATATATGCATTCATACATCGTTGGCAAAAATCGAGCCATTCAATGTAATTCCCTCGTCTAAAATTATCAACACCACCATTCGTTTTCGGGTCCCATTACAAGACCAATAGAATGATTTTGGCTTTAATTAGCGCTAGATTGCCCAACTCTTCAACAACAAGATAATTAAATCTGTGAAATAAAAAAATCGAAAAACAAATGAAAATAAAAAGGCCCGCACTAAATGCAAATAATATTAGATTAGAGCATAGAATCAGATCGGACCGTCAGTCACCCACTTGTCCGTACACAGACACCCCCAGTTTAAATAAGGAGACAAGCGTTATCAAAAGCGGGGAAACCGCAATAAAACAGTCATGGGCCCCACGCTCCCCCCTTTACGGTGGGGCCCACAAACGTGGGGCAGCTTAACAACGCCCCCACCACCATCAACAGGCGACAGTAGGTTCACTTCATTTCATCATCAATCCGATTTTTATTCTCCCCCTATGTTTTTGTAAAAATAAAAAATAAAAATAAAAAGAAACTCTGCTCCAACAAGCAAGCACACCTCACACGTGCGTGAACCGGGGCCCACGCGCGACGGTCACGTTCGCAACGGACCATTCTCTTTCTCCCCTTGCACCTCAGGCTCGGAGTGGTCACTGTTGGACTGGGGCATCTTTGACACCATGCAGTTGATACGTGGAGGATATGCCGAGAGTCGGTTAATAAAAAGCCCGCCTTTTTTTTTTCCACAAAAATAAAGCAGGAAAATCAGTGAAATGGCCCGACTGCCCTTGCAGGTTTGTCGTTATTTCCGAAAAAACCGAAACGAAGTCGAGAGGAAAATGGGAAGTAAAATTTGGGGTGGGGATAATTAATTCATTATTAAATCAAATCAAATCCAATCTACTTTCCCTGTTTTTGCTAAAAGTTATGAATTAAATAAAGATTCTCTCTCTTTAAGTCTTTGACTTTCTCTCTCCTCTCAAATAAAACCAAAGCCTAAATAAACCAAATGCCATTCATTGAAACTTCCCCACACTGCCACCCTCTCTTATTTTGCATGCTCTCCTCTTTTTTAACTCATCATCACTTTCGCGTTCTCTCTTCTCTTTAAACCAAAACCTTAACAAAGCAAAACACAACCAAAAGCTCACATTTTTTTTTTCTCATCTTCATATATGGCAGTTGAAGCTAGACGCATAGACCTTCTCCCTTCACAATTAATCGCACACAGGTATTAATATTATATATATTCCTACTGAAAAACTCTCTGCCTTTTTTTTTTCTTTTAATTCTTCTCCGTTGTGCAAGATGAATCAGTTTCTTATGTGGTCGGGTTATTTGTTATTTGCAGAGATTTCATCAAATCAAATCAAGTAAACGCCAATACCCAGATGGATTGTTTCTTTCCTTTCGCTGAACCAATGCCTGAACAAACTATGTTACCGTTCTATCAAACCTTCGATTGCAATCCGATTTCTACTAAAACTTCAATGGACAGAGCCGATAGCGGGCTTACATACAATATTCCTGCACCAAGAAAGCGCCAGAGAGATTCAATCAACGATCTTGATGCCTTCTCCCCTGTCTCCCAAAAGCAAAAGCTATCTGGCTTTTCGTCTTTTCTTGATCAAGACGTCATCTTTCAGTTGCAACAACAGCAGTCAGAAATCGACAGTTACATTGTCCAACATGTAAGCAAAGCAATCATCTTTGTTTTTGAAGTTACTTTTTCCCCTTCGTGCTCTCGTTTTTTGTTCAATTTTTTTTTCCTGGTGTGTTAAATTAATAATGCTTTATTAACAGACGGAGAAAGTGAGATTGGAACTCGAAGAACAGAGGCAGAGGCAATCAAGAATGTTAATGTCAGCAATCCAAGAAGGATTGGCCAAGAAGTTAAAGGAAAAGGACGAAGAGATTCAGAGAATGAGGAAACTCAACTGGGTTCTTCAAGAAAGAGTGAAAAGTTTATTCGTGGAGAACCAAATATGGAGGGACTTGGCGCAGACCAACGAGGCCACAGCCAACACTCTACGTACCAATCTCGAACAAGTCTTGGCACACGTGGGGGGCGAAGGCGATGACCCTGCTGCTGGTGGTGCCACGCTGGCAGCTGCGGCGGAGGATGATGCGGAGTCGAGCTGCGGGAGCAGTGATTTTGGGAGGTGCACGTTAGCAGGGGAGGGCGCGCAGGATAAGGCGGTCGGTGGTGATAGGATGTCGTGCCGACGGTGTGGGAAGCGGGAGTCGAGCGTGTTGCTGCTGCCATGCAGGCACTTGTGTTTGTGTACAGGTTGTGGGTCCTGTCTTATTGGATCCTGTCTGGTTTGTAATTCTGTGGTGGATGCCAGTTTCCATGTTAACATGTCTTAATTAATTAATTAAAATCAGAAAAGGGCAAAAATGAACAGCTTTTTTTTTAAAAAAAAAAATTATTCAGGATATATAGAATTATGTTTTTTTTTCATTGGTTTTTGTTTCTCTAATTGCTTATCTTTGTTTAACCGGCAATTTTTTTTCCAATTGCTCTTGGAGTGTTTTAGTAATTTTCGAAAAAATTAGAAATGATCTGAAGGTAAGATTTGGAAATGAAATTGGCATTGAGATAAAAAAAAAGAAAAGAAAAGAAAAAAGGGCAGAAATGTGTCACGAGATTGCAAAATCGGAATAGCATTTTTATTGTTCAGCTGGATGGAGGATGGGGCCCATTAAATCACTCTCTTTGCGTTTTCTTGGCAATGGGGCTAGAACTTGTTTGTTTCTATTTAATGGTAAAGCAGAAAAGGTTAGAAAATTTTATAAAATAAAAGAGAAAAATGGTGGTGGTGATTGTGAACGGCATTATTGCCACCGATTCTTCGGAATCAACAGAAATTGCACAGTGGCCTTCGAAAGAGGAGTCGTGTTATTGGCCCACTTATGACAAGATCCAGAGATGTGTTCCTGGAATCATTTATTATTATTTTTCTTTTTCACTCTGCTTTATCCTTTTAAATTTCTAGGACTCAATCATTCAATTTTCTTTTGAAGTGGTCTTCTTTGTCATCAAAAAAAGGTCAAAAAAAAAAAAAAGGAAAAGCCTGATTTCCTATTTGTACTTGTTCCCAAATTGAACATTTTATTCAAACCCCCACATTCATTCCCCACTGTCAAGTTTTCAATTCAACTCCGTTGTTATTAACGTCTTTTATTTGCTTAAAAGGATTAATTTAAACGGCGTAGTTTTCGTTTAAATTAAGATGACTAAGAAAATAGTTCGACTCAAATAATAATAATTATATCAACGACGAAGAGAAGAGCATTAAAACCTGGGCATGTGCCAAGTGGCAAATAGGACCTGATGCGTCAGACTGAAACTCAATGCGGGGTCCACCACGTGTTGTTCCTCTGCAACCCCAGCTGCAGCGCTGCACTGTGCATGGCGTTTTATATAATTACGATCTTGTGTTGCTGTTGAAAAAAGAAGAAACAAATGCTGCCTAGCGTTAAATACAAGGCAAAAATTATTATTATTATTATTTTTTTTTATAAAAATGGATAAAGATAAAGATTAAAGAGAGCAGTACGAAAAAGGTCAAAGCCAACTGTCTAATTACCACTCATAGTAACCGTACGTTGCACCTACTCGTACAGGCTAAATAACAAGCCTGCTGCAGCTGCAACTTATTAGTGGGGTGTAAAAAGCAAAGGCATACTTATTGTCTTTTTCTTTTGCAATTTCCCCCAAAAATCAGATTTTTTCGACATTAGAGATCAATTTTTTTCACGTTACACACGACACAATGTGCTAGATTCGATGGTTTCTTGCCGTTGATGCACTTTAATAATTTCTTTTTTCAGAAAGTAGTAATCAATAATCAATAAAATTTTGAAAACGATGCGTTGCCCCAATTGAATGCGCGGTACTGTGCCATGGTTGAGGTGACGGTGTGGGGGAGGCGAACCAAACACAATAAGAAAAATAAGAAAAATTAAAAAGGGCCCCCTAAAATTCCGCCGACGTCGTGCTGCAGCACATGGCGTACGTTAGCGGACAATGCATACGTTTGTTCAACACCATTATTATTATCATTTGTTATTTTTATATAAAATTAATTAAATTATAAGGTGGCTGAATTTGGGTAGAAATTTTGGATGGTACAAAGCCGACAAAAATCAGAGTGTTAAAGTTGTAAGAACACAAGAAAATGAAAAGTAATAACAACAATAATAAGATAACATCATAACTTGTTCTAATTTTGGCAGTGGGCGTTAAAAGGTGCTGTGTTTGCATTTGTGTCCCATGATTTTGTCTTTTTATGGGGTGTGGGTCCACGTGGAAAATCTCGATTTTTTAAAAAACTAGGGTCCACTTGAGTAGGTGAAAGTTTAATTTGGACACGTGTTGTCACTCTCACGCTGATCGCTGTCTCCTTTTTTCCATGTCATGTCTTGCTTTTATTTTTTTAATTTTACTAGAGAATCGTACGAGACTACGAGGAAGAGAAAGTTGATGCGTCGATGGAGTTGGGTGCTGTGATTTGTTTATTATTGTATTAAAATAACAAAGAATATATACGAAGTTAACTAATTAATTATTTGCAAAAGTTAATTTTGCATAAACTATTATATGAATAACTAATTATAACCACTAATTACTCACTTAATTGTATTGTATATGTGTTAATTATTTTGTAAACTTTGGGAATTGGGCAAAGGTCCCCCATCCTTTAGCTGGAGCTGGGACTGATGACATGGGCACCCAGTCTCTCAAATATTGACAACAACTAGCAGCTGTACAATCTAACTTTGTGTTCCCTCTTTAGCTTTTAATGCGCATTTTCTAAGTTGCTACAGTTTTCCAATTACAAAAATAATTAAACAAAGTATATATGGCACGGTACTTTTTTATTTAGAAAAAAATAATAATTCTGCATAAAATTGTTAATTAGGATTATGACTCCTTTCATATTTGATTAGATGGATAAATTTTGAAGACATTATCTATTGTCACATCACAGTAATTTTCATTGGTTAACTGCACCTATATCTAACAATAACGTCCATTATAGTCAAATGAAGATGGCAAAGAAGGTATTATATACATGTATGGTCAAAAGTTAAAATAACGAGTGAAATTACATATAACTCTCTCTATTTTCTGATAAAATCTTAACGTTAAACATTTTAATTAGTACCTTTGGAGTGATTTGCACGAGACTCCTGTGAATTACCTATACTCACCTTACAACTAATATCACAAGTTTATGTGTTGCACCGCATATGAAATGAATCCACCAACAACCTTCTTTTTTCCTTTCAATCATTCATTGGTTATGTATGAATCCATTTATCTTATTTTATAATTATGTAACACAATCCCTTTTGAGTATCCATCAACGTGCAATCCTGGCAGTACATGCCGAGATTAAAAAAAAAAAAAAAAAGAGAATAAAATTCTCAAAACCCTAATTATTAAAATGATGGGAGCAGATGAAAGCAACATTTGATGATGGAGATTTTTGCCCTTCAAGGGACCCATCTAACTGGGGCATTTTGTCCCTCTATGACCGGCATAATCCTTTATAATTTAAGAGCAATCCCATCTATTTTGAGTCAGAAACCGAAAAGAAAATCTATTAAAAATTAAGAATCAAATAATCAAATATCCTTAAACTTTAATCCCGTGAGCCGAGAACCCTGGGTGATGATAATGCATCTTAAAAGCACGTTTCGGTATGTATAAAGTAAGGGGAAAAAAAGAAGTACTTTTTCCCAAGGTGACTGTTGGAAAGCACTTACACATCTTACTTTAAAAAGGCTAAATAAACTGCCTTTATTATTATTATTATTATTAATTTTTTTAATTGTTAAATTATTTTGAAGAGATCAAGGTAGGCTAGCATTTCAATGTTAGTTACACTTCAACAATTATTTTTGCTAATAATGGTTCGTTGGGTTGTATGCTCTGGTTGCATTAAATAATTAGCTCTTCATTGCGGTCTATGCACGCAGGCCGACGATGCTTCCTAGGCCAAGAAATAATTAAGACGACTGTTGACCCAATTCATTAATTGATTGGACTCAAACTCATAATTCAAGAAACAGATTATAAATCAGATGCTGATTTCAGATTCATTGATCTAAAAAGACATATACAAACCATAGCAATGAAACGTCAAGCTAAACAAATTTTCATTATTATCGTTTTGATGAATTGACAATTTGGTTATTGTTTTCGTTTTAGCATATTACTGAAATCTGAATGGAGAAAATTAAAGCACTGTTGAATTGACGATATTCAATTGTCCACTTCCTATAATTCTTTTCAAGTGGACCATACAAATGTATATTGGGAAAGAAATAGAAATAAATCTTCAGCATTTAATGGTGTGGGGGGAATTTTTTGGGAATGAGCATGGTTTTATGCAGAAGATGACACGAACAAGTCGTCGGCAGGGGCCCCATCCTTTGTTGTCGTTCAAAAGTGATGTATGTGATTTCAAAATTCGACACGTCGTTTGCAAAATTGCAAATGCCTGTACATCGAGTTCAAGATTGCGAACTGTTTTCTCGTTGATAATGAGAATTGATCCAAATATGCACATAAAATTTCCAATCAACAAGCAATATATGGCAAAGAGAACCATTTGTAAATAAATACATACAACTTAATTAAAGAAAGGAATCCAATCACTCCAAAATCTCGCATCTCCTTCAATGGATTGAAAAGCAAGTGTGTGTGTGAACAAACAAACCAAGCAAAAACAAAATCATTTCACTTCGGCACTCTAGCCAAACTTGACCAAAACAAAAAGATATGCGTTTTATTACATGGAATGGCTCGTTCGTCATGTCATGTGGGCCTGATGAAGCAGCTGCGTGCACCACGCATCATGTCTCTGCCTCTCCGCGGAGCAAAAGCCAATAGCATGAAAAGCACTTTCAAACAAAAAAACAAGAGTTGTCTACTCTAAACTTTGCACAGATAAAAATTATTATATAATCAAAACGGTAGTAGGAAGTAACGTGCGCTGATCGGTCATATGAAATCCACATAATTATCAAAGTTCTTTCTTTCTTTTTTTTTTTTTTTGTTTGGGTTCCCCCCAGGTTTCTAAAAAGCTTTTGAAATTAAGCTGTAAGAGTGTGTGATGAGATTGATTATTATTAGTCGTCGTCGTCGTTGGTATTGCTTTTGGTGTTTTGTATTCAGTTTCAAAGAAGAAGCTGTCGCAGTGCGAACAATAAGCTCATCTCTTGACAACGCGGCAAAATTATTAATACCAGAGCAACACATCAAGCCATTGAGACAGCTTATCAGTTCATCCCACATGCTAATGCCAACTCTCGTCCATCAAGCTGCGTGGATATGACACTCACATGACACAACCCCACTTCCAATATCTGTTTGTACATTGATTTCTGGCAATTAATAATGCGAACGAAATTAAAGCCTTGTTAGTACCAGCCTGATCAATCATTCTTTGAGAATTTTTTAAAATTATCATAACTTCTGACACCAAGTCCGGGGGTTAAAAAAAAAAAAAAGAGAGAGAGACCCAAGAAGTGTATATAATATTTGCTTTATAGAATATTTAACTTGTTTATAATTAACCCAATTTTTTAGAAGAGATTAGTGAAATTCTATTGATTTTGATTTACTACTCTGGGCTTGCTTGGGTGGGGCCTAGTTTTAGAAATAAAGGATCCTAGTATATAGGCCCATGTCTATGTCTATGTCTTTGTCTCTGTGCTTCGAATCTCTGAGTACCGGCGGGGTGAAGGCCCCACAAGTGTAAAGAGAAAGGAAAGTTGTGTCATAAAAGTAGGCCTCTTTGCAAGATTTATCCATGTTCCGTGCACAATTAAGTGGGGGGAATGGACAAACCCAAGGAGCACCTATAATGGACCCAATTGAAAGGTGTGGGGTCAAGTGTGTTAAAATCCTTAACTTTTGTGTTACTTATTGTGGATTTGCTACACCCACACGACACACCCAATGGTCCGTCGATTGAAAATGATATTTGCTTGCTTCTTTTCTTGGCCTAGATCACATTTTCCCTTTATGACACGAGGTCCTACTCCAAATATCAACTTGTAGGAAAAGATAGAGAGGGCGAGAGCCCCATCATAACCTCCAACGATTAACACCTAAATCATCCTCTTTGTATGTAAAATAATACTGACTTCAAATCTTATTCGTTATTGATAAGGTTATCTCAATTATAGATTTTGGTAGTTTGGTATGTTAGATTTATAATCAGAAACATAAAATGGTTATTTTATTAAGTATGTGGAGTTTATGTTATTCAATTGAAAGTGTGGTGATTGAGCTTTGGGTAAATTTAGATAGATGTGAATCATTTGATGGGATAAAGGAGGGATAGTGGAGCGAAGCTAAAGGCGAGGGAGTTTATTTATTTATTCCATAAAAAGCCAATAAAGAGGAGATATAGAAAAGCGAAGCTAAAGAAGAGAGGGGGAACCAATGAAACCATTCTTTTTAGGGCATTTGGAACAGATGCAAGCACGTTATATTCTTTCACTCACAATCATTCATTCCTCGTGCCAAAGCCTACAAAGACTTTTTATTTTCCAACCCACTAAATGGGTTTTTGAGACTGCAACATGAAAGGTACTCATTAGTGCAAATTTTAGTGATAATTCAATTCCCGTCTTGGGTGGAATCATTGTGTTTTGTATGTGTTTTTGTTTTTGTTTTTAAAGTTTTTGTACCTTGAAAAGCCCTAGTACCCAACATAATTCAACTACCCACTTGAATGCTTTTCATGAGTGAAATTAAGATTGTGATTCCACCCAAATTGGTGTATAGTGGGTACCCATGACATCTAGCAAATTTGACTTTTGTTATCATTATTATTATTAGTATTAGTATTATTTTTCTTTGTGGGGAGATGGGATTGAAGATAACGAAACGGAATATATTCAATTAAAAGATACAGTGAATATAGTTCTGGATTAGGGTAAGGAAATTAAAATCCCTTCATGAACTTCACTTTCTGCTTTTGAGAAGCCCTTTATCTAACCACTACTTTGAGATGGGAATTCTTTTTCCTTCTGCAAGGTCATTGACAGAGAGGGGCTCCTCAGCTCCCGACACCCTTAACATTCTTACGAAATCCTACTACTTTTTTTTTAAAAAATAATTTTATCTTTAATATAAATTACCAACAAAAGGAGAGAGAGAGACGAAAATAGTTCAGATAAAAACTACACATAATTTCTCTCTCTCTATCTTTTTTTTTTTTTTAAGCTTCAATCCCTCTCTATACTCATATCATTAAAAATTATAGACATAATCAAATTTAAAATTAAACTGATATAATAGATTTTTAATTAAATTTTACTATTATCAAGAAGAAATTAATTAAACCGTATCAGAATAAAATTTTTATCCTTTTATTATTTATTTCTTTATTATTTTAAAATTATTTTGAGTTTATAAAAATATTAATTATATTTTTTAAGATTAAGATATAATAAATAGGGTTCAAGATTTACAGGTAGAAATCAGACGTCTTTATTATATTCATATTTGTCCTTTAATCTAATTTTCTTTTTCCTCCCTATACTATAAGTCTATAACAAGAAAACAATGACTACAACAATTGGGGCTTTACAAGAATATCAAAGGGGTGTCAATAGCATTAGTCTCAAGGATTCAGAAATTAAGCCCATCAACTCTTATGGGCCTAATATACTAGGTCAATAACATGGACAAAGTCCAATAAAATATGGGCCAACTAGTCCAATAAGAATCCAAATTAAAGTGATCATATATACAGACACACTCACACTTGTGCAACGTCACTCATTATAAATTTATAATAAAAGCAACATCGTAGTTCTTTATTTTCAGCAGCAAATAGCATTATTCTTTATTTCTTTTCGACCAGTTGAGAAAAACTGAAAAAATGAAAGGCGCGTTTTCCTTTAAATTCCGGCTCAAACGGAAACGGGCTTCCGCATTTTATCCCACTAAACTCCCGAATACATCCCTCTTAGTTTCTTGAAAATAAAGGGGTTCCGCTCTTGGGTATACATGACAAAAAAGTTCGGTTCGAATTTTGATCTGATTGACCTAATTTAAATTTTTCAGATTTTGACCCGAAGTTATAGAATTCGGGCTTAGACAATAGCCCGACTAGACCCGACAAATTGCCATCCTTACTCTTCGAAGTCTGGGATTCTTATTTCCAATCTTTTTAATAACATTGTCTTTGAAGAATTTCAAGTTTGAATAATGTTGATGCTGGAATCCCAACTTCTGTTCAGTCTCAATGCCGTGTTATATTGTTTCATTTGACAACAATCAAATCGACAGGAAATGTATCACAACAGAAATCTAATAATTCAAAACTATTTTATAGCGCAATGCAATTACGTATCGTGGGTATTCATCACGCCGCTCGTAGCCGTTATATGGTCGCAATCTAATATAATGAAATCTTAAATGTTATAAGAAACACAATTTGATTAAACTCCTTTTCACACCATAATTTTTGTGAACATAATTTTTTAAAAATTTAAATAAAAAAGAAGTTTGAAAATTTAATCAAATAAAACTAAATACCTAAACTATTAGGTACAAGAGCTCATGTTCGTTGGGGCAATTTAGTCATTTTGTGTCATAAAAGTAAAGCGGTCAAATAAAATTTTTCTTATAGCAACTTTAATGGTAAAAAATACTTAAATAACAAAAAATAATAAGAATGATTTGATTGATTAATTGTTTAAATTTTTGGTTGATTTGTATATTTTAAAAAATAATGCGAATTTATTCTAATTATTTTCGGGAAGTAAAGTGAATTTACAAAATTAACGTAGTGGAGAAATCCTCACCCAAAAAATAATTTCCTTATATTCTTGTAAACCTCTCTTAAAATTGTGTAAGACAATCCGTATATTTTCATTAATTTATTACAAATCCCTCTCTTGGAAAAATTCTCCATCGATTTTTAAAACCAGAAACATCAACATGCAACTAGATCAAATCTCAAGAAAGATGAATGAATTGACCAAGCGAGCATAAGAGAATATGCTTTATGAATCATGCCTCTGTGCTTTAATCCGTATTTATATATGTTGTGGAACAAATTTTGTGGCCACCATCCTTTGAGTCTTGAAATGATTTACAATCTTTCGATGAGGATTTAAAGATTTAGCTTATTTTTATAGCTCATTGAATTAATTAAAGATTAAATATAGGGGCGTCTGACTATTAGGGATTAGGTGACATGGATGGTGGTTGTGTAAAGAATATATGACACACAGAAATTTGACTTTCATGCACTATATATTGGTATGTTAATTATTAACGTATAAAAATTGCTAATTGGAATTTTCAACCATGTTAATTATATAGTCCGTAACTAATTGTCGTACAAGGTACCTCTTGACGTACAGCCACCAAAAGATAATTTAATTAAACTTTTTTTTAATTTAATTTTTTGAAAGTAGGATGTTGGAGAAACTTAAATGTATTTTTTAACCTCCAGTTCACTTTAAATTAAAATTTGAGTGGTCAGTCAAATAAAATTACTTAAAAACTATTCAACCAAACTTTTATCGCATAAAAAAATAAATTATTTTTTCAAAGACATAACTACTGTTTGGGGGATAAAACTCGGGGAGCATAATCAAGTGTTTACTCACACCTAAACGTGCCTTCCTCGTTATAAGGCAAACACAAAAAGGGAATTAGGAGTAGATATCTTGGAGGAGGTTTTATGTCAAATTTCAGTAGGCAAACTATCAATAGATAACCTAAATGCAGATTTTATGTGAGGAGATATTTAAACTAAGTCGATGCGATGGTAGATTCAGTCAAAATCATCTCACTAATTTCCTCCAAAAAATTAGGAATAAAGTTTTATCTTTTAATGCTTACTCCAAAGCTTGAAGTGTTTTTTTTTTTTTTTTTCCATTTTACTAAAAACTAGACACTATTATTTTATTCTTTTAGTAATAAACTGACTTGAGCGTTAGAAGTTAATGCTGAAAAAACTTTCTATGCCTATTGTTTTTAAAGATTTTACCAATTCAATTAACTAACACCCACAGAATTTAAGTGATTGATCAATCTCCGTTGTAACAATTAAGACAAACTCAACATTCTCATCTACTATTCCATTAAACATTCTTTATTCACCAAATAATGTGGATGATCAGCTAAAATTAAAAAATCACTTATAGCTACAAGTCAAACAACAGGATGAATATTGGCTCTATGTGTATAATAATATCTCCTTCGTTGCTGTCATGAATTGATGTACTAATAAATTATTATTTGCTGTAATATGCCAATCTGTGTCAATTATCTACGCTCCCATGCGTGTGTGTGTCTGTGTGTTTTTCTCCCACTTCAATAGAAGAAACAACAGTAAAACATAACTAATAAACATTCAATATGTAGGCCCAAATAAGACATTTTCATTTTTTTTTTTAACTAAACTTTTTTTATTCCCAAATATCACACAGCAAATCATATTATCCCCTCTAAAAATAAAAGCAGAGATGGAAGTGAAAATTGTGAATTGCGAAAATAATGCAAGAGTCATACGTGCATGAAACTAATAAGACCAGAGGTAAACACATGCAGGCACAAGCATTACACACTTCGCAAAAAATGCATTATAAATTCCTTGTGGCATGCATCATGAAGGTAGCGAGCTGCACTAAGAGTCAAAATAGAGATATTCTGGGCGGTTTTGTTGCTTTTTACTTCATTTTATTTATTTTTCAATTTAACATGCCGGCGAAGAAAATTGCATAACGTATTGGACAACGACGAAAAATCTCGTTTCAATTAATATAACAATATATATATATATATATATATATATGGAAACATTACAGTGGATTCCTTTGATAAAACTTTTATGAAGTAAATTAGAGCCAGCTGTTTGATGTTTTCATAAATTGTAACCGGCTAAATTGATCACGTCAAAATATTTGTATCATATATGACGAATTAAAACTATCAATGTAGATCATAATTAGCGGATCATCAACAGGTGATATAAAAGTGGTGTGCTAATTGTCAACGCTCAACAACGTTGTCATAGCATTATTATTTAACAAAATCAAATGCCACAGAGCCCAGCGGCCAGCGCCAGTCCCACAATTTTTGGCTATATAAGCTAGCTAGCCACGTTATCTGCTAACCAAGCCCAAAAGTAAAGAAGAAAAAGAAATATCAAATTTTGGAAGTGCCCATAAGCTCCTGAGTGATCAATGGACACTTCACTTGTCAAACTCATCTCCATTTTGTTCATCATCATCTCCATCTTCACACCCCAAGCTCTTTCACAATCCGATGACGAATGCGGCGAAGACACCGGTTCTTGCAACGACAAATCAGCGGCGTTGCCTCTCAAGATCATAGCCATTGTTACTATCTTAATCACTAGCATGATTGGTGTTTGTCTACCGCTTTTCACGCGTTCGATCCCAGCTCTACACCCTGATAAGAACCTTTTCGTCGTCGTTAAGGCTTTCGCAGCTGGAATTATTCTAGCCACTGGATTCATGCACGTGTTGCCTGATTCATTTGACATGCTTACCTCTAGTTGCTTGAAAGATAATCCTTGGCAAAAGTTCCCGTTTACGGGATTTGTTGCCATGTTGTCTGCCATCGTAACCCTAATGGTGGACTCACTGGCCACCAGTATTTATAGCAAGAAATGCAATTCTGGGGTGATTATTCCTGAAGCTGGCGAGCGAGACCAAGAGAGAGCCGTGGCAAGCTTTGGACACGTCCATGGCCACGCCCATGGCCTTAGTCTTGATTCAAAAGATGCAGCTTCTACCCAGCAACTGCTTCGTTATCGTGTTATCGCCATGGTTGGTCCTCTAATTGGGCACTTCAACTTATCGTTCGGACTTAGTCAATGATTTTAATTTCTTTACGACTTTATTATTTATTAACGCTGCTGCCGTACCGTACATCATGATAATTTAATTTAATCAAGGGTCAAATACCAATGACGAACTTTGTTGAAGTACAGACTATTGCTTTGGCACGTTACGTACTTTATGATTGACTATGCATATATGATTAATTACTTTGACTAGTTGAAATAATGATATCTTATTTATTTATTTATCCTTTTTTTTTTTGGCTTATGGTCTATGGAAATGGTTAACTGCAGGTATTGGAACTTGGAATTGTTGTTCATTCAATTGTGATAGGACTCTCAGTTGGAGCCACAAACAATACTTGCACCATTAAAGGTCTCATTGCTGCTCTTTGCTTCCATCAAATGTTTGAAGGGATGGGCCTAGGTGGTTGCATTCTCCAGGTATTACACCAATTCATTAATAGTTCATGATACAAGAGATCATGAACTAAAGAATATTTTTGGTGATCCTAAAATATTGTTGTTTATTTATTCAGTACTTATTAAGTGGGTGTGTATATTATAATGATTGGTTGAAGCATACACATGGCAATGAATGAATGAAAAATAAACAGTGCTCTATGGGCAACCAAGACTTTTTCTATAAACCATTATCACATCACTTGTTGACGCAATGTAACTAAATTAATTTTCATGTGTGATATGATATGATAAATCTCATTCAGTTTCCCAAGACTTTTTCTATTTTAATTACATTAATTACTCAGTTTAATTTTAATTTTGTAGCTTATGAATTGACAAATTCTAAACAAAAGGTTGTTATTATTTGAAATTATCAAATTGCAGGCGGAGTACAAGTTGATGAAGAGGCTTGTAATGGTGTTCTTCTTCTCTGTAACAACTCCATTAGGAATTGCACTTGGGATTGCTCTGTCAAAAACATACAAAGAGAATAGTCCAAGTTCATTGATCACCGTTGGATTGCTGAACGCTTCATCGGCTGGGCTTTTGATCTACATGGCTTTGGTTGATCTTCTGTCAGCAGATTTTATGGGTCCAAAGTTGCAGGGAAGCATCAAACTCCAGATTAAATCATATGCTGCTGTACTTTTGGGTGCTGGTGGCATGTCCCTTATGGCCAAATGGGCTTAATTGAATCACTTACCGAACCAATATATGCTTATATTATATATGTTGCTTTTTCTTTTTTTTTTCCCTTAAGTTTGTGAGATTACAAATCAACGTGTTATATAATGCAATGAGTTAATGTTAGTTCTGCGCTCTGGCAATTACCATTGTTTGTCAAGTTTTATTTCGTAAATAAGTAATTTTTGTTTTTGTAAAGAAAATTCTCGTTAATAGTTAGAATCAAACTCAAAGCTAACAAATCAATTGTTGCGGAAATTAACTCTTCCAGAGAACTACAGTTACAAATATAGAACTTAATAAGAGTATCTGTCGCTTGATTACAATTTCTAAAGATGTCTGTTTTTGAAGTTATGCTATGGTAAAATTGATCGTCATATCTCGGCTATAATCTGAAAAAAAAAAAAAAACAAACTCTAAGCAAGTACTCTTGTTTCTTTGGACTAACTAATAATATGCAACGAGTCCAACTCAACCATAAGGGGAAGCGAACCAGCCTCACTAGCTAGTCCAATACCAAAGCGTAAGGCTTCGACATCTGCAGTATCAACATCATCAGAATAGACAACAAGATCAGCCCCCTGCCAGGGTAACCAACCCCTCGTGACTCCGAACCACGGCCGCAAGACTGACAATTCCACGACAAACATCCACACCCGTATCGGTATTAAGTTTATAGCAGCCTAGCTGCGGTGGAACCCGAGTCTTAGAATTAGCAACAGACGAACAACCATTTATAGGAACACAAACATCCAAAATCCCATGAGCACAAGCCAAAACACAAGTAGCGGAAGCTTTTGCGACCTAGTATTAGTATTTCCTTCGACTAAGAAATTGAGAATTGAGAGAATGCATCTAACGTTGCCTAAATAGTTTTTAGATTCTATGAAGCTCTTCCTATCATCTCCAGGGTGCAGTGACCCACAAACCTCGCTATCGGCACACTGTCCAACCCCCCTTAAGCCTTCTACCGCAATCAGTCTAGGTTGCACAGACCCCTCCATAGCCTATATACCCTAGGTTGAGCCCCTTCGGTGTAAGGGGCAAAGATTCCCTGGACAAGAAGGGCAGCCCCCAGAAAGTGTCTGAGGGAGTTACTCCCCCTGAGATTCGTGCTCTAGTTTTGTTCCCATCTTTCTCGGTGTGTGGAATATTAGGGGCCTTAACAAAATGAACACATATGTTGGAAAAGTTTCCGCACATCCCATAAGCGTACAAGACACCCATGCAAAACTAATTCAGTAAATGGAGAAGTTTCCCGCACCTCCTGGGCATGTGCGCATGCAAAGAAACAGAGCAGAATAGTCTCCCCAAATTCCCCACACAATCCGCGACGTGAACCAAACATCATCCTTTTTTGTTCTTAACGCGAAGAAATTTTAGAATATATTAAAGTTACGGTACTCTAATATTTTAAAATTTTATTATTTTAAGTTTTTTGATATTTTTTATTTTAATTAGAGTCAATTATAACATGTGTTTTAATCTTTTATTTCTATTATAATTATGATTTATTTTCTCTTTAAGTTAACTCAGGAAAATAAAATTACCCTATTATAAATAGGAATGTCTTATTATTGTTTTCATAACTTTAGCTTAATCAATTATTTAATAAAAACCCCTCTTTAAAATTTTTTTTAAAAAAATTATCTATCAAAATCTCTCTTATAGAGTATTTGGATTAGAGCGTTACATAATTTCACTTAATGCATTATTAAAAACTCATTGAGTCGTTTGGATTAAAATGAGATCTAATCACACTTCTGAAAGCTAATCGCCTTTGATTAGAATGTAAGATAATTATACTGATTTATTTTATTACTAAAATGATATCTAATATTTTCTTACCTCACTAATTTCACTTCCGCTATCTCGCTCGTCATATTTTATAATTTCTACTGAACTGGACATGGTTTGAACTTGGAAGTAAAGTAATCTAGAGAGGGCATGTAAAGACTGATTCTTTATTTGCTTGAGCCCACAGCTGCAGTGTTCGACTACTCTCACCATAATTGGGCCCCTTATGATTGCTTGCCAGTTGGGCTCAAAGGAGGACTTTGTGTCTTGTTAGAGCGAAGTTACTGGCACCCCATGGTTACATTCGCTTATAATTAATTCATTTTTGTGCTTAAAGTTTGGTGAGCTAGGGTGAGTGTGTTGACGTTAGAGATAAATAAACCGACAATTATATATATTTGTATGGTTGCGATCATAAAGGAATGTGATTGAGATAAAAAAAAAAAAAAAGTGTTTGATGAATATTTTTTATTGGATGAATAGAAGCTAATTTTCGTTTTTAAATGGTCACAATTACATATGTTTATAACACATTTTAGAGTTATTTCGAGTAGTATATCACACACATTTAAATTTATTTTATATAAACTGAAGTAATATGATTAAATTAATTAGATTAAATATTTTTTAACGCACATGATTTATTTTTATTATTTTATATTTTTATTCCACCAATGAGTTAATGTCAAATTAATTTTATAAAAAAAAAATTATACACGAGTTTGTGAATTCTTCTTCTTCTTCTTCTTCTTCTTCTTGTGCGTGCTTCTTCTTCTTGTGCGTGCTTCTTCTTCTTGTGCATGCTTCTTCTTCTCCTTCTTCTTAGAGCACAGAGCACAAATATATATTTTTTTGTTTTTATTTTTTTCTTATTAGAGCACAGAGCACAAATATGTTTTCTTTTGTGTTTATTTTTTTTTAACACAACACAAATTATGTCTTTGCTCGTGCTACCAATTACAAATGATGTTATAAATAAAGTCAAATTCATTCACCTGTTGTCCGACCAATCGGATGGGGTTGGTAATAGGTTGGTTTGATCAGTCCTCAGTTGCAGACTCACAGTACGAGCACTCAATTTTTTCTCAACAATAATATGGATGTTAAAAATACACCCAAATCTATTTTACACACAAACAATTAATCACACAACCGCACGCTGCAGCTATTTTATCAACCCCATCGGCCCTGCCAAACGACCAATTAATTTTCAAAGCTAAAACCAACTAACATATCAAAACAAAACTTTATAATTTTTTAATTTATAATTGATTATACAAAAATAAAATAAAATAATTATCCAATAATTTGCGGTGTCTTATTTGTACAGCTATTTTGGCAAGTCATACCCACTGGCAACTCCCTAATTTAATCTAATTCCACGCATTATTTTTGTAATGATTTCATTAGAAACTCCAATGGGCCGGTGGAAATTAGTTAAAAATAATAATCATTATTATCTCTGAATGATTTTTTTTTATAATTTTTTGGTAGGTGTTAATTTGTGCATTTGTCCTGTCCATGTCTCGTTACCTTATCCTTTTATTAATTAGTTCTCACAGAAAAAGGATCTAATTTTAAGTAATTATATTAAAAAATAACATTGTTATTCTGCTTAAATAAAAGATAATCATTGACTTTCCTTTTTTTTTAATAAATTAATAATAACGACGCACATTAATCACTTGAATTTTGAGTTTGGAGGAGGGGGAATAGGATACATCATGCGGCATACATACGACGTACACACACAAAATCACTGCCTAATTTCAAATAACAAGGAAAATTAATAATAAATTAGGAAAAAGCGGTGGGTAATCATTATTATCTCATGTTTCAGCCCTAGCACATTGCCCTTTTTCAGACTCAATTAATTATTTTCAAATTAAAAAAAAATGTTTTTTAAAAATTTTATGGGGCGTTGAAAAAGTCAAGGAGAAGACAAAACACCCATGTGCATTGGTTGCTTCAAACCAAAGCTTTATGCTAAGATTCTTCATTAGCCTTTCAATGCGTTTGTTTTTTACTTCATTTTATTAAGATTAAAAGAGAAAGTTTTGTCTTTGAGATAAGAGGAAAAATGAGAATAAGTTGACAAGGTTTCAACTTTAAATTCCTCACGTGATATAATTTTGTGAGCATATACTTAGCAATTCATTTCCCCTAAACAGCAATAATTTTAGTTTCTCGGTGGAAAAAAATGATCAATTTGATAAAAGACATTAATAGAAAAAAAATAAATCTTGCAATTATTTAATCATGAGAATATTAAAATACACACACACACACACCGTAGTACTCAAGTGGCAATGAAATTACTTGTAAGACATTAATAGAGACGGGTAAAAAGGGAACACGGGGGTCTCAAAGTCAAGGTGGCAAGCAGCTGCAAGAATGCCAGCAACGCAAAGCAAAAGGGGTTGCTTTTATCTCACGCCGTTTACAGCAAGGGCTAACTGATTATTCAACCTTTTTCTCTCCACATCAGAATCTTAATCTAATCTTTTGTAAATTAAAAATCTCAGATTAGTGTTTTTTTTTTTTTTTAACTTTTATTCTCACTCTTCTTCAACAGACAACACCTCTCCACATTCACTGGCCTAAAATCCCCTCCAGTCCAGACAGGCAGATAAGGGCTTACAGTTATGGTATGGAACCTTCATTTTTAGTCTCCAAGTCGATTCCCTTTGCATTTTTTTTTAGTGTATTTTCTTCTTATTCTATTTTCTTTAGGAGGGTTTGTTTTGATCGATGTGGAAATATCAAGGATCCGATTTTTATTGTATTTGAACACTGTTTATTTTGGTTATTTTTGGGTATCTGGGTATTTTTAGTTGTTTTTGGGTATTTTCTGGGTAAAATTTAGAGTTTTTAATTGATCTGCCGGTGGGTATTTGCTAGATTGTGATTTAAACTAGCAGCTGAAAGATCAGTGCTTGATGCTGTTAAAATCTGGAATTTTTTTCCACCAGTTTCTTATTTTTTGTTGTGATTTTCAAGATAGAGATGCTGAAAGATGGAATTTTTTGGAATTGACTTGCTGATGGTTTTTGTATAGATTTTGATTAATATCACGCCTTGAAGGCTTTTGGAGTTGGCTAGTTGCAGAGGTGCTTGTTGGTTTTCTTGGGGGAAAACATTGTGTGAGAAATGGAGGATCAAGATATAATTGTGGATGAATCTTCACTGAAGATAGTCAGAGAAGTGAGATTAGAAGAAGACGAGGAAGAATTTAGGAGCTGTTGCGAAGACGATGAAGTGTGGAAGGAGACTGAAGATGTGGTGGTGAAGGAAGCAGTGAAGGAGGATCTTGATGAATTTTCGGTGAAGATGTTCTTCAAGGGCATGTCAATAACAGAGGCTGGGGAGTCTGGTTCTGGATTCTCTGGAATTGGTGTGGTCATGGAGAGATCATTTAATATTCCCATTATTCAAGTGCAAAAGAAGCTTGATTTCTTTGTGGAGGAATCTGTGGCTGATTATTTAGCTCTAATGGATGGTCTGATCGGGGCGATGCAGAATAAAATCCGCCATGTGTATGCTTTTACGGATTCTGAGTTGTTGTATGATCAGGTTTGTTCCCTTTCAGAAGATTTGTCTTTGAGTTGTAATTCTTGCAGCAGTAATTTCATGATGCTAAGTCTTTGACTGAGCCCTTCAGATTGTTGAAATTGGTTGTAATCTGTTTTTTATTTTACCACATCATAGAAACAGGCTTATTTGCACTTCTATAAATGCTTTTCTATTCTCTCTTGAAAAATGTTTGGATCCAAGGCCAATATCTTTGCTCACATCTTTCATTTGTAGCCTGTAAACTTGTCATAGTTCTCACATTTTGTAACACCGGAAAAAATTGACTATTATGATGAATTCTTTGCAAATAGCTCTCTTTGAATCTATTAAATACAATGTATTGAATGCAAGCTTTAACTTGTGATTTTTATGCAGATTACACGCGAGGAAAAGCTTGACATTCCGCTTTTGATAGCACTGAGACAAAGAATCTTAGAACATGCCAGTAATCTTGAAGCTTTTGTTTTAAAGCTTGTTCCTAGTATTGAGCTTGAGAGGCCATTGAGATTAGCTCAAATAGCAGTTGGTGTTGTCTCTTCTCCTTCCCAGTGTAATAAATCACCAGAAAACTGTTCTATCTGCTGCGAGGACAAGCCTTATCCAATGATGATCACCATGAAATGTTCCCACAAGTTCTGTTCACATTGTATGAGAACCTATATTGATGGGAAAGTGCAGTCATCTCAGGTTCCAATCAGATGTCCTCAGTTGAGATGTAAATATTACATTTCCACTGTAGAGTGCAAATCCTTTCTGCCACTCAGTTCATATGAATCATTGGAGACAGCCCTTGCAGAAGCAAATATTCTCCACTCAGATAGAATCTACTGCCCCTTTCCCAATTGTTCGGCCCTGCTTGATCCTCGTGAATGCTTGTCAGCTAGGGCAAGTTCATCCAGTGAGTCTGATAATAGCTGTGTTGAGTGCCCAGTTTGTGAAAGATTTATCTGCGTGGAATGTGGGGTTCCTTGGCATTCTTCATTGAGCTGTGAAGAGTACCAGAATCTCCCTTTGGAGGAGAGAGATGCAGGGGACATAACCTTGCATCGGTTGGCACAAAACAAAAGGTGGAGGCGTTGCCAGCAGTGCCGCAGGATGATTGAGCTTACCCAAGGTTGCTATCACATGACCTGCTGGTAAGATATTTCACTTCCGTCATGTATAATTTTATTTGATTTTTAAATTAAGAAGATGGTGGATCCGTAGATGGGTTAGAAAGTTGGTAAACCTCTTTCTCTGAATCAGTCAAAAATTAGTTAGGTTGCCTCTAGGAGTTCAAAAAATTGGTTGATTCAATCATCTGATTTTCTAGCTTCTTTTTTATGATAAATGTAAAAGCATGATGTTCTGGTTGGAAGCAGCATGCATGGAAAGTAAGGTGCTTACGACTCCTCTCAAATTAAAGATTTTGCCCTTTAGGATTTTGAGGTCTTAGAAGTTGTTGAGTCCAAGAACTTTTGAGTGCAATGAAATTTGATAGGTTAGCATATGTCAAATAGTTATTTAGTAAGACTGGTTTTTGATAAGAGGCTTGTAGTGAGACTAATGACATGGCTTCTGTTACCTATTTAAGAATATTGGTGGTAATAGCCGTTGTGGTGATGAAATGTTCTGTGAACAACAGCGATTAGGATATTGGTGGTAGTATTGTTAGTGCTGCCAGTGACCATACAGTTGTAACAATATGTATGCTTAAAATGGAGCTTTTGAAGACAATTACAGCGTTGCTTATATCATTAAGTAACTTTTCTAGTTCTTTCGATTTTGCAGTGTCTGTTTGGTTATTTTTGAAGGTTTACTCTCTTGTATATGCCATGGGTATTTGATACTCTTAATATTTATCAATAAAGATGTTGTAAGTGATAGTGAGGATACTGCACATAAGATTAGAGGGTGGACGATGTTGGGAACTGCATTGGGTTGCGTTCAAATTTTAAAGTGCTGGACTTATAAACGGAAAATTGTATGTTCAGCCATTAGGAAGCAACAATCTAGAACAGCAGTTGAAGCAAACAAGATGGATAGGGCAGCAGCACTAGAAAATGTAGAATAATTAATGAAGTTTTGTTGAATTTAGCTGGTTGGATAAGGAAGAGCATTGTTGGTTCATAATTTTGAGTTTTATAACCATTGGATAAAGATGCAATTGGAAAGATCCATAACCCACAAGATGAATGGAAGATCTCACTATCAGAGATCATATTGTGGTCACCTCTTCTATTCTGTACTTTCATATGGGCTCCAATGATTCACCTTTACCCAAAGTTATATTTATAGTGAATTCTTAGCAGAGAGGTTTTTACTAAGAGGCCTGCTGTATTCTGTCACTTGTGAATGCGCTGCCCTGTACGTTTGTTCTTCCTCTGCCTCTCTCTTTTTCACACACAGATGCACTAATTTGAGCTTCATCTGCTACATCATGATCATATTTGAGTATTTTTGTCCGTGGAACTTGAATTTAGTAAACAATGCAAAATTTCTACAAAATCAAACATGTGAGATGGGAAAAAAAATTTGTTCAAGTTTTGTCTTAAATGTCTTGTGCAATAATATAGGATGATAGTTTCTGATTGTGATATCCATCAATTACTGCTAATCAGCTTTGGTTGGTTATAACTTAGCATTGGTAGGATGACAAGCAACAACTAGATGTTGGATGAATTTTAATTGTTTCCTGCTCATGGTGTCCAAATGTGAAATAGTGTTTGGCAATCTGCAATATGTTTGTAATAGTAAATAACAAAAGGTCAAATTTAACTTGATTTAACTGCAGAGTTCAAAGCTTTTAAACCCAAATGTACTCTCATGTTTGATTTCCAGGTGTGGACATGAGTTCTGCTATTCTTGTGGTGCTGAATATAGAGATGGCCAACAGACCTGCCAATGTGCCTTTTGGGATGAAGTCAATTCAGAAGACTTGACCCAATCTGTCCAAGAATCAGAACATTGGGCTTGGGAAACTTTCAATTCTCTCCCCATGATTATGGATGCTTACACAGACCAAGAAAGATCACAGCTGGCGCTAATCCAAAGATTCCTTGCTGGCGGTTTCAGTCTTAGCGACCATCATCCTTACCAATCCCCACCCCGCTGTACAGACTCTTATGTAGATGCAATGAAGGATCTTCATCAACTTCCTTGGCTTGAAAGGTTTGTCTCTGTGATAAGTGATACCTACTATGAAGATTATATGCAGTGAAGCAGATAAAGGATTATTCTGAAATCACACGGAAATAAGTTGATGAGCGCTACCGAGAATGCTTTTTAGGTCGGTGAGCTTCTCGCTCGTTCACTCCCATTTTTCCTTAGGCGGGCATGTAAAAATGGATGCTCTTTCTTACCATGTTATCTTAGTCATTAGCTGCTGAAAGAATTGTGGCTTTGGAAGGTCCTTGCATAAGATGGAAGGATAAGCATTCACGCTTGATGGCTGCTTTCATCTTGAAAGGAAACAGAAAAAAAGATAGAAACATTATGTTACGGAGTTGATAAAAGAAAAGTCAATGAAACCTTTTCATTTTCCAATTCTCTTTTCTTTTTCTTTGCTGAATAAGTAGGGAATGCTTTGAAATATCTTACTTAAATCTTAAATGTGGCATTTCTCATTTAGAAATAAGTGGTTCCATCGAAATTGAACAGTGGGAGGAAACTGCCTCGGAAAATAAGTCTTCATGTGCATTATTGCCGACATCTCGGGCTTGATCTTAGGCATTTTATCATGAGAGTCAACGAGTGTCAGCCATTTCAGGCTCCTGAGGCAGCATGTGACTTTGACTAGGGGGCACTCTCAGAGAAACAAGGCTAGAGCATTTAAAACTCTAGAACCCTATCTGCTGAACCGCCGTGAGATGACTCATCGAAGTTTATGGGAGGCGATTTCAATTGGGTGAAACAGACTACCCACGTCATGTGTGCTAATTACAATCATAATGTATGGATATTACGAAACTAAACGAGAAAATTTGAAACAAGTGTCATGATTTTAATTAGTTGGTCCCCTCGAAACTGTACTATCTAACAACTCCTCTAATTTCAGTTCAACCCTAGAAAGTAACAGTAAAAACAGCAAGCTAAAACAGATACCAAATTGCTTAGCAGAAACGCCGGGGTAACCGGTAAATTTCTTCTGTTGCCTACACTCAGTTCCCGGAAACCTTAAGTAGAGGTGGTGAAGTCTTCTAGTCAGGTGTTGCCAAGTTGCAATAAGCAGAAGATGTAACTTAGGGGCCCTCTTTCCAACAAAGTTAGGACCACAAATGGAGGCGTTGATGCCTTGATTGTTCTAGAAGAAACAAAGTGGAGGACCTCACTCTTTTTTCTGTATGTATGATCCTTGAATTGCGGCAATCACAAATAGAATCGACAAACAACCAGCTGTTCAGGAAGCTTTAGTTTGACAAAACTTTAAAAGATGGCATCACACAATCATTAGGCAGCAAGCAAACCTGGAAATTTACATATGAAGCTGGATTGGTCTACCTTGATCATTAAGCAAAGAAATGAGTATTTGATCGTTATCAGTAACTTTACGTTCATTCTTCCCAAAAGCTGCAGTAATGCCCATAATATATATGACTCCTTGAAAATCATAGTGACAATTCAAGAACATGCACAACTTCAGGAAAGGAATTCAGTAAAATAAACGAATTCCAATAAAATAAACAAATTAATGATTAAATAAACTCTCCGACATGAGTGTTTTATATGAACATATGATATGAACAAATGAGAAAAGTTTCAAAACTGCAAAATAGAGTAACTGTACCTATTTCTGTATGGCACTGTCATCTTGAAATTCACTATTAACAATTTTCTTTACAAAAATTTCCTTCAAGCTAACTTGGTTCAAGTTCGATCAGTACTGTAATATCTTCGGCCAACTGGGAAAGCTTCTGCATTCAGGAATTGCAAGTCATAACCCCGAACACGAGATTGCATTCGAACCATAACTGATGGCTCGAAGGCTTGAATCGGACATATTTGTCATCCATCTCCTGGGGGCGTTTGATTCTCCTAATATATTATAAGCATAAGAAGGCCATCCCATATCCATGCCACATGAGCTATTAACTCCCATTCTTATCATCCTTTGTGTTCTATCAAGAACAATAAGATTTGAAAATGTGGAGAAACTGTTGCCCACAAAGACATCAGCCCTTGAGCACACTTCATAGTCTATTGCTGACTGAATGAGATATGGATACTTCTTGTAAATTCCATCGACACCCAATTTCTTCTTCTCAACAGGATGCAAGCCTTCTTTCCAACCACTCAATACAGAAGAATCTTTAAGGAGGCTATCGGCCACTGCAAGGTAAAGAACAGTTGGAGTTTTCGGACTCACAATGTTTCCGACTCTCTCCACAATCTCCTCCTTACTGCTACAAATCTGGCTTATGTTTGATCGCTGCTCCAACTTCTTACAATGAATCATCCAGTCTATCTCTATCCTCATGTGAACTGCAACATAAGGAATCTGCTGTGCTGAAGAATCGTTAGACTTTGCACCATTTTGCGAAGACTCGGCATTGCTTCCAATGTCTCTTCCTACCTCTCTAATCTTAGAGACAACATTATCGGCTTCTTTTGCTATTTCATCAACTAAAACCAAGCATTCAAATATCCTTGCATAGTCCTTAACAGGCCAATGATCGTGCCACAAAAATGGATTCTTTGCAACCACCCGAATCACTTCAAACCCATCAATTGACTCCTCTGTGGACTCCATCAACTGATCCATATCTCTCTCAGCAGTCCATTTCCTTCCACTTCCCTTCTGAAGCTCGAAAACATCAGTTCGATTCAAAACATCAGAATAACGACCCAATTGAACAAACCCACTACAAAGAGAATTAAACCTTTGAAATTGGAACACCTTATCGAAGGAAATTGGCTGCAACAGATCAACTTCCTTGTAAAACAATGAAGCGCTTAAGCTAGGCATCAAAAGAGTACGGTTTAGCAATCTAGCAGTCAAACAAGCCCTTGCAAATGCAATCTTTTGATTGTTTAGTCCCCATACAATTTGAGGAACCTCCAAGAACTTATCTTCACGAATTCCAGAATCAGAATCCGTAGACAAATATCGAGTTTGGATAAATTCAACGTTCTTCGGTTCAATCCCAACAAATCCAAAGAAGGAAGGCAGCCACGCAGTTCTCACAAACAGAGCAACAACAACCAAACCAAGACATTTGCATGTCCAAGAACCCATTTTTGAGTGAGAGCCAACCAATCTTGAACTTTTACAAAGAAATAACAAATCCATTTAAATATTTCCGACCCAAACACAGTTTACAGCTTTTCCATAACAACTCTGCGCTCAAAAGATCCGCTAAGTAACACAAGATTCAGTCCAAAGACATCAACCAAACTTGAAAATCTGCACGATCGATAAAATAAAATGATAATCGATATTGGTCTGCCCCCCAACCCCCCGGCAACAAAAAAAAAAAAAAAGCGTTAAACATGAGGGTTCATACAATTTATACATGGCATGCAATAACAAATAAAGACCGTAAATTGAAATTCATATAATATGAAAACAAGAAATAAAGCCTAGACCTTTTGCTTGAATACAATTCTCACAAGGAAAAAAGGAGATAATCCAAAAGAAAGTGCCTAGTCTTTGAAGAGGAAGAAGTGCATTTTGAATCACTGACAGCAGGGAAAGTGACTCCACAAAGCAAAAAACAAATATTGGGGAAGGGACCCAAAATGGGGTTATGATAAAAGGAATCGGGATTCAGACGAAAACCAAAAAACGAGAAGCTGACGAGTGATGATCATGCAGCAGCAGAAAGGCGACCTGAATTCAGTCACGTAAGCCAATAGCCAAAACCAAACCCAAGCAACCAACCCTACACAACCATGACAACCAAGGAAAGTTAAAGCCAACGTAAACAACAAAATACGTATTAAACAAATAATAAATGAAAACTACTCGTCCACATTATTATATTTTAATGACGTAAATTGCAGGGAGCGGTAGAAGGGAAACAAAATCAAAAGAAAGAGGGGTGAGAAATTGTGATTTTGTTAAAAATGGGATTTTAACTAAATAAATGGAACCCAAAGAGGAAGTGAAATGTGTGTCAGTCCGGAGTCAGAGAGTTCGGGGGAAATAAAGATCAAATGAAAGGACAAATTTTGGATTTCATTCACCAAACTCAAATCTGTGTCGCAGTGCCCCACCACTGTATTTTGTGATTGCGAACTGTTTTTCTCTTGAAAATAACCCAAATTTGAGTAATATATAATCTTAATTTATTCACTAATTCATATTAATTTCCATTCTCTTTGTTCTGCATGTATTTATCCCCCCCAAAAAAAAAAGATTACAGCAAATAAATCAATTCTTTTATTTAGAGCACAATACAATCGTTTAACAATAAACAAATAGAGCAAAGGATTTTTCTTTTTTTTTTAATCTCCCCTACAGTTGTACCTGGGCTGGGACCAAGTTTTGGTGGAGCAGGCAGGACAACTGTGACTAGTGAGCTGTGTCAGCCACCTTTTTCATGTTCTTCTTATTAGACTTTGTTTTTATTTATTGGGTCCAGCTAGCTCCGTTGCAACACTCCGAACAAAATAAGGGACTCGCACGTAAAAATTTGTAACTTTTAGTTCCTGTTTAATTGTACAAAAAATATAAGGCAATCTGGCCTGATCAAACCGCATCAAGCATGGTTTCTTTCTTATTTACATGAATCCTTTTATGTTATACAATTTATTTTTCATTATTTTCAAAATTTTAAAAGGAGTTTGTACTTTGTATAAAAAGGAAAAAAAAATTTAACCGCACATAATATTTTGATTTCACAACAGAATCTCCAAATCTTATTTTTATTTTTAGAATAATTCCAAAACGCATTCTAAACAGCTAGTGTCGAAAAATATTTTAATATCTTAATTAGAAGTTTTTAATGTAACGAATCCAATGTCTGAGATTTGACCAATTGTGCGGACATTACTAATTAGACCGGAGCCTTAATTTTGGAGATCGGCCTTGGAACGATGAAATATAAACAAATAATAATAATGTTGTAGCTGTAATTGAGGCATCATGGAAAGGGTTAAAAGAATTTGATGGACACAAAATGCAAATCAAATCTAACCAAGAAAACGGTGACTGCCTTGGGGTATAATTAGTTGGTGGGATGAAGTTGGAAACGAATGGCCCGTTCGCAAAAGGAGAGTGGTCCATCTAAGATGCAAATGGCAAATGAACAGAAAAGGATAATGCATGTGTCTGCCTAACTGGCTCATGTGACTTGCTAACTAGCGCATTTTCCGGATGAAAACTGACACGAACGAGCCTCCTCTGTTGCACGTGATGTGCCCCTGCCCTTTGCTTCCACGCTCATAGAATAAATACAAGGGCGTGTCGCTTTGGATCAATTCATTTCAGCTCAATCTGTCGAAATTGAATTAATAAATCAGAAACGGGGCTCACATTCCTATGCAGTTGGGCAACTGTTTTAGCTACGCCTGCGCGTGAGTGATAATTATAGATATAATGTGGGGGGTCCGGTCCACTCCACTCTCAATAGGTTTCTCCGTCCCTCTCGCTCCTTCTTTTTCATTATGTACAAACAATTGTGGTGCCGATTACGAGATATTCTATTATTTTATAAACAATGCATCCATATTTTTCTATTGGAAAAAAAAAAAAAAAAAAAAAAACAGGCGGTGATATTTGACTCTATAAATTTCAATATCGGTCCCTTTATGTATTTTCAAAATGGTTCTAGATATCCTAACCACCATTCCACCATTAGTAGCCACCGACCAAACCCCTCATTATTTGGAGAATTGAGAGATATATTAAGAATGGTGATGGCAAACAAATTTAGGGTGTCATCGGCGGTGGTAATTATGATTCCCATCATGGTTAAGAGCTTGTGGGATGAAGGAGTTTGTTGTAATTGTAACCAACAATTCGAGTCAATTGGAAAGATTTGAGCAAACCGAACCAAAAGAAGGCAACGTTCAAGTGCCGATACTCGGACATTTTGCATGCTCTTCAGGTTTAATACGACGCTGCCACAATCAAATCAATCAGGGATTTTGATTTTCGGTTGCCCGAAAATTTGCTAGCGAGGTCAATCGGGGATAAAGGAGCAGTGGTGCGATGGTAAATTTGATGGTAAGGTCAATCATCATAGAGGACAAGTGGTGCAGTGGCTCGAAATAGTGATAATGATGGTAAAATCATGATAATGTTTATGGAGTTGTTTTTAATTATATTTTTACTCTTTAATAAGGATAATTTTGAAAATAAAAGGGATTAATTGAAAAATGGGGTTGGTGAGAAATTTAAAAGGGTCAAATACAAAAAAAAAAAAAAAAAAAAAAACCATTGGATTTTAGTTCTAAACTAGGACTTTGTTGTGGGTAAATTGTAGTCCAGTGGCTGCGGCTTTTAATTCATATTTCTAAAAGTTTAGTATCTGGTGATAAACATTTCAAAGTATAGTTTGAAAGTTAAAAGTAATTTAATCCATAGCTGCTCAATATGTCCATAATTTCTTCCTATAGGAGACTAATAATTGCATTGAAACTGAATTTGGTCCTTTTCTTTTTGTTTTATGATTTCGAGACATGCCACTTGCTTAATCCTTGCAGCTCAACTAAAAAATTAGTTTAAGATTTGGTTTTTGCTAAGTAAAAGAGTGGAGCTTTTAACACCCTTCTAAAATCCTTACAACATCCCTTTTGAATATTATTTTCTAAAATACACCTAATTTTATTTACAAAATACAACTACATATATTAAAATTATCCATCTTCTCACAGATTTTCTTTATGCTAAAAGATGTATATTTTAAAGTTTTAATTTGTAAATTACATACAAGTCTTAAAATCTTAAAGTACTATTTTTGTTATATAGTTTATATTTACATAACTTTGAACTCCTATAATTTTCTCAAAAATATTTTTATTAAAATTAAAATATAAGTATAAATTATGGAATGGGGTATGAGTAATTTTTTTAAAAGAATAATTTATTTAAGTGTTTAATTGAATTTCTATTTAAAAAATAAGGAAAGAATTAAATTGTGTTTGGCTCTTTAGATAATTTCAGTTTGGAAAAGAAAACAAAAGGGCTTGTTCTAGGTGGGAATCTATTTCGAATTTGGGGCCCATGTCGCAATTCATTTAAACATAATTGGGATAAAGGCCGGTAACAGTTTGTTTCTTAGGCTCATTGGGGCAAAAAGAAACGACTGTCAAGGGCAAAGAGGGGGACCGGACCGCTAGTGCCGGGCCGGGCTATTTATATATATAAGTTGTGGTAATTTTGAATCGTACGTAATAAATTGTACCACATGCATTACTTTGCTATTGCGATAATTCTTTATTTAGAACATTGTAATTGTATTATATTGTATTGTATTATTTTAATATAATATATTATATTATAATAATATTATGCAGCATTCGATGCTACACTATATTGTATTAACTTTTATTTATATTATGTTTGATGCCGCATTGTATTGCACTATTTTTTTGGTAATTATAAAAATTATATTTTTGGAAAATAAATATTTACTCTTTGATAACTTTGTCAAAAATTCTTTTTTGTCAAAGATGTTTTAATAAAAATATTCACTACTAAATTCTATAGTCTCAATCTTCTATTTGATTATACTTTTCAGCAATATATCCTATGAAATAAATATCCAAGTGAATAAAATAAATAATTTTAAAAAATCCCATCATAAATAAATAATTAAAACATGTGAGCTTTCTTTTTTTTTAAAAAAAAAAGTCATAATAGAGATAATTAATACAAAAGTTAGCACATACTATACATAGTCACAACATAAAAGGAGTTGCATTCTTGAAAAGAGTTGCTCTATCTCACACATCAAATCAAGATAAATAATTTTGCATACATAGAGACTCATACAACTTTCACTCAATCCTTAGATAGGGTGTATTCTTTCCCAGCTATCCATACGCCAGTCTATTTTTGACCACTGCTCATCCTCCCAGTCAAGAATTTCTTCTATTACCTGTCCAGGGAAAAAATGTTATCAAATGGACAGCAAAAGATCCACAACTACATCATTTCCAAGCAATGTCCAGAACAAATGGACTAATGTACCAAGCTTGGCCTACCATGCATGTATGTTATGCAAAATATTGCATCAATATGCAAAAATATGGTCGCATATGTGGAAATTTAACTACATAGGCAGAATAGGTGCAATTTTACTAAGTTGGACGGACATGCCCCATGAGCGATATATCCAGATGTAATGGGATGCTGAGATGGGCAATAGGAGAATGCAAAGTGGAAGCAGATGACAAGCACTTGTCAATGTAGAGTTTCTGGCAACTCAGGTGTGCTTCGAAGTTCCAAGGATGAACCACCATTCATTTTAGTTCTAAACATGCCATGACGTTGAAAGAAACAAGTGAGACGAAGTACCTCGAGATGCTCTGGAGAGAGTGGGATCCCAATGGAATGCATCAATTTTTGGGAAAAAAGCTTATCACAAAGAGACCAGTGAAAAACATTGATCATAATATTGTCAACATCATTGTTTTCCCCAATTGCGGAGTGCGAGAGGTGATTTTGAGACTTTCTGTCTCTGTATCATGTGACTGAGATGCTCGAACAATTTTAACTGTCTTTTCTCCTGCAAAAGAGAGTTCAAACCTAGACACAACTCAACCGATCAGAAAATACAAACCATCACCAAGAAATTGCCACTGCACTTTAGAGATTCCGATCTCCAGAAAATTATTCCTACTTGAGGATATAAATCATTTTTCTTCTTACATGCACAGACAAGAGAATTTAATTCAAGTGAATAGTTACATTTGGGATAGATATGAAATGAGAAAATCTTATCAGAAAAAAGACAAGAAAAGGGAAATTTATACCCCAAGACCAATACGAACAAGCAGAATGTAGAACTTCAAACGTATGAGTAGCTTTCGGATCGTAAATTTAGAACCTAGCATCTCCAGGTAAGTTCTGGTTTAAAGCATTTAATCTGTACAAAATTAGATGATGGTGTAAATAGGTGATCCATCTCCGTATAGTTTCTTTAATTTGTTCATCTGTGTTAGGTAGCATTAAGAACAAAAGAACAATAAAATGATTATAAAATTAGAAAAAAGCGGCTGATATAAAACAATTACACAACAAATTTATTAAAATAAAATCTTATTTTCCAAAATTCCAGATGACAATCAAACAATCTGGGCAAGCAATTCATGTCAATAAAAAAATTTGCATGGTGGTGTCTTTTTACAGGTCCATGAAGACCAATGTAAAGCAAGAAATAGCTCCAAATCGCAGCTTCAAACAAACAAAATACAAAAGAAACATAATTTATTGACATAGATTGAAAACTTGGGTTTTAAAGCTTGAGAAGAGAAAGGCATATGTTAACACTATAAATCAATTAAATTTCAATTGAAACCCAGATCAACAATTCAAATCGAAACCAAATCAATAATTCAAATCTACCCTTGATAGTACAGTTCGAATCGAACCCTAATCATAAAACAATTCAAAAAAATCAAACCTAACACTAACCTTTTGCTTGATGATTCTGGTGGTGAAGAAAATGTGCAGCGAAGCCAGAGCAGTAGCTGTGACGTAGCGCGGCAAGGAGCTGCCGGTGTACTAACGGGGCAGAGGTGATGGAGCAATGTGTGCCACTCGAGCACTTGCTCCGAAAAATGCTAAGCGCAGAGCAAGACGAGAGAAACATAAGATAAACAAAAAAAGAAAAAGAAAGATAAAGAGTGTGTGGGCAGAGAGAGTGGGTAAATTTTTCTCAATCTTTCTCTGTACCACAAGTACTATTATTTTACTAATGCGTGAATGGCAGCACTACAATAGTAAAATTGTGCGTGAATGGCAGCATTACAATAGTAAAATTGTGCAATCCAATGTGAGGTCATTTTGCAGCTACAAAGAGGATTGTATTGATTTAATAGTATATAGAATTCTAATACAATATATTGCGATGTGTTAAACACACCCTCAGTACAAATCCCAGTCAAATTATGCGGTTAATGAAATTGAATACAAAGTGTTATGGGCCCTACATACATCCCAGTCAAATTATGCGGTTCGTGAAATTGGCCCTACATACAGTGTCTTATTTAAAAAAAATACACATAAGACATCCGATGTAATAAGGATGTCAATCGGATGGGGTGGGGTGAGGGTGGGGCTTATATGATTATTTATTTTATTAAAAGATTTTATCTTTATTTTTTATATTGTTTCTTAATAAATTTAGTAGAATGAGGATAGGAAGTTATTTCTCAATAAATTTAGTGGAGTGGAGATAAAAAATTTATATGAAGAATGCTTTTCTCATCCTATCTTATTCCTCATTTACTTATTTTATAATAAGTATAGATATATAATTTTAATAAATTAAAAATTATGAATTTAAATAAAATCGTCATTATATTATAAAATACTTAAATTATTTAAAAATTCCTAAAAGTTTGAAATAATATTTTAAAATATTATCAAAACTAAAAAATATTTGACGAGAGTAACACATTAAGAGAGAAAAGAAAATATAATAATATTTTAGGATGAAATAATAATTATATTTTAGAGTTTTATTTTAGTTATAGTCTATTTATATTATATAAAAATAAAAAAGCTATTAACTAATATTACAATTGATAAAATAAAAATTAAAAAAATACTTATATATAATGGGGATTATGATAATGGTGGGGTGGGAGTATAAAATTAAATCCTATTCTATTAAGAATTTAAAAATTATTTTTTTCTTATTTTCTATTTTATTTTTTAAAATTTATTTTTATTTAGTGTCTGAACCCACGGAGAATTTTAGCACATCTGAGAAGCAGACAAGTAAAAATGTTTTTGACCACTCAAATTCAACGTGAATTACAAAATAGATACGCCCAAAAAGACAAGATATGGGATAATTACGGTTTATCCAAATTATTTCTCATGTTACAATCGCATTTTAAAATCATTAAATTATTAAATGGCTAAACGACAGCTTCAACCTATGTTATAGCTGAGGAATTGATGCCAGACATTAAAAATGATCACCACCGTTTTGTCAAGTTGTAGCTTTTGAACCCTTTGCCTTATAAAGCAAGCAACCTGTGAGAGAGATTAATTAGTTGTTAAGAAATGAGTTGTAACTTACATAATAAACAACACTTAATTAGGGTTTGAGATTAGGTTACAATTAGGGTTTGAGATTGCAACATTCAATATTATTACATTAGACATCTTGGTCGCTCTATAATAATTATATGCAAGTTTTAAAAAAGAGATTTGGAAATAAAATCTTCATAAGAAGAGATTTAGATATGAAGTCTCTTCAAACCAATTAAGTGGAGTCAATCAATATAATTAAACTTTTAAAAAAAAGTGTTGCTAGTTTTTAAAAATATATTTTTCTCTTTGAGATGGAATAAAAAAATTTGTTGAATAAATAATACAGTGAGTAGAGATTTAAAGTTATGAAATTGATGTATTGTGGAATTATTGTTTTTAACGAATAAAAGAGAGAAAACCAATGTTGTAGTCTTGTAGATAAGAGTCTAAAATAACATAGACCAAGAGACAATTACATGTATTAGTATCACAATGTGTGTAATGTGCACAGTTCTCCATAAATATTTCTATGGATTAGGTGCATCACTTTAGTATCCATTATAGACCACCTAATTAGCCTAAATAACAAGTTATTACTAGTAAGGATGACTTTGGTATTATGTGAACTAGGTGGTCGCCAAGAGTTCCGTATTTAAGAAGGCCAAAAATTTTTAGTATCTAATTAAGGTATCTATTTACTAACATAATAATAATAATTATTCTAAAATTATAATTTTTTAAAGTTACTTATAAATTGTAGGAAAATCCCTATTATTACTCCCATTCATAATTATCTTTATATTTGATAATATTTATTTCAAAAGTAATATTTGTTAATAAAAATATGATTTTTTACGGTATAATAATGATTTTAACCCTTTGAAACTTTATTTGCTTAATAATTACAAGAAAAAAAAAATCAATGCTTTCCCTTTCCAAAAAAAATAATTGCTTTAGTAAAATTATTAATGTTAATTTTAAAACTTTTAGTATTCTATTAACTCTATTTCAAATCCAAAGTTAATAGATATTAAATCAACAACACTCAACTAAAAAAGTTTTTGCTCTCTTATTTACAAAGATAATTCTTTTGATATTCTCTAATAAGTTCATTGTTACCATCTGATAACTGACTATCATATTTATCTTAACTAGTCAACTTTGTATGTGCTATCATTCTAATCATCATGTTTTAAATTATTGTTATTCTTATATTTTAAATTTACCGTATTTTTTATTCGTTGTATTGATATATCACTTGAATCAGCTATGAAGTTTGTGATTTAAATAGCATAAATGTTGATGATTGAATCAAATTTAATAAACATGGTGAACTTAGTTAATGTTTTTTTTTAAAATAAATAGATATCTTTTCATTATTCCTTTTTTATTGGGTCTTATTAATGATTGTTGAAATTCAAGGTATTATTAACGACGGTTAAATTTTGAGGTATTTGATATTTCTTTGAGAGTTATGTTGTTTAATGTAGAATGGCCTAACCGAATAAAATAAAATAAGAATTCACTTAAGGCTTCCAAACTATTAGAGCCGACCTCGATTACCTGTTAGGTGAACTGCTTAAGCATGTTGTGGTGTGCTCGACCTATATAAGTTTTTTCTCACGGTTTCCAAATGTGACACATATATATATGATTTTAGATTAATTAAAATAAAATAATTTCTACTTAAAAAATATTATTTACACCAAGATAAGAAGGATCGACTAAAATAGTTCATCCTTATTTAGCTTTGAATTAAGGTTACTTTTATTTGATTGAATAACATTTTTGATAGTATACAATCAAGGACAAGAATAGAACGATGATAATATTTTTAAATAAGAGTAACGGTAAATTTACAAAGTTGAAATACAAATTTTCACTAATGTAGTAATTAATGTGACATTATCTCATGACATCATCTTATTAAATCACATGATAATTAATTATTGAACTTTATCAATTTATATGATCATATCAATTGGGATAAGAACTTTCTATAAATTTATTATTAATGATTGATTCCATCGCTAGGTTTAAAATATTTAAAACGATAAAATGAAATCAAATGTATGAAACTTTAAAACTTTTGAGAGTTCACGTTTTAAATTTTTAATATTTACTTGGTCTGTTGGCGTCAAAAAGTCGACTTTCCGTACCATATAAATCAAATATTCCCTTCTTTGATAGGTTAAACAACATCACGCGGGAAAGAAGGCGTTTGCTGCATTTCTTTTTAAAAAGTTCTTGAAATTATAAAATAAGTATATATATATAAAATATTAAATACCTCGTTTAATTTGTTTTTAAATACAAAGCAGGTACGAGAATCCCCTCAAAATCTCCGCTGTTTTGCTGGAAAATTTTCCGTGCATATATGGATTTCATCGAAGCTTCTGGAATTGCCAACATTGCAATTCCAAATCCAATCTCTTCTTAGCCGTTGCTGCTGCTGCTGCTTCGTTACTTCTTTTTGTGACTTTCAGTTGAAAAAAAAAAAACAAAAAGATAGTTTGCCCAATTAAGGTTAAGGCTCTTTAGAATCCGTAAGCAGCAAGTAAGGAATTGAGCGCGAGGGACATTTCGGTAAATTCGGGTGGAGACCGTACTATAACGTGCAAGGCCGTAGAATTCTCGCACACGCTTTCTGCGCTTTGGTCTTAATTATATATTTTTATTGTTTGGTAATTGGCAAGAAGAGTTTAGTGCTGAGCTGAGACGGCGAAGCAACTCGTCATTGATTGATTTTGTTCCCGATTTGAAGTCCAATGGAGAGAGAAGGCTACAGAGGAAGAGGCCGCGGAAGAGGCGGCAGAGGCGGAAGAGGCGGCGGTTCCAGAGGCGGAAGAACCGGCGGCGGAGACTTTCGTCAACATCAGCCTCCACCTCAGCAGCCTCAATGGCCGAGGTCGGCTCCGTCACCGGGATACGGCAGCCCCTCACCGCCGGTGAGACCGTGGTCTGGACCAATTTCTCCAGCTGTCAGAGCTCCGTCACCACAGCCACGGCCTCAGCCTCCGCCCGACCATTCTGCTTCACCGGTTGTTCGACCTGTTGTTGCTGGTATGATTCGGTCTCTTTTGAATTCTGTGGAAAGGTGGTTCTTTTTCTTTCAGATCGGTTTTTTTTTTTCCTTTTTTTTTTTTTGATTTTTGGACATCTTCATTTATCTATGTTTAAAATACAATGTGTTATTATATTGTATGTATTTCTTAACTTGTGGTTTATGATAATATTGGCATTACTATCGAATTTGTTCTTAATTCTTAACAAACGGAAATGGAACTGTTTTCAAGGACTAGGAGCCAATAATTGCACCAAATTGAGTGTAAATGGAATTAGATTTATTTGTCAGGAGTGATTTTATTTACTGATTGCTGATTTTACTATTCCAGATATTCAAAAATTGAAGATCTCAGAGCCGGTGGCTTCATCTTCTTCTTCTTCTTCACAAAATGCAAGCAGATGTACTCCGATTAAACGCCCAGATAGAGGTGGCACACTTGCCATCCGAACTGTCAACATTTTCGTCAACCATTTTCCAGTCAAATTTTCTCCTGAGAGTATCATTAGACATTATGACATTGATGTTAAACCTGACATAGGCCCCAATCATGGTCGGCCTGTGAAATTGTCCAAGGCTGATTTGGCTATTGTCAGGAACAAGTTGTGTGAGGACTATCCTGATCAGTTTCCTTTGTCGATGACTGCTTATGATGGCGAGAAGAATATTTTCAGTGCTATTGAATTGCCAACTGGGAAATTTAATGTGGAGTTCCCAGAAGAAGACATGAGGTATCGTACTTACATATTCACCATAAAGCTTGTGAATGAGCTGAAGCTTTGCAAGTTGAAGGAGTACTTGACGGGGAATCTCTTTTCCATTCCCCGTGATATATTGCAAGGAATGGATGTAGTAATGAAGGAGAACCCTACTCAGCGTATGATTTCCGTTGGCCGAAGTTTCCACCCAGTTGAACCTTTTCCAGATGATGACCTTGGGTATGGACTCACAGCATCTAGAGGGTTTCAACATGGCCTGAAGGCCACCTCACAGGGTTTGGCATTGTGTTTGGACTACTCTGTTTTGGCATTTCGTAAGCGATTGCCAGTTATAGATTTTTTGAGGGAGCACGTTAATTTTGATGTGAATGGTTCTGGAGACTGGAGGAAAGTTGAGACTGCATTGAAAGGCTTGAAAGTTACAGTTATTCACCGTCAGACCAAACAAAAATACATTATTGCTGGGTTGACTAGGGAGACCGCACGGTGTCGTTCGTTCACTCTTGCAGACCCAGAGGGCAGGGATCCACCAAGGGATGTCAGACTTGTTGATTATTTCAGGGAAAAGTATGGCAAGGATATTATGTACAAAGATATTCCTTGCTTAGATTTAGGAAGAAATAATCGAAAAAATGATGTGCCTATGGAGTTCTGTGTCTTAGTTGAAGGACAGATATATCCAAAAGAGTCTCTGGATAGAGATACTGGTTTATTTTTGAAGCATATGTCACTGGCTAAGCCAGGGGAAAGACAGAGCACGATTTCTCAAATGGTACGGTCAAGAATTGGACCATGCGGGTATGTAACTGCAACTTTTTTGTTTTTTATATATAAGAAATTAATTCAGAAATTTCTGTAGAAGTTCAATTCTTGCATAAACTGATTTTGGATGGTTTAATCATTGAGTTATAGATTAGTGTGTTTAATTTTAATTTTAATTTTTTATTCCATTGAAGTTATGGCATTTTTTTTTCTTTTAAATGTTAGGGCAACACTTGTTGTGAAAAAATAGTTCTCTTCCATTATATCCTTCTTCTGGAGTTCATAATGATCTCATTTTAAAGCTGATTGATTCATAAATATTTTAGTCTGAAATTTTTCAGTGTGAAAATGTTGTATTTTCTTTGCTTAGCTTTTCTAGACAATCTGCATCATTCATGGTCGATAACATTATTGTTAGTGTAATTGTTGACATGAATTTAGTAAACCTACACATTTTTATGCTAAAGTCAAATGCATATATGCTGACTGATGGAGTAAATAGTATGCCACTATAATTAGGCTTAATCCTATTTTTTCACAATTTGATTGGCAGAGGGGAGATCGCTCATAATTTTGGTATTGATGTCAATACAAACATGACCAATGTTGTAGGACGCGTCCTTGGGCCACCGGAATTGAAGCTAGGTGCTCGCGGCGGAAAGGTATTAAGGATTCCCGTTGATAATGAGAAATGTCACTGGAATCTTGTTGGAGGAAAAGCTTTTGTGGAAGGTAAACGAATTGATCGATGGGCTATAGTTGACTTCAGCGCTTATGAAAGATATGATAGACTGAATCAAAACCAATTTATTGATAAAATTATTGCTCGGTGCAAGACTCTAGGCATGGACATGGAGGTGCCTGTCTTTTATCAATCTGCTTCAATGCGTCTATTCTCTAATGTTGGAGGGCTTCATGAACTCCTTGAAGAGGTTACTTCAAGGGCTTATAAAATTGGCAAAGGTCATCTGCAGATTCTTATTTGTGTAATGTCTCGGAAGGATTCTGGTTACAAGTATCTCAAGTGGATTTCTGAGACTAAAGTTGGTGTGCTGACTCAGTGTTGTTTGTCCAAGAATGCCAACAAAGGTCAAGGTCAAGATCAATATCTTGCCAATCTTGCCCTCAAGATCAATGCGAAGCTTGGAGGCAGCAATGCAGAGCTCGTTGACTGGCTGCCTTACTTCAAGGGTGAAGACCAGGTTATGTTTGTAGGTGCAGATGTTAATCATCCTGGTGCGAGTAATAAAACTAGTCCATCTATAGCAGCTGTTGTGGCCACTGTAAATTGGCCTGCTGCAAACAGATATGTGGCAAGGGTGCGCCCCCAAGATCATAGGACAGAGAAAATTCTGAATTTTGCTGACATGTGCTTGGAGGTTGTTAAATCTTATGTTCAGTTCAATAAAGTTAGGCCACAAAAGATTGTAGTGTTTCGAGATGGAGTAAGCGAGGGCCAGTTCGATATGGTTCTCAATGAAGAGTTGGTACCACTAAAGATGGCATTCAGGTCAATGGGTTACCAACCAACTATAACACTTATTGTGGCCCAGAAGCGACATCAAACTCGTCTATTTCCAAAGGGTAGGATGGATGGAAGCTCCAGTGGCAATGTGCCACCAGGAACAGTTGTGGACACAAATATTGTGCACCCTTTTGAGTTTGATTTTTACCTTTGTAGCCACTACGGAAGCCTTGGAACAAGCAAGCCCACTCACTACCATGTCTTATGGGATGAGCATGGTTTTACTTCTGATCAGTTGCAGAAGCTTATATATAACATGTGCTTCACCTTTGCTCGCTGTACTAAGCCCGTGTCACTGGTACCGCCTGTGTACTATGCTGACCTTGTTGCGTACAGAGGGCGCTTGTACCATGAGGCAGTAATGGAGGGGCAATCTCCAGCTTCAGTTTCATCATCCTCTTCGTCTTTGACTTCAACTTCGCTGTCATCAGAAGCTTCATTTGATGAGAGGTTCTACAAGTTGCATACTGACCTGGAAAACATTATGTTTTTTGTTTGAGGTCAAAACATGTTCCATCTCTTTCCCTTCTTTACAGTAGGGTTAGTGATAGCCATAAGTCACTGTTCTACTGAAGTGCTCAGAGTCTCTTAATAGTCTTCATTTTACTCAACTAGGCACCGTCTGTTTCTCTTCTTGGAACAGGGATGGAGATAAGCCACTGATTGTGTAGGTACCCAATTGCTTTTCTGTTCTTGCGACATGGATGTGCATAACCACTCGTTAAGCAGGCAAAGTCTCTTTCTCTTCTCGCAATCGGGACCGGGGTAGCCACTTTATTAGGATGAAATGCCACAACGCAGATTTACTCTTTTCCCAAGCACCTAGCAAAGGAGTTTGTGCGTGAATCTAATGCGTTTCAAGTCTTTTGCCAATCGAACATGCTTACTCTTTTGAAGTTTGTATCAACTCATGGATGAAGTGATTGGATTGGGTATTTGATGTCTGTCATGTCTTTCCTATGCTCGTGTGTCTGTGTTTGAAATTAAACTCTGTGGTCTAAGGGATGTTATGTTATTGTGGTTTAAACGGCATTATTTGTCGAGTTTTTTGCTCTCAATCTCTGCACTCTGTTTCCTTCTGATCCTTGGTATCTTTGTAGACTGATTTTCCATTTTACGTCGCAGCTTTAGATAGCCATAAAATGCCACGGTTTAGCAACAATGCAGTTTGCCTAAAAATTTCGTCAACACCTGAATTTACAAATAGCGCATATGATGAGCAATTAACTATCATAAATATATGCTGTTCTTGACTAAAAACAAGCATATCCCTGTTACAAGCTATAGGTGATTATCTCATCATTTTTTCAAAAGCATGCTTCGTTTCAACAATACCTGAATTTGCACATAGCTTATGTGATGAGCAATTGACTGTCATAAATATATACTGTTCGTGACAAAAAAACCAAGCATATCTCTGTTACAAATTATAGGTGAATATCTCCATTTTTTCAGAAGCATACATCGTTTCAATACTCACATGCAGATTTTCTTATTTTATTCTGCTTGGAAAATGGAGGCTCATGGGATTCTAGCCCAAAAGTAATGCTTGAAAAATTGTCAAGAACAATAAGGTTAGCTGTTGACAAAGGAGATGTTAATAATCAAATTCTTATTTCTGCTACAAATCATCGGTGATAAACTGAACCTAGGGCACCGCAAAAGACGGCACATAAATCCAAAAATAAAATACATACAACGTGAACAAGCCGATCTAAGAATTTTTGGATTTATATGCCATCTTTCTTTTTTTTTTTCGGCCCACTCATTTTCATCTTCTTGGATTTTCTAACAGTAGTTGAAAACGTGGAGAGGGAATTTTCTTTTTAATAAACATTGCTAAGAACAGGGCATCAATCACAAACCTAGCAGAAATTTTACCAAGTAAATATATCTTTATATAAATATAATTCAAAGACCTTGACACCGATTGAACCGCCAGCTAGCTAGCATACAAAAACAAAGTGCAAATACTTTTACACATCAGTTAATCATTTCTTTGAAAAATTACATTTAAACTGTCCCATAAAGTACAATTTTCTTGTATTGTTCTGAGAGATCTTTTTAGTTAAATCCACAAGCACGCTCTTCTCTTTTTTATTTTATGTCTTTTTGTTTCTTCCCATTTTATATGCCAATGTAGATCTTTCCATGGATGTAGATCTATGATTTTTGCTCAAGCTAAATACTGTTACGTGGGGTTTTGGGTTCCTTGGCAACCATTTTCTATAGAGATATATTTTTCTAGTAGATTTAAAGTTTTTAAGCACTAGGTCTAGAAAAATACAATGTGTAGATCAGATTCTACAAGAGATTTGTTACTTTGTCAATTGTTGGAGCTAATAAAAGTGAAAATTCTCAAAAAAATTCAGGAATATTCATGATTATGCTATGATTTATTGTGTGCGTCTTTAGTGGAGATATCCTTTATTGATATTTCAATACACTGTTTTCCTTCCCATTCATTAGTAAGCATTCAATTGCTCAGCCAATTTATTTGATGTAATAGATGGAATTACTTGTATACTAAACTAACCTGTAATGAGTTTCTACTAAACTTATCTTTTAAGATGAAATAAAATTACTACTTGTCAAAAGAACAATTACAAACACGTAATTTTATTAAACCTAATACATTCTTAAATCTTGGTAACATAAAATCGATCTTTTCTATGAGAGATTGGGCTTTACAGAAACTAACACAGATTAACAAAACTTTGGAGAGTGAACTATATGTTACACATAGGCATAATACATGCGCACTAAAAAGGAGCAGAAAGCTAGAAGACTTTGGAAACTACTGAAGCTTGAAATTTCTTGTGAAGACTGAAAAAAGCTCATCATCATGATTCTGAAGAGGTTTAATCAGCTCTCTATCCCATGTTGAGACTGCAGAGAAGAAATACAAGTAACTTTTTAGGATTATTGGTAGCAAAAGTAAAACTTACGAAGATGATCAAGTGTTATCATATATACCTGAAGTTTTTGTGAGTCTCTCTAATGAAAGAGAAGCGAGTGTTCGCTCTTCGAGAGCTCTGTCGTAGCTTGATGATTCCAGCAATGGTGGCATGAGTATTGAGCATGCGGTGGTCAGAAAGTTCTCGTCAACGGCAGAGTGGAGAAACCTGCTCATCCATGCAACTGTGAATAGGCTTGCTCTAGCTAAACTTTGGGTGCCATTTACCATACAATTTGCAAGTGCTGCCAAGAAGCCTTTGCTGCCACTCTTGAACAAGGCCAGTGCTGCCTTTTGTTGCCAAATTTCTGTTGCCTTTTCCTCTTCGTTCTGAACATTTTGATTTGAAGTTTATGAACAAACTGATTAATTGAAAATGATGCCGAAAGTCAAATGTCAGAAAGAAACATACCAAGTTTTCATACTTGCTGTAGAATGAATCATCTGAGTGTTCGTTAAAACCTGCTAGTTTCAAAAGCCATTTTTCTGATGTTGCCTCTTCCGCGTAAGAAGGAAACTGACCCCCCAACATCAAGAGAGCTCTTGCTGATTTTTCTTGAATCTTTTCACTACATGTTTGGCAATTCATGGCTGCTGTAAGTGCATCAATTGCTTCTTCTCTATACATACTGCAGTTTGAAGGATCTCCCTGCAACACAACTGTTACTTCATCTGGGAACTGTTCTAGATTCTAAATCAAATGGGGCATGAATGAGATGGTGAGAGAAACAATAAATGAAATTACCAGAAGATCAAGCTGTAATAAAATTGCGGCAGCCAAGGGCCGTTCTTCTGATGAAGCTCTTTGGAGATAGGCTAAAAAGATGTGCATTGTGCTCAAGCCACCCCATCCATTATTCAATCTATCCAAAAATTTCATCCTCTGTGTTCTTCTGGGAAGTTTTTGGAGATTATCAGAAAACAGATTTTTTATTAAGCTTCTTAATGAAACAAAAATACATCAGAAGAGAAGAATGAAAAATTGTTCATACCTTGCAAGACAGAGTAACTCGGTTAATAAGGCAATTGCGCAGCGGTTACAGTTATGGTTTTCAAGAACAATGAGCTGGAGAAGTGAGGCCTTATTCAAATTTTCAGCCAAGTAACTCCGGCATTTTTCATCGGCTTGAATGCAACAGAGAATGATGGAAGCAGTGTTTTGCCTCTCATGGATTTCTCCTTTCTCAATTCTTCCCACTAGCAAGGCCAAACCCCCATGAGAAACAACTGCTCTTGCATTTTCAAAATTTTTATCCTCATCAAAGCCATTAACAAGCTGTCCCAGGAGGTAAAATGCTGCCACTTGAGCACTGCAGCATACAGTGAACAATGTCTGAATCTGATCTCCAAATTCGAGCACTCTAAGAATTAATGGCACCCACTCAGTTGATATCATTTGCTTTGCCTTTGGCTTCAATAAATAGAGCAGAACAGAAGCTTTCAGAAACAAACTAGTACTTCTCAAAAGTTTGATGAAAATCTCAAGCTGCGGATCGAAGTTCAATACAATTTGCCTATTCAATTCGTTCTTCGCTACAAGTTCAGCCAATATTGATATTGCCAGTTCTAGAATTTCATCCTCATTCGAAGCAAACAAAACCTCCAGCATTCCTTCAATAATGGGTGCTTTTGATAATTCAGCTTCAATGGCAGGATCACCATGTGCGTTCAACCAAGTTTTGACAATCACCCGGATAGCAATTTCACATTCACTTAGATCATCCGATGAGCAAATTTTGGTAATGGCTCTACTGAGTTCACTTGTGTAATTCCTATTTTTATCTTCATTTCTTATCGAGTTGTTTCTTGAATGTTCCCCATTCACCACGAATTCCTCTGCTGGCACACTCTGGCAGGGGAACAACCGAAAACGTTGTGATTTTTGAGACCATAATTCAGCTTTCTGGTTTCTCTTACTCTGTCAGAATAGAAAAGATGAAAATAAAGAAAACTATACAATTAAAGATTTCACTGAAAAATGAAAAAAAAAAAAAAAAAAGGTTCTGCATAGAGACAGAGTTACCCACATGAGCATAATTGAAGTTGTTGTAGTTATCTGTTTGTACACTCACTTCATGTTCTTTCTGCAGATTCCATGCATTGATTGAAGTTCTGTTTAGATGATCGAGATCCATTGATCTCCGCTCAGTGGGACCGAACACAGTTCTGAATCTGTCAAAATTTATCAACGGTGAATTAGATTACGCAATCAACTTTATAATCAAATAAAATTAATGTTACTGAGATTGGTGGGGGGGGGGGGGGGGGGAGGGAACTTATATGACTTACAAATTCTTGTTTAGGGAGGAATGCGAGGTGTAAGAATCAGAAGATCTCCTTCTTGATGATCCATAACTTCTTGATGGCAAAGGCACCGAAGGAACAGCAGGCGACTTAGCTCCAATTTTAAGCCAATTTTTGTAGTATAAAGCAAACTGAGTAGTCCCCATGTCCATTCGGTCATTATAGACTTTGCTCAACGCTTTCGTTCTTTTATCTTTCTCTCCATAATCCAAATTTGACAATAATTCAAGTTCCTTATGGTACCAGACCTTGAGATGAAGAAGGTGAGGAAGGAAGAAATGTTCCCAGAGATCAGGTAGCAAGTGAGTTCGCGACAAATAAGGCGAGTCACAGAAAACTTGGAGCAAATGTCTGGCAGAAATCCGATCGTTTTTATCAAGCTTGTATATGATTGATAAGTAGAGCTGAGAAAATGCTGAGAGATGTGAATTTGGTATCCCACATGTTGAACTATGCCTTGTTTTTTTCGAATTCAAAGAAGCAACAATGCTCAAAAGCTGAATTGAATTCCTCAACAACTTCATTCTGTGCTCCTGATTGGTCCCTTTTTCTTCAACTAACTTATCAATGCTCTCAACACCGAGTTCCAAGTTCGCAAAAATTCCATTATCAGATTCCTTTTTCTTTCTCCTCTCCAAGCAAGAATTAAACTTTTCTCTCACACTTTCCCGGAAAATTTCATCCTTCAAGTACCTGCCAATATATCCACTAAGTATAGATATCACAGCCCTTACAGCAACCTCGTCAATAGCAGGCTCCTCTCTGCCTATACCATCAATTCTCGATGACTCTGAATCCGAACCTTCCCTTTTAGATGACTTTATCGAATACCCTTTTTGCAAAACAGCCTTATCTGACCTCTGCTTGGGGAAATCGAAGCTTTTAAGATCATGGCAGATGTATATAGGCAGAGCAATGGATTCATGATCAGCTGAGGTTCTGTCTTTAAGTTTCATTGGCTTTGGCCTTCTGATGAACTGCCCATGTCCACGCTCAAAGCCTTCTTCTGCAAGCAGTTGTTGTAAGGAAGCCATTTTTTCCTTTCGTTGCAATGAACTAAAAAATGCAGAGTGGTTTATTGACAGTATTTGCATACAGAAAAGATAACAAAGGGGGACAGCTATTGAAGAGAGAAAGTGCAAGTAGAGGTGAAGAAAGACCCATAAATGAAGACAAATTAACAGGCTTGGCGATATTCATTGGCTCTACGTTTTCTTCAACTTATATTTGTAGTAAGATTGACTGCACGGTTCAAAACAGCTACTTATCCATTCAACTCAAAACGACACTCACCCGGTTCAAATTTCCATCAACCGCGCTCACTCAATTCTTTTTTGAAAAAGAAAAAAAGGGGGGGCCGCAAAGCATACCATAGAAATAGAAATGATCAAGTAAGTTCGCTGGCCGTACGGGTAATTGGACACTTGGTGTAAATGTAAAGGTGTTAAAATTATAGATTAATCAAATAGTATCACGCGAGTTTATCATTCATTATAATCTGAGCAATCTTACTCACAATTATATTCATGAAAATACTTTGATACAAATGCCTAAACTTTGCAAAATGCAGATCTAATACAATGATGGTTTGCAAAATAAAATCATATTCTTTAAAACATTGTTATTGAATTGCTCAAGTTTGCATTTGATGGAGCGGATAAAAAGAGGATGCTACTATTGTAGACTGCCACTATACAACTGTAAACTCCTAACTCTCACATTATAGAATAGATTCCTGGAAGTTTGGCCACGGAGCATAGTGGAGGGCAATGGCATCTGGCAATTTAATAATGTGATAGATTACAAAGTACCAAACAAGAAAGCATCTTTACATCAACCTTTTATAAATGCTTAGCTTAATTGGAGTACCTCAATCTACTTGGTAAATACATAACATAATGAGCCAATCAAGATCATAAATATCAAAGTCTGCTGGTGGGAAATAAAGTCCCTAAATTCCAGTGAATAGTAAGCAAAGAATTAATTAATGGCCACCAATTATAAGTTGATGTTGATCACATGGGATTTAGGATGAAATGAAAACGATGTGATATGCGTAGCATTTGGGAGATTATTTCCATGATTAAGAGGGTCAATCTCAAGGGTGTGATAAAATAGATGCTGCATCATATACGGGGAAAAAATTGACCAGTTGATGCTGACCCATCAACTTTACAGAAAGGAATTTCGATTGTTGATTGCTCATTTACGGGAGGGGACCATGGATATTTTCTAGGTTTATGGGGAACTTAATTTGAATATCCCACCTCCATGGAATTAATTATTCTATTAATATAAAGTATATTGGTGCTAACTAAAACGTCAAACTTTAAAATTTAAATTGTTACGCTCGTGATCATATCAAATGTGATATCTTATTCTTACTATTATTTTGATTGTATGTATTACCATTATTTTGATTGTATGTACGTGTAAAAGAAGAAAACATTTACTTAGAATAAATCAAAGAATAAAGGGCAAAAGAGTCTGTGCAGCACTGGTACATAGATAATATTCATGGATTTTTAACATTTTGCTGCTCTTTGTGCATTGTTTTAATCATTCTTTCTCTCTCTCCCTCTCTCTCGCTTAATATTCATGGATTTTTAACATTTTGCTGCTCTTTGTATATTGTTTTAATCATTCTTTCTCTCTCTCTCTCTCTTAATATTCATGGATTTTTAACATTTTGCGGCTCTTTGTTTATTGTTTTAATCACCCTTTCTCTCTCTCTTTCTCTTTTATGTCTTATTCTTTGTTTTGCTTCCCATTTTTTTCTTCCATTTCATGCCTTATTCAAACCGGCCCAAACCATTTTTCGGTTTAACTAATATATATATTAAAGAGCGGAAAACTTATCAAACCACTAGTTTAATAGTGTAATAGCATTATACCTATTAAATTGTATGATTTAATAACTTTTCATATTAGCAATATATATTACACACACACATATAATCATTCTCTAGTATTATTATTTTGTTAAAGTGAGGATGGTAATATATATATATATATATACATGCAACTCACATGGTTCAACAAGCAATCGATATTTCACGATCAATTGTGTAGTACTGTTTCTAGTAGCGATCCTTATATATTGTATTAACAATCGAAATATAGTGTGCGTGTGTGTGTGTGTGTTGCATAGATTAAACCATAAGCTATTAAACCACATGATTTAATAGTCTAATAATATTATAGTATTAAATTATATGACTTAATAGTTTTTCAAAACTTTAATAAAGTTAAGGACCCTAAACTAAATTAGTACTCATATATATGTAGCTTTTCTTTAGTGAGAACATTCTCATGTTATTAAAGTGAGAATATCACTAAAATATATATAAAAAAAAAAATACATATTGATACATTGAAAATTATATATATATTTTTTATTAGTGGCATTCTCATTTTAATAAAATAAAAATTTCTATGTGCACGAGCACACGCGCATGCTAAATCTTTTGATGCTAATTTACAGTTTAACATTTTAGATGTTTTGATTGACATTTCAAGTCATAATTTAACATGTGTTGTTAAATTGTTTGATAGAAAGATTTAAGTTATTAGATAAGAGTTAGATAGTCATATTAGTCAAGTCTAACATGTATTTTCATGTGAAATATAAATTCAATTTTAAAGTCATCATATCCAGCTTATAAAAAAAAGTAAATTCGATTTAAGGCTATTTATCCAACACCTTAGAGCTAAGGCTTAAAAGCCATAGCTATCAAACAATTAAAGCAAATAGTCCCTCTCCCTTAAATTAATTAGTTATATAACAATAATAATATACGTACAAATTATTATATTATTTTTTTTTGTATAATATGAAGTGACATCTTACATGGCATCAACACAATTAATTGAAAAGGGAAAGTAGTTAATAAAAATAATTATATGGACAAGGCGATGCTTCCAACCAATCAATTATTTCACGCCACTAATGCATATATAATTAGTATTTGTATAATAGCCACTCCTTGATTGTACAAGTAATTTTTGTTTTTTTCATTTTTTTTCCTCATTCATACATTCATTCATTCATTTGACATATGAAATTCAGATGTCAATTAATAATTTGCAGTTGGGTACGTTCTTTGTGCAATAATGACCCTAACTCAATCCAAAAATGGAAACGACGGCGCAAGATTTTCTCCACAACCACAAATCAAAATCCCAATGACCCCGCATCATCATGCATCGAACCTTCATACTGCAGCTAAAAATGGGAACTGGGCAAAAGGGCTTTTTACCGAAGCAGCAGAAGCCAAAAGCTGTTTTGGAAGCTCAGTTTACTACAAGTCAAATGAAAAAACACTTCCCGTGATCTGTCATTTGTCAAATGAGATGCGGGCCATGTGGCCGTGGTGCAAGCGCGCTGGCGGTAGGGTCATCAATGGATAAACCATCGAGTTTGCAACTAAAGATCCTTATCTCTATAGTTTAAATCCTTTTATTGTTTCCGATGCATTTTTTCATACAAATGTCTTTTATTGTAAAGCCAATTTGGAGTTGTGCATTTATATTCGTAATTAGGTTATTTTGTGATTCATAATAATCTAAAAATACGTTAGTTTATGAAGCTAAAATGATGCGTTTAATTGATGACACTTTACGAAATCTTTAGTTTATGTGTCTTTTTTTTTTCCTCTTTTATTAAAGAATACGGAAAATGATATAATGCAAAAAGTAATAACAAACTTAAAAAATTCATAAAAAGAAGAGAAGAGAAAACTTTTTTTGAAAAAAACAGAAAAAAAAAAAAACGAGGGAGATAGAGAAACAGAACACAAGAAGAGAAGGAGAAATCTTGGAAAGAGAGAAGAGTTTAGTTTATGCCCAACCAAATTTATTTGGAAAAGGATGAAGAGCATAGATAGAAATTAGAAGACGGTTTAATTCTAAACTCATTGGACCAACGAGTTTATTTAGTTGAGCCCAAAGAGGATTGGCCCAATAGGACCATATGAGCCCCTACAACAAGGCAGCCTTACCCTTTTTTTTTAAATAATAATAATAATAATAATAATAATAAGACAACGTTACAGAAAATAAAAATGCTCCTTTTTCTTCCATATTGAACCAAAACTTAACAATAAAAAAAAATAAGAATAAATTAATTTGAGAATGATGAAGATTCAGATAAGCATACATGGATATCAAGATTATACGATTGATAAAATAGTCGAAGGAAACTATTATTTAAACAAAATTAATTTTTTACCTCCTATGATTTGAACTCATCTGATTAAAAAGACGTTCGAATTCAAGTGATAGAGAAAAATTGTTTCAAAATCAATTTGCCAAGCTTATGTTGTCCTCATGGGATGAAGTAATTGCAACTAACTAGGTGTACAGCCATCGGAAATGCAATAATGGTCACAACCTTTACCTTAGCTAGATATAGGATTTACTTTTCTTTTAGGGCGATTTGTCACGGGCCGCTCGCACCAACTACGAGTGAAGGCTAATTTGGCGTGCGCACCGCCACACTTCGCAACGATCCTCGCAAATGGTGGAGTGCGTTTAGCGCCGGGCTTCCTCGCACACATTTGCCGGCCCGTGATAAAGCCCGCACCGCAAGCCCAAGCGCCAAGTCATTGCCCGAGCGCCTAGTCGCCGCCTAGTCGTCACCTAGTCATCGCTCGAGCGCCAAGTCATCGGAGCCCAACGGGCCAAGCTCCACCAAGGCTTGTTTGCTTGGCCCATCTTCTAGAATGCTCTACACCCTTCTTGTAGATAAGCCACTTGCACAACTTGCCCACTTGTGCAAGTGGCCAACTTGTAAAGCCTCTAGAATGCTCCTCCCATTTCTATAAATAGGGGAAGGCTCTTAGCATTTGAGCATCACCCACCACAATTGTAAAGCTCTCAATTGTAAAGTCCTCTTTTAGTTACCTAACCCCTCTTTGGCATAACTTTGCTTTTGCTGCTGCATCATGTGATTATCGAGGCCTTAAAGAAAAAGAAAAGGCGATTTTGCGCTTAAAAAGAAAGAAATTATAACCCACGAGCACAATCACATTCACACAACATTTTTCAAGAAATAAGTTCACATTTATTCACACTTGATTAATTTAGCCTTTGAATAGACCTCCTTCTCCTCTGAGCGTGTATTCTATTCTATTTATTTTAGCTTTGGAAAAGAAGCTGGCTTCCAACTCACCTTGTATGAAATTAACAAGTCAAAGTTGTGGGAAAATCTAAGAGGATTGACTGATTGAACCTCGGACAAAACATTATATAATGCACCCAAAGAGGCCGCGTGCATGGAACAACTTGGAGTTTTATTATATATGGTTAGTATGTAATTTGTAGAGTCGGAATTTCAAATTTATTCACACGTATATATATATTTAAAAAAAAAAGAAAAGAAAAGAATTGTCGACATCTCTCATAATAATTTCGTTTATGATAAGAGTCCAAATATTTTCTTTAGTTTTGGGTGAGCCCAATTCACTTTCAACTTAAAAATTGCAATAACAATTTATTTGGTTCATCAAATAATTAGTTCGCCTATACTTGCAAGTCTTAGATTTTTACGCTCGGTGACGACCTTTTGATGTCTAGTATTTGTTCAGTTTGCTTGACAGTTGGCAACGTATTATACGTGTGGCAAACCAGGTCCCGTGTGGAAAAAAAATTCAATAAAAGGAAAGGTAAGGGGTTGCGTTGACATTTAGCTTGTTTTAAGTTGCCTTTGCATTAGCATTTGGCAAAGCCGCAAGCGCCTGTGGCTGGTGGCCACGAGACTTTGGACCAAAATTCAAGTTGGCTATTTCTCATTATAGCACGTGAAATATGTTTTATTTGTGCAATTTGGCCATTTCTTTTCACAATGTAAGTGGAACCCCCGTGAATCTTTGGACAAACAATTTTTTCTCATTGCAGCATTTTCCTTTTTGAGTTCCCTTAAACAACAAGAAGCGATGTGTCAGCGGTTGCTCTCGTGGGAATGGGATGCTTTAATTTTCATTATTAAAATCTTCAACTTGCGAAATAAATTACAGTGATAAACTGATGTTGACCGACCGACTAGTGTCTCTCTTTAACTTTAAAAACAGAGTGACGCCATTGTTGACATAAGGAGAGCCCAGCAACCATTGCTGACGCCATCACTCGCGTCACCTAAACGACTTCATCTTCCTAACGACTCCTTTCCAAATTACCCCCACAGCCACAACTTCCCCTGTTTTCTTTTCTCTTTCCTCCTTCTTTTAATCGCTCTCTCTGTCTTGTGCTTCACTGTACTCATTGATGGGGACAAGTGAAATTTCCTCTTACACTGACATGTAACACGTTTTACGTCTTTGTCCTGGTGGTCATTTCTTCTTTTAATTTTATTCTTTTCTTGCCCCTTTGCTCCGTTTCTTCTTCTCCTGTATTAGTGTGTAATTTAGCTGTTTTCTTTTAAGTCTTTTATCATTGGATAGATCCGACTGCAGCTGGGTAATCTGTGTGGATTTGATTTATTTAGAAAGTTTATTTTTTAAGATTTGATAATTTGATGTTTCTGGGATTTTGTGTTACATGGTTATTATGTTGATCAGATGGCGTTGCAAGTTCAAGCAGATTCTCGCAGCTCCTGTAATACGGTAAAAGTTGAGTCTTTTGTTCTATGTCACCTCTTGGTTTGACATTAGATAGTTCGTGAATTGTAAATTTTGGATGGCTAATTCGATTGAACCATCGTCATCGTTGAGCTTTACTTCCTCTTCTTATCTATCAAATGGTTCAATTAGTCATAACCAATCTTCTTTTTCGGCTTCTGAGAGGGGGGTTAATCTTGAAGTTGTTAGTCTAAACAAGCTTAGTTCTAGTTTGGAACAACTCCTAATTGATTCCACTAGCGAATATAGTGATGCTGAAATAGTTGTTGAGGGTATCCCAGTTGGTGTTCATCGATGTATTTTGGCTGCAAGGAGTAAGTTTTTTGATGAGTTATTTAAGCGTCACAAGGGGTCAGTTGATAAGGAAGGAAAACCAAAGTATTCCATGAGTGAGTTGTTACCTTATGGCAAGGTTGGATACGAAGCCTTTTTGATTTTCTTAAGTTATTTGTATTCTGGAAAGTTGAAGCCTTTTCCGATGGAAGTGTCAACTTGCGTTGATAACATATGTGTTCATGATGCATGTAGACCTGCTATTAATTTTGCAGTGGAAATGATGTACGCCTCATCTATTTTTGAAATGCCGGAGTTGGTTTCACTTTTCCAGGTCAGGATGCCTTCTTTATTCTGGTTACTGTTTACTTTTCATAGGCAAATTTACCTACTCATTATACACGCCTTTGGTATAGAACTTGGGAACTGCCTACTGGATCAATCTGTTTCTAACGCAAACTGAAAAGATGAATGCATGAAGTGATTTCTTTTTTTTTTTTCCCCCAGTAACAATAATAAGATCCTCTGTGTGTTTTTTTTTTCCCATTATCCACATCTGTAAAATTTCAATTTGCAGACACCAAGAGGAACATATGTTGACTTAATAATCTACGTATTTGCAGCGACGTCTTCTTAATTTTGTTGGGAAGGCTCTTGCAGAAGATGTCATTCCAATCCTTTTGGTTGCCTTCCATTGTCAATTAAGTCAGCTCGTTGCTCAATGTGTTGATAGAATAGTGCGTTCAGATCTTGATACTATCTCCATTGAAAAAGAACTTCCTTGTGAAGTTGCGGAGGAAATTAGAATGCTCCGAGTCAAGTCTATTCCTGATGATGAAAACAACGCGGTTGAGGTGGACCCTTTGCGTGAAAAGAGAATCAAGAGAATACACAAGGCACTAGATTCAGATGATGTTGAACTTGTGAGGCTTTTGTTGTCTGAGTCTGAAATAACCTTAGACGAAGCCAATGCGCTCCATTATGCTGCAGCGTACTGTGATCCCAAGGTGTTGTCTGAGGTTCTGAGCCTCAAATTAGCTGATGTCAACCTTAGAAATTCTCGGGGTTATACAGTTTTACATATTGGTGCAATGCGCAAGGAGCCGTCAGTGATTGTGTCACTTCTGACTAAAGGAGCTTGTGCATCAGATTTGACCTTGGATGGGCGAAGTGCCGTCAGCATCTGTCGAAGATTGACAAGGCCAAAAGATTATCATGCAAAAACAGAGCAGGGAAAAGAAACAAATAAAGATCGTATATGCGTTGATGTTCTAGAGAGGGAAATGAGGAGGAATCCGATGGCTGGTGATGCCGTTATCACCTCCCACACTTTATCTGATGATTTGCACATGAAGCTGCTGTACCTAGAAAATAGAGGTACCCTTTTCTGTGTATATGATGACTTGGGTTTATATTCTCTTGAAATATTTGAAGTCACTACAGTAGTAAAGTAGCATAATAAAACTGCATATGAAAATTTATGTGATTATCCTATATAGAGTTCTAAGCTATAGCCTTATGGAATCTTGATGTGCATTTGGATATACACTTGTGCCAAAATTTAAATGGCCAATTTTTTATTTTTTATTTTTTCCCTTTTTGCTTGCTCTCTTTTTCCTCACACTGGTTTTTATCATCTCTACTACAAATATTAGATAAACAGATTTTATGCCCTTTTCTTTTACATGCATTTTGGGGAAAGTTGAATGTTGTCAGCAACATATTGTACTTATCACTGAATGCTTTGGATTTAAAATGGATGACCATTGAATGAGTCAAAGAAGAATTCTAAAGCATTAATAAAGGGTTTTGAAACCTTCAATGCATGAGATCAGGTTTGATGAAAGTTAGGGCATTCCTATATTGGCTTTATTTAATGCTTACTACACATGCAAAGATGTCCCATTTGTGGAGTTGATCAACAGTCTGGTCATGTCATGGCCTCCAACTCATAATGGTTTTGATTGATTCTAATTTGTCTCTCTTATGGCCTTTTTTACACTTAAGATAGATGAGTGCTGACTGGTTTTATGCATTGCAGTGGCATTTGCACGAGTACTCTTCCCCACTGAAGCCAAGCTAGCAATGGACATTGCCAATACTGAGACAACATCTGAGTTTTCTCGGTTTCTGTGCGTCAAAAGGTTCTAGTGGAAACTTAAGGGAGGTTGACTTAAATGAGACACCTGTAATGCAGAACAAAAGACTTCGTTCTAGGATGGAAGCCCTTATGAAAACAGGTAATTGTGAGTTTTCAATGTCTTCCATATTCAGATATTTTTACTGCCTTAAGTTTGATACTTCTACTATTATTTTAAATCATTCAACACAAATTGATACCTTGCTTGCTTCAAAATTTAGTATTCACAGCTTAAGTTGCTTGCTTTTAAACCGTTTGGTTATGGCGATGACAGTGGAGATGGGTCAGCGTTATTTTCCCCATTGCTCAGAAGTGTTGGATAAGTTCAGTGGAGGATGACCTTCAGGATTTGTTTTTGCTTGAGAATGACACCAAAGATGAGCAGAGAGTAAAGAGGATGCGCTTCCTGGAGCTCAAAGATGATGTTCAGAAGGCATTTACAAAGGACAAAGCTGAGTTTAGCCGCTCAGGGTTGTGTTCCTCATCGTCCTCATCATCATTTAAAGAGGGTGTGAAGTTCAAACTCAGAAAATAATGACGACCTGTAAAAATGTTGATAATAATAAGTCTGGTAGCAGACTGACCCATTTTCATTTGCAATTTTATCCAGGATCAAACTCTCTCTGTATACTACCTGTATTACAAAATTAAGTCATTGAAAGGATCATAGGTTTGACAGCTTTTAGGAAAAAGCCTTCAGTAACCCATGAGCAACTTTGTTTTAGAAAATTGACACTGTATTCATTTTTTTTAATTACTTTTCGAAAAAAATTGATTCCATAGAAAAGTAAGCCTGGGAAAATGCCCTGCTGGAACACTCGGACTAGCATTGCGGACGTGACAGAAAAATTTGATACCTTGCTCTGGAAGCCAATCTGTTATTCTTATTTATTTATTTATTGACAGGATCTGTTATTCTTATTCTTGCTTAAGGAAATTGATTTATGTGTCTGCCAGTTAAGAATATACGATGCGATCTGTTTGATCAATTTTAATGGGGAATATATATCAGTGAATGGGCAGATCTGTCTTTTCTCTGTTCTTTTAGTCTAACGGGTTCTGATGACAGAATGCAGACAAACAGAATTAGCACTTCTGCCTTCTTTTTCTTTTCTTCTTTAGCGTTTTCCTTTTAAGATTTGAATTCTGAGTAGCCAATCAATTACGAAATATTGCTACTTACGAGTGCTGAACCGATTTAAGATCTTAAATTTTTATTAAAATTAAAAAAAAACCAATTATAATTTTATACTATTAAATTATGTGGTTTAATAATTTTTTCATATTTGAACAAATCCAAAATCTTAAATTGGAGCATTTCTATGCTACTTATTAACACCTTGAGTATGTATGTGCCTTTTGGCCGAGTATGTATGTGCCTTTTGGCCGTCTAGCCGCTGTAACTGGTAGTAGATTATCTGGGGTAACAGCATTTGAATTCCTAATTTTGGAATTGATCCGAATCAAGGATTAAAATACAAGCAGAACTAATTCCTTGTTTTGGTTAAGTGGAAATATTAAGAAGCTGCACTTAAAATAAAAGCTGGAATCATTTTTTTTCGGCAATTATTATTATTAAGCTCTATTGTTGTGGCTGCTTTACTCCCCATCTTTGTGACAATTACCAGAATCAAGAAGCAAATCGTGAATATTTCATCTCAGTGCCATGCTTCACACTAGGGGATTTGGAAATTCTTCTCGAGCCCTAAATGCATCTAAAACGGTGGAGAAATGTCAATGAGATTCCTCTAACTTATAGTAGTATGCTCAATATTTCAGCATCTTCAGGCATACAACATTAAAGCGAAAAACAGAACTATTATGATTGGCAAATAACCAAAACTAAAGTGAATCGAGTAATTAAATGTGCCAAATATTACCCCTCAATAAAACATGAAACTCAAAAGATCCAAATGATTATTATCCCTTATAATTTAAGGATTTTAGCATGCTGGGTTTGGAGTGGCTGTTCTCACTTCTAAGCTTTCAACTACCATTTTCTTTACCTATGATTTCTGTGCAATCAAAAGCTGTGATGTGTTAGAACCCTGAAATCTAAACCAAATTAAAAATTCCAATTAACTCGATGAGAGGTGAAGCAGAACTGAAGATCTAAATAGCACAGTTGAAGTCAACGCAAATCCAGTTAGTCAAGACTCAAGAACCCAACTCCCCTCCGAGGCTCTTAACTACAGATAATGGCATTAATTTAGAAGAGGAAGAGTTAAAAGAGTTTGCTCCAACAACTGATCTACGCTGATTTAACTTCACTACATGTCTGTTCATCAGTTACAGATAATCTGTACCTACAACACAATATAAAGCTAGTTGTCTAATTGTTTGAAGATTCTCACAAACCATGCAACGGAAATGAAATATAACACAGGTCTATAGTTGACAAACAACAGGCTGCAGTGCAGGCAGGAATGTAGGATCTCTAAATGCTGACTATTCTGCACTGATATAGGTTAAGCAAATTTTTAATTCAATCTCATTCTATAGAGTGAAGATGGATGCTTGAAGTAGGTTTTATAAACAAGATGAACATGGACATCATATTTTCGCAACTCAGATTCAATCGCCACCTCCCCACTTCCCAAGTCTTGGGCAAAAAAAAAAAAACTGGAAAAAGAGAAAAAGTTAATTGGGGGAAAAGGAAGTAGAATGCGAAACAAAAAGAGAATCAGTTTAGATTTCTGTTGTCATGAAACACCCTTGCTATATTGACACTTGTTGAAGCTGCATCGTGGGCTATCAAACTAAATAAAATATCCAAGCAAAGCGATTGAGAACATAAGGTGAAAGAATTATAGGAGATACATACATGTACAAGCAACACAAACTGAGCTAAAAGAAAATTTAAAGCGAAAACACATAAATAAAGGATAGAGTTAGCCTTAGCTTGAATTTGATGATTTCTTTAAACTTTCCCACATGGCTGGGCCTTTAGGATGGACATACACAAAATATTTTTCAAATTTTGCATCTGAACATGCAAGGAGAGTGCTCAAGGACAATGTGGGCTTTGCTGTCCCTTGCTCCCTCAGCCACACATACATTTTACATCTATGGTTAATTCTCTCCATATCATAACATAAATATGCTGGAAAAGTCACCACAGACTCAAGTGGATAGCATAAATAATTTTTTAAACAATCAATCTTCTTTTCAAGCACATCTTTACGCTGGTTGAGCACCATCGGAGCACGTTTAACTATGTTTATAACAACATTGCTATCTAAACCAGCTTGTACAAGGCAGTCGAACCTCTCCTGTAATTGATCACCTCTGCCTCGGAACTGTTTCAAAGCTTTTGTCACCTCTTCCGAGTTTTCCACATAACCCAATCTCAACAAGAATTCTGTTTTCTCCACATCTTTACTAGGATTTTGACAATCAACCCGGTCATCGATTTTAACTTCTGTTTTAGAAGCCAGATGGAACAACTTTAATGGGTCATCCTTTATAATTTGGCATAAACTATCTCTCCCAACTTTTGATTTGCTGCAGACAGTTTTAGGCCCTTTGAGAGAATATGAACCCATAAGCTCTGCATGCATCAATACCATGTTTGAAATGTCTTTCATTCCCATTCCTATCTCAACCAAGAATCCCACAGCCTGCAACAAATTCTTCACAAACTTGGAAGACAAGATTTGTGGATTTTGTGAGAATAAAGAATAAACTTCATTCATCTTCAAACCCAATTTGAGTAACCGGCCAAACAATACATAAACCTTTTGCCCTGAACCTTCAAACACTAATGCAGGATTAGTTTTGAACAAGTTACGCAACTGATCCTCATTATAACCTATTTTGTCTAGAAAATCTATCGTTTCAAATACTTGATCCCAATTGCATGTGCCTTTACCAGATAAGTACCTTCCAATCCAATCATTCTTGAATCCTAGTTCCTTTAGCTTCTCAAGAACCTTAACAAATTTACTATCAACACCACCAATCAACAGCGATGGACAACAACTGACAAGCTTAATAACAGTGTTTTTACTGAGACCCAAATTTTCATAAGCCCAAAGTTTCGAAGCCAATACTCCGTGATCGTGTCGAAATATCTCTCTGGCTCCTATATAAATCTTTCCCATCTTACTACGAGGAATACCATAATCGCATAAAACATGGAAGTTGCCAAGTAAGACTTCATCATCACTCAAAAACATCAAGTGCCTTGGAAGAAGTGGGGAGAGCTCAGATTGGTTTAAACCCAAGCTTTCAAAGAAGGGCTCAAACTCATTAATTGGATTGTACCTGAGGAACCTAGTTAAAGATCGAGTAACATCCTTATCACTATCAATCTTGGATAACAAATTTTGAACAAAATCCGGGGAGTTCTTGCTGATATGCTCTGCATCCGTGTAGCTTAAGCTCCTAGTAGAATGCAAGTAATCAAAAAGAACATCCTGAGCTTCAGTTCTTGCAAGTCGAGAGACTCGGCTGGCAACTAAAGAAGCAGGTGGGCGAGTTGACCCAGTAAGGGAGACTTTTGGTTGGTGGGTCAGTCTAGAACTGCAAAAGGATCTAACTACTTTAACAGGAACAAAAAAAGGGTTTTGCTTTTGCATAAGACTGGGTTTTTCATTGGAAACTGGGAAGAAAACAAGAAAATGATTGATTTGAGTGATCATTTGAGAGACTCCAAATACCCTTTTACGGTTTAGGGATAATAACATCGCAAGCAAAGAAATTTAGTAAGTGAAAGTTCGAAACTGAACATCAACTAAGAGTAAAATGCATGTGAGAAATGTGGTGTCCTAATTGAAATGGCTGAATTGAAGTAAAAGATAATGAAAATGAAAATGGGAAAAGTTCCAATTCTGTTACCTTAGGATTGGAATTTGGGGAGATTAGTTTTGACGCCCCAAGACCGACTTCTGGTTCCGCCCTGGGCGGGGGAGACTGTAACTGTATTAACTAGGGTTCGACGCTAACTGACTTCCCCAATTGGTTGTAGGGTCACCCCTAGAAGTGAATATACAGTTGGTGTCCTACTTAAGCATAATTAAATAAAATTAATTTATATATTTTTTATTCTTATGAAATTTGAGTAAAGTATAAATATCTCTCTTTTATAATGAATATTTATTTAAATAAATATTTTATAAAAATTAATATAATATTATAAATTTTAGTTATATTTATTTATTATAATAATTATTATAAATATCTGTTGTAATAATAATAATATAATGTATAATTAATATTCAAATAAAAAAAAAAGAAAGTGATAGTATTTTTATTATTTTATTATCACTATTGTTATTTATAATCTCATTTTCTTAATATTATATATAATTTAATTGAAAATACAATATAATTAAAGTCCACTTAAATATATAATCAAATAAGAAGATGGATAAAAAATCTTCTAAAATTATACTTAATTGTACATTAATTTTAAATCTTTAAATTTAAAAAAAATTAATGAATTTTAATCTTTTTAATTTTTATCATGAACGCACGCTCTCTCCCTCCTCTCCTCTATGACTCTATCTTCTTTCCCTACCTTTTCTAATTTGTAATCTCCCACTCGCTGCCACCAACATTCTTTTTCTCCTCTTTACCGCCATTTTTCATCTTCCCTCTTATTTTCTATTTTGTTAATTTATATCTCTTAAAATTTGGCGGATTAGAAGATATTATTAATATATAAATAAAATCAACATAACTAGCCCGGAAGATTCTTCTAGAAACTTGACGAGCAAACCAACATGCATGGTTAATTAGTTAAATGATATATCTACCACCGTAAACCCTTCTTGCTAGGGGTGTGTTCATTAATGCTCCTTCAATCGTGACGATCGTGATGTATGACCAAATTAATACCATTATCTATATTTTTATGATTTTTGTATTTATAAATTATCACTAGTTTCAAATTGAGTAATGATACAGCTACAAACTCTTGTACAAATTAAATTTGTACAAACTGATGTGGCATTAATTTATTAGTTGAAAGAAAATATAAAATAATAAAAACAAATCATGTGGGCTAAGTGATATTTAATTCAACCAATTAAATCATGCCACATCAGTTTGTACAAAATAAATTTATACAAAAGTTTGTGGCTGTAACATTACTCTTTTAAATTTAACCAATTGTCTTGTCTTGGAGCTGGAGGGTATGTACAGCACTCAAGGCACATTAGAATTAATATATATATATATATATATATATATATATCTCTTATATAGTAGTATTTATTTTTTTTTATTTATACAGATATGTTATTAAAATGTATAATTTAATAGAGTCAGTGCTGACATGCTATTAAATCATATGATTTAATAATTTGTCTACATTAAAAAAAAATACCCACACATGAGAATACACACACATACATGCATATATATATATATACATATATTATAATATGTGTATGTCTTATAAGATCGTTTCCCTTATTGTTTTCAAATACATGCCACTTACCTATATATTATTTTTTTAAATATCCAATTCTCCATTTAGTAGATTCTTTCAACGTTTAAATATAAATTTGGAGGAAGTAAATGTACTTTAACGTTAAACCGTATGGAGATGACATGTGATCAACAATAAAATTAAATGAAACAATAAAAATAAAAGTGATTAGGTAATATTAATCCAAAGTAACATAATAGAAACTAAACTATATCCCAGCAGTCCAAATCAAGCCTTATCCTGTCAAAATCAAATATTCAATACAAAATAAAAATCAAAATCTGGATATTATTATTATTATTGGGCTTGTTTTAGTATCTAACATAAGAGATCAGAGTATAGATAAAGAAAAATTATTACCAACGGGTATTGTTTTATTGTTTACCCGTATTTTGTTAAATTTTATTAGATATTATTTATTCATCGTTGTGTTGTTCGTGGTCTAGAGAAAATGAATTTTTGTAATATAAACATCTGAAATTTTTGTAGGACGTATTAGCTTAACTTTGTAGGTCAAATGCTTATCAATTACTAGGCGTTAGCGGTGGCAAAAACGTAAAAAATCCAAAACGTCTGCACTTAACGGTTTTTATGTAACGATCGGTACTGGTGATGATGGGGTTATTTGGGAAATTCCATCAATATAAAATATATCGGTCGAAGATAGAATCGATAGAATTAGTTAAAAAGTAGAATTAATTATAATTAAAGAACCTTATATATAATAATTGAATGTATTAAGATCTTCTCTTTCGTCTAAACTTTTGCAGAATAAAAAATCAAATCAATTAAATTGTTTAACACGGCTTAAATCTGGGAAATTTATAAAAATAACCAAAAAACTTTTTATAAATTTTAAAATTAACCACACAAACTTTTTTCTATCATAAATAGTCAATTAATAGTCTTTTGGACTAAATTACCCTTGCCAATTTAAACAAATTTACAAACCAATGCCACACACACTCTCCACACTCTCTACACACTCTCAACACTCTAAACCCTCTCAAAAAAATACCACAAATATTCTCTACAAATCATTAAATCTCATCAAACAAGTGTTGTATAGCTGAAAATATAATCATCAATTGATAATTGGGAAGCTTTTTGAGGTTAGTTTCTATTTTTGCACAATACAAACCTAAATGCGAAATTGATTTGGTTGTGTTATAAATGTTGTTATTTTTCATTCATAAAACAATATAATTTGTAAAAGTGCTTACTTGGAGTAGAGAAATTTAGTTTAAGTAGAGAAATCGAGAAAAAAAAAGAGTCAAAAATTCGAAGAAAAATGAACCTAGATTTAGTGAGACAGGCAGTGGGACGGGGCCTGTCGCCCGCGCGCGACAGCCCTGTCGCACGCACAGCGCGCAGCTCGCGCCCGCGCGCGCCCGCGTGGGCGACAGGCCGTGTGGCACTCACACCGGCGCGCGCAAGCCCGCGAGCGCGCGGTGCGTGCCACATTGTGCCTATCGACCCGTGCGATACCCAGCCTTGCATTGTTTTATCCATCACTAAATGCACTTCATATACTCAAAACAACACATACAACTCAACAATCCCCTCATCAAACATTGATTTTATTAAAACTAAACATAAATTGTCTAAAAGAAATTTAATCAAACACTTAATATGCACAACTTATAACTCATCATTCTAATTAAATTTTCTTTATCATAACACTCCAACAACCTATAGATCTATCACAACACAAATCAATTTCACGCTAATCATTATAAAATGTTGAATTTTGTTACCTAGGATTTGAACTCTTTTGAAAATCTTGGATTCGTTTCCTATTCCGCTAGATTATGGTGGATCTGGTTCGATATAAAGTCACCGAGCCTTTGTTGTCGCCGTTGGTGTTGCTGTTGCCGTCGCCGGCTGCCGGATGCCGTTCGCCGTTCGCCGTTCGCTGTTGAAGATGATAACGTTCGGTGGAGTAACGTGAGTTTAGAGGGGAGAAATGTTGAGGGTAGTTTGGAATGAAAATGAAAATTTTGGCTAGTTATGATAGGATTTTATTACTGTGGTTATTTTTGAAATTTAGCAAAATTTTTTGACTATTTTTGTAAATTTCCCCTTAAATCTCAAATATCACGCTCAAATAAAATCTTATATGTACAGCTAATGTGTCATATAAATTACATGTGTATAACATAATTGAATAATATATTTAAATGTTGATCCTCATACGACCATCAAATGCATCGCGGCAACCTTCTCGTACAAAACCAAAAATGTCACTTCACATAGTCCATGCCTGCTTCTAGAGTTGTAGTCATCCGATCCACACAAACAAATTTAAAATTTTTTTAAAAAAAACACACACGCAAAAGCAGATCAAAACGACGCGCACAAGCACAAACTAACCCCAGCACCGCTTTGCATTTTTTGTCCCTTTCCTATCTGCAATTCTATTCTTCAATTTTATTCTTCGGCATTTCCATCTTTATCTATATATATTAAATCTCAAGCCCTTGGTTTACTGGTTGCAGTTGAAATATCATTGAAAGATTGTGAGTTCTAACCCCATTTAAAAAAATAAATAAATTCTCGTTGATTTGAACAAAACAAAACCTCACGGTTGGTGGGTTTGTGGGTGCATATGATGATTGCTTTTGGTCCTCTACAGCTTTTATTTTTTTGTTGGATTTCGCATTGATTAGCTCCAGCATTTATTGTAAATTTATTTGATTTGTGGATATTTATGCTTAAGGGTAAGCTTTTCAATCTGATTCATCAGATTTTGTTTAGTTCTATTATTATTATTATTATTATTATTATTATTAAATGATGTTTCTCATGATCTGTTTGTTGTTGGGTGATTTTTGTGTAAACTGATTCTGTCATTTGTAAGTTATAAAGCTTTATGTTATTTTTTTCTTCCAATTCTGATTCATTTCGGTTGCTCTATTAATATTTAGCTGTAACAGTAAGTATCAATACATATTAATCCTACAAAGCTGGTTGTTATATACTGGCTTTGCTTGTAAAATTTGGAACTATGTTATATCAGTAGAACCCTTTTTTTTTTATTTGTTTGTGTGTGTTGTCAGCTTTAAACATCCTTTGCTCTGATCGTTCTTGCATCAATGAGCCTCTCGACGCTGGGATGATGTTTGAAAAGTAAAATTTTCAGCCAAGGTTTTTGTTCAACTGTACTTTGTAGATGTATTTTTCCTTGGGCGTTACACAGACCCTAAAGTATGAAGTATTTGGTTTCTTGCATCCTTTATCTGGCTGACTCTGAAACTTGGTTGTGCAAATGCAGTTTTTCAATTAATAGGTTATCTTACATTAGAAATGTCATTCTAGGTCATTGGCTAATATTTTCTTCAGTATTAACTTAATTACCGTGCACTCAAATCCGCATCCCAAAGCTCAGCTACCTCTGTCCACACAGCCTCTTAAGAGCAATGATAGAGCCACAAACTCTTTTACAAACTTATTTTGTTCAAATTGATGTTGTATAACTGTATTGGTTGGATGAAAATATCTCTTGGCCCACTTGATTTGTTTGTATTATTTTGTATTTTCACTAACCAATGAAATTATGCCACATCAGTTTATACAAGAGTTTGCCGTTCAAACATTGCTCTTCTCTTAGTATTCTGTTTGTTTAGTAATGGTTTACCGTATGGCCCTTAATCTATGTGTCTGCTGTTGTAGCTGTGATTGGACTGTAAGCAAGCTAATAGTGTTTCAAGAAAATTTTTCTGCATGAATTATTGAAATAAATGCTGCCATGGGATAGCTTCAGTTCAATTGTTTCTCGATGCTGGCCAGAGCATAGATTATGGAATATGATGATGTTTTTCACAACTAATTTGCTTCAAAATGATGATTTTGTTTTTCCTTTGGTGCTGACTTATTTCTTATGCTTTTGGGAGCAGTTGAAAAAGCAAGATGAAGCGAGGAAGAAAATAGTAGAGTGCAGAAGAAGAAATATAAGATCTGATAATTAAGGTAGAAGGAATTATAATGGCAATGTCTCAACAGACAGTGGTAGCTATTAAGTCCTATCAAAATCAAGCGCAGGTGCTGGTCAAGAACTACATAATTGCTGACCCTTTCATTCCATATACATCCATCCTTGCTGGCTTACTGGCCTGCAAAGTGGTACACTCTTTTCTCTTTGTTTCTTTATACCTATTTTGTTTGAGCACTTGCTTTATTATATATATCATATTGAACATTTTTCTCTCTAACAGGTCTATGATCTTACTCAGTTAATTAGTACCTTTTACTTCAAGGCATATAATGGTCTTACAAAAATCCAACGAATGGAGTGGAACAATCGGTCAGTTCGTAATCCATATTTTCCCATTTTCTTTTTGTAGTTGTGTTTATACCCTTATTGATTAATATTCTAATTTCAACAGTGGTATCTCTACGGTTCATGCAATTTTTATCACTGCTATGTCGTTGTACTTTGTGTTCTGGTCAGATCTCTTTTCTGACCGACAACATACTGGTCCTATTACTTTCCGGAGCTCCTGGCTCTCTAATTTTGGATTAGGGGTGAGTATTTTTAGTTATTAAGCATTTAGCAAGATTGTGTTCATAGCTTTTGAGAAGTAGGAAAACATATATGCTCACACCTTTTGAGGAGTTTCTTTCTTCTCTAAAATATATGAATGCCCGAGATGTTAAGCACTCAGCTTCTATGTTCTGCATTATAGCTGTTTGTGGTAATATGGTTCAGTTTTTTCACATTGCAGATAAAAGGAATGCTGCTCCGCGAATTTTCTCAAAACTATAATTTTTATGTTATGATTCCTTGTACTCTCTTGGTTGACCATTGCATTTAGGACTGGCTATAGTTATAATTCATCTTCTTTTTGCATTAGCAAGATAAAGCCATATGATGTGCATGACTTTTGATTCACTCCTACGTGATTCCCATCCCTATGTTGTTATCACTTCGAAAATAAAGAAAAATTTCTGTTGATTTTGCTTAAATCATAGGCAAGTCTTTGTAAATACAGGCAGCTCCTCATTGATTTTCTAGGACTGTGAAATAGTTCTTATGGTTGTTATTGTTTGTCTTGTTGGATAAGTGTGAGTGCTTTGAGTTCATGATTTGATATGATTTTGACAGGGTTCTGTTGGTTACTTCCTTGCGGATCTTGGAATGATTTTTTGGCTATACCCTTCTTTAGGGGGAATGGAATATGTAAGTATAATTCTGTAGGAAAAGGCAATCAAACATTGATTTTTATGCATTTACCATTTTTTATTTCCGGTAAAAACTCTCTGATAATGTAACTGGTTTGACTACATGCTCCGTTTTCTATAGTTATTCTGTTTACAGCACTCTTAGACAAACATTTAAACAGCCCCTGCATTTTTCTTATGTTTGGAGTTCCTCAGCCATGTTATGCTGGTTTGGATAAGTGAATATAAAGTATACTTGAGGCAAATATTAAAACTTGAGTCTTCTGGCTTCAGCTTCATGTTTAAACTTTAGAGTTTTTAATGCATTTTTGGTATCAATTTCAGTGTGCCCCAGATATAAATTTTCAAAACGATTTATATGCTGACTTTTAGTATTTGTGCGTTGAATCTGCGTAAAACTAAATAGTAAGGTTTAGATTTGAAAAGCTTAGCTAGTTGCATAAAGATAATCAATTTGAAGGTGGCATTTGTATTAATTCCATAGTGGATCCATACATGCAATGTGAAAGGCATGGTAGTACAACTGATGAGAAAGTAGAATCTGATTTCAGGTTGTCCATCACTCTCTTTCCGGAATTGCAGTAGCATATTCTATGTTTTCTGGAGAAGGTCAGCTTTATACATACATGGTGCTCATCTCTGAGGTGACAACTCCAGAGATTAACATGAGATGGTACGTTTTGTGCTAGTTAAGTTTTTATTAGGATCCAGAATTAGATTTTAATTATCTCTTTGGGCTTACAAAGGTATCTTGATACTGCTGGTATGAAGAGGTCCACCACATATCTCATAAATGGGGTTATTATCTTTTTTGCTTGGCTGGTGAGTTGAATCCTCTCGAGTTTTCAACATTGAGAGACTTCGTTTATTATATGGAATGCTCCTGAAACAAATTGTGAAAATTGCAGATTGCAAGAATTCTGCTGTTTGTTTACATGTTTTACCATGTTTATTTGCACTATGATCAGGTAATTTCTATTATCTGACATTTGTATTTCCTGAAAATGATATATGTTATTCTTTAATTCATATAGCAGAAGTTAAGCTTTTTCCCCCCCTCTTTTTCAACTATTAATCTCCCTCTGTGATTTGGGATGGTAATTCTCCTCCCATTTTTTTCATCTCGCTTCAAATGTTTAGCAACATCTGTAATTTATATTCTTCTCTTTGGTACTGTATTAAAGCCGATTGAGCTGATGCTGACTTTTCTGAACCTTTATGATTATTACTTTTTTCCCCCTCTTTTTTCAGTTAATGACTTCTGAACTTTGTATAGGCAGTGGGATTATCCAATAATTTCTTCACTTCCCTTTGTTGCATAGAACCCCATTTTTGCCCTTCAAGATTGTGTCCTTTAAGTCTCTAGTCACTTTGACATCCATTGTTAATCTGTCAGTTGATGCAGTTAATTGGCATGTTCAATTTAGGTTCTGATGCAGTTAATTGGCATGGTCAATATGTAGTTGACTTGGTTGATATTTACCCTACGACATTGAGGGGTGGAACATTTTGTTTACATGGCAATCATCGGCTCTTTCTCTTCCTTCTTGTTTCTCACTCTCGCATTCTACTCTTATTTTTCTGATTTGGTCAATGTGACTGCTGAGGAGGAGACAGAGGTAGAGGAGAAATTGAGAATGGCAACGAGGAAAGGGCGGAGAGAGAGGACAGGAGAACAGGAAGAGAGCCAATGATTGCCATGTCACCTAGGCCTTTTCCACGTTAACTGATATTTAGGCACTTCATTCTAAAATGTGCCATAACTGGTTAGCACATTGGCACGTCAACTAAATATGTACCCTATCAGCCAAACACACTTTAGCTGTTACATCAATTATATATTGAAATCAGTTAATTTGGCTGTCAAAGTGAATAGAAAGCCCCAAATCTTAGAAGGACCGGACCGGAGTGAATGAACTGCTCCAAAAGAACTTAATTTGAACCTTGAAATCGACTTAGGACAAGAATGGTCTTCTTCTTTGTTTTAATTTCTGACATAGAAATATGTTACTTTCCTCAGTTAAGTCATAATTTTTTATTGATATATTTGTGTCGGTGTTCAATTGTTATCTAGAATTCAGAAGATTCTTGAATAATTTGATTTGAAAAAAAAAAGGATCGTACATAAGTGAAAATTTTTCCGGTGTCTCAGTTATGACATCAAGTCACTTGGTTGGATTGGCAGGTTATTGAGATGCATGCTATCGGCTATCTCTTGGTTTTTGTGGTGCCCTTTGTGCTCGCTATCATGAACGTGATGTGGTTTGGGAAGATCCTGAAAGGATTGAAGAAAACTTTAGCGAAGAGGCAGTGATGGATGTACAATCTAGACTAAAATCTTGTCATTTAGCTGTGCATTTTTTCAAATTTCTTTACTGTATAAATCACAGAGAAGGGGAAAAAGGGGAAGCCATTTGAAGGCAGTGTAACTTCTAAAGTCGTTGGAAATCAAACTGTTGTACATGTTCCACCTTCATAGGCTACTGATTCAAAGATCCGTCTAATCTTACAACCAAATTTGTTTTACTTGCAATCTTCAAACATCTAATTGTTTATTTATGTCATAATTTTGTTGATGTAGCAGCCTTTGATAGGTTGGTGCCGTGAAGATGTAATTGTGTTATCAACAATCTCTTTTCTCTAGGAAAAAATCTTTAGAAGAACTTGGGCTTCTCGTAAAGATTGTGGTCAAGACAGAGCTCTGTAGTCCGAAAATATGACAAAAAGATAGATATTTAACTAGTTTTCTCCTTGACAATTTGTGATTCTTTTTACTTTTTTTTTTATTCTTTTCTCAAAATGAATTGAATTGCTCTGGAATTAAATATAATATCATCGATTTGATAAGCATCAATACCACAGAAAATTCAGAGAGATATAAATAACAAATATATATAACAAAAGACTCTGAGCTCATCGCTCATATCATATCACCGTACATGTGGTGGCGATCTAGTAATGGTACTTTTAACTTCCTCCAATCCGAACTCAATAAAATTTTCGACTCTTTGAACTTGTTTTAAATTCATTGCCCTCTGACTTTTCTTAATTTTCTTTCAGTGCAAGAAAATATAAAGTAATTAGTAACTTGTTAGCACTTGTTCTTGGCAGAGAAATCCAATAAAATTTGTGACACTTTCTTCATCCTTGGATCCATCCAACAATGTTTATAGTGCTGCATTGTTTGATAATGATCAGCTTAACAATGGCTGCAACGACCAACATTAACACTGATCAATCTGCTCTACTTGCCTTAAAAAGCCATCTCACTTACAAACCTCAAAATATTTTGGCCACCAACTGGTCAGCTGGTACTTCAATCTGCAGCTGGGTAGGCGTAAGCTGCGGCAGGCGACACCGCAGAGTCACAGCCTGAGAACTTTCAGACATGGGACTCACTGGCACCATTCCTCCTCACTTGGGAAATCTATCTTTTCTTGCAAGACTTGATGTCAAAAACAATGGTTTTTATGGTTGCATACCTCAAGAATTGGTTAGTTTACAGAGGCTCAGATACATCAACTTTAAAAACAACAATTTGGGCAGGGAAATTCCTTCATGGTTTGTATGCTTGAATGAAACCCGAACATTGGTTCTGTCTGGTAATAATTTCAGAGGTGTTATTCCATCTTCGTTCTGCTGCATGCCAAAGCTCGAGACATTGGATTTATCTAACAATATGCTGCAGGATTCCATCCCAAAAGCCGTTGGCAATTTTCCTAACTTGAAGATAATGTATTTGGATCAAAATCAGCTTTCAGGTTTTATACCTTCTATAATCTTCAACACATCTTCACTCCAGGTTGTTGATTTCAGCCACAACCAGCTTTCAGGTTCCGTACCATCTCCCATCCTCAATGTATCTTCTTCGCTCAGAATCATTGATTTCAGCTCTAATAAACTTTCTGGTACTCTCTTTTCGGATATGTTTGATCATTTTCCTGAAGTCGAAGAGCTTTACTTGACTTGGAACCAATTAGCAGGACCAATCCCATCCAGTCTATTTAATTATCAAAAGTTAAGGGCATTATCATTGTCTAATAATCGTTTCCAAGGTACCATACCTGCAGAAATTGGAAATTTGACTATGCTCAATACATTGTATCTTGGCGTGAACAACTTCCAAGGTATGTCCCAGCTTGTCTTTGCTTTTGAAAATTGCACGGGTAACTATATATGATTGTTGACTTATTGATATCCTATTCCTACATATTAGAATGTTGCTTTGCTTTTCTGTGTTTAGAGTTCCATTTGACACAATTAACATCCCTGACTGTGGGGCTTGTTGCATATGACACAGGTGAAATTCCAAGGCAGAACGGTGATCTTGTAAATTTGAAGATATTAAGTTTACCAGAAAGCAACTTGGTAGGACTAGTCCCTTCAGAAATTGGGAACCTGACCCAGTTGAAGCTGGTTGATTTTTCCAACAACTTGAAAGGTTCAAAATCACCTTGCCTCTCATTTTTGTATTTCTTCTGCTGCAATTCATGTGAAAATTTTCTTATAAATCATTATAAAAGACTCCACATTAATGCTTCCCATATGACAGGTGAAATACCGCCTGAAATTGGCAACCTGCGTAATCTGGAAACATTGTTTTTATCAGTTAACAGTATCACTGGCTCGATTCCCTCATCAATCTTCAATGCCTCAATGATGACCGACATTGCACTGCCAGACAATAATCTCTCGGGCCATCTTCCATCGACCACAGGCCTCTGGCTTCCAAACCTTGAGCAGCTTCTCCTGGGGAAAAATAAACTGACTGGACTTATTCCCAAATCTATCTCCAACGCTTCTCAGCTAACCACCATAGAGTTGTCATTGAACTCTTTCTCTGGCTTCATTCCTGACGAACTTGGTAATTTAAGAAACTTGCAGCGGCTCCACCTGGCTCGTAATTACTTGACAAGCAAGTTTTCATCTCCGGAGTTGAGCTTTCTCTGACCTTTGACAAGTTGCAAGAATCTGACAAGTCTTGTGCTCTACGGTAATCCTCTAAATGGAGCTCTTCCAGTTTCCATAGGAAACTTCTCTGCTACTCTTCAGATTTATCTCTTTATGAGTCCAGGATTAAAGGCATCATTCCTAGAGAAATCGGCAACTTTAGAAACTTAATATCCTTGAATTTAGACGACAATGAGTTGAGAGGAACTATTCCAAATACAATTGGAAGATTACAAGGGCTACAGTTTTGTCTCTTTGGAACAGCAGATTACAAGGATCCATCCCATTTTAGTTATGTCATTTGGAGAGATTGGCCTTCTTAACTTTGACAGGCAATAAGCTCACAGGGCCAATACCTGCATGCTTAGGTAATATCAGTTCTCTTAGAACTCTATCATTATCCTCAAATGGATTTACCTCTGAAATACCATCAGCTTTAGGAAATCTTGTAGATACCCTGAATATAGATTTTTCAGCGAATTCTCTGAATGGATCTCTCCCAGCAGAGATTGAAATTCGAAGGCCGTGACAGAATTAGATTTGTCAAGAAATCAAATAATAGGTGATATTCCAATCACCATTGGAGACCTGAAGCAACTAAAACATCTCTCTTTAGCAGATAATAGATTGCAAGGTTATATTCCTCAAACATTTGGCGAAATGGTGAGCTTGGAATTCCTGGATCTTTCAAACAATAGTCTTTCAGGAAAAGTTCCCAGGTCCAAGGAGGGACTCTTGTACCTCCAATTTCTAAATTTGTCCTTCAACCATTTAGAAGGTGAAATTCCTTCTGGAGGACCGTTCGCAAAATTCTCATTTCAATCATTCTTAGGGAATCAAGGATTATGTGGTCCACAAAAAACGCAACTTCCGCCTTGCAAAACAAGTATTGAACTGGAAAAGTTCCGAAGATTTAGCAATGTTCTCCTAGATGAAGATTTAGCTGCTCATGTAAGTGATTTTGCATTGCAAAACTTCTAGGTGACGGAGACTCAGTGGCACAAACAATGACGTTAGCCACCGTTGGATACATGGCACGAGGTGAATCAATTGCTTCTATATATTCTATCTAGCTATATTTTGATTTCATTTTTCATATTTTTTTCCCCATCATAATGTTACTGTTAATGTCAATGTTAATGTGTGCACACTAAATTGGAATGCAGAGTTTGGATGAGAAGGAATAGTGTCAACAAGAAGTGATGTGTATAGTTATGGTATTCTTCTAATGGAAACATTCACCGGAAAGAAGCCAACGGATGAAATGTTTGCCGGGGAAATGAACTTGAAGTGGTGGGTGAGGGAGTCATTGTTAATAACTCATGAAATGATTGAAGTTATAGATGAAAATTTGTTGGGGCAACGGCAAGAGGATGACCATTTTTTGGCTAAGAAGGATTGTATACTATCCATGATGGAACTAGGCCTAGAATGTTCTGCAGCATTACCAGAGGAAAGGCCATACATGGAAGTTGTGCTTTCCGGACTTAAGAATATCAAAATGAAGTTTCTCAAGGATATCGGACTGGCTTATTAATATGCAACCATCCAGCAAGTTTGTTTATGGTCCTTTCTTGTTTGTGATTCTGCTGAAAAAAGAGAGAAAATTAGTTAGGATAAAAGATAATTTCAGCATTCAGCTAACCAATAGTGTTCATCATGATTCTAGTTTTTTTTTTTTTTTTAATCTGAATTCTTCACATGCATTGTTCTCTATAACTTTCTTTCAGTTTCTTGTTTACCAAACAACTCGCTGATAGTGTTACGATCCAATATTATCCCACATGGAATTTAAGCTCATCGGCACGCACTCTTCCCTTATAATTATATGCTGGTTTTTTAGGGTGAGTTTTACCAGACAACATATTATCCGACGTATGAGATCTGTTTGTTTCTGCCTAGAAAAATATAGAGGACCATTTTGATCAATATGGGATCAGCAAGTTTCTCATAGCACCCATACGAAATGGAACCTTAATCTACTCCAACGAAGAGTAAGTTTAAGGATCAGAATTTCCATATATCATCGGCTTGCCAATCAGCAATTTGTACGTACCATGGATGAATACACACACATATATATATGTCTTTTCTTCAAATCCCAACATAATCATCCTATCAGATTCTTCTATCTACATGAACTAGCTAGCTTAGCGGCACAAACACAGAACCTAATGACAACAAATATTTTAAAATTAATAATAATAATAATAATAATAATAATAATAATTCACTATGAAGGCACATATATATAAAAAGCAAAATGGAAAATTCCCATTTATTTTCTGGCCCTTGATGATAGTGGTTCCGCTTCTGGTTCTAGGGTAAATGTTTGTCATATATTCTCCCAGAGCGAATTAAAAGCTTTATCAAGCTAGGTACAAATTTGAGAATATTGAGAGCTTAGTCCTTTTTCTAGAATGATCATAAATGAGCAATGCTCCAGCAATTAATTAATTAAACAGCCGCATATTTGTAGGAATTGATTGGGCTTTTTGTTTTGAGGCGACGACAAATTAATTGAACATGTTTGGAGCCACTATAGACCAATAGTGCAACTATGCTAATGCAAGCAGTTGAGATCCTTCCTTAACCAACTCTTAATTTGTCTCTCCATTAACTAATAATAATAAAATTATTCTCAATAGCATTCCAAATCGATGCTGATATCATTTTCCAATATAAAACGAACTTCAACTATCTCAAACTCCTGCTCTTATTCAAAAAGGATTGGTCAATTGTACAATATGTTCTTTTGAGTTGTAGTGTGTGAATCTTAGTGTTTTATTAATCGCTAGTGGTTTGGTATTGTTATAATTCAAACATTTATATTTATCACGATCAATAAATTTCTAGAGATAGCAAATTAAGCCACGCAACAATACTCGATATGACTTGCATGCGGCGTACGACGGTCGATGAAAAGGCAGGGTTTTGTGGATGCTGTGTCATCTACACATCAGCAAGATCAAGTGTGAGGTGTAACTAAGCAGGATTAGAATCAAATTAATTAAGTTGAAATGGGGGATTAATTGTATTGTTTATAACATTAATTAACCCTAGGAAAAAGGCTTACAAAGAAAAAACCAAGACGGCGCCATGACTAAGTTTGGCAACTCAAAATTCGAAGAATGCCTCGACTCCATCTGCTTGGAGGCGCATGAGCTTAAAATCATAGTTACAATGGCAGCTTGTGACCATTGAAGGTGGTCAAAATTAGTATTTAATTTGGGAAGTTTAAATTCTGTTAATTGCATTACAATATTGACATTCATAAATTAAAAATATACTGGAATCTTCTAAATTATTGTAATAGTAGATTTGGATATCTAGATCTAAAATTACAAATCAGATTTACTTTCAAAATCTTTAAAAGAGAAAAAAAAAATCGACTACTACAATCAACGACGGACCAGAAAATTTATTTAGGAAAGATTTTAATGTGGGCTTATTTGAACTAAATTACGAGGGCTTGAATGAATATATTTAATATTAAAATTATTATATTGGCGTGTAAAGTAAAGCATGGAAGTAAGAATTCATAGCAAATTCACTTTAAGTGAGGGATTTCAGCTCATTGTGGTCACAACGTGGATCCGACACTGACTACAATACGCAGAAAAAAGATCGGAGTCTTGACCTTAAGTTTGAGGTAACGAATTGTCGATGCCACTCGATGAATGAGTTATTTGTACCTTTCTTTATTTGTTTGACAAGTATAGTTTAAGCAATGTTCATCATCTTATATCTGTTTAATCAAAAGAGTGATTCTATATACCGTAGGATGAAAAGGCGACTTTCTCCTTTCACCCTTCGCGCTCGGACATGGTACGTACCGAGTTTCTTGTAATTTCAAAATGGGACTACTACTAAAGCTGACATTAGTTTAATGGCTGAGTTGGATCATCTATACATTCTTACTTATACTACTGCTGGTGGAATCACACAGGAAACCTGCCTTAATTATAATTGAACTCCTAAAATTGATTTTGATGTTCGAGGAAATTTTGTGATGAGTTCTAACACAAATTTTGCTGTTAAGTTTGGAGGCTCGAATCTTACTTAAAGCAGAACTGATTAATAAACATCATTATAGTACTGAATATTGATAGCAATCGATTGTATTGGTTTATTCTATGAACTAACAGAAATTAAGCTCTTACAACCTTGAAAACCTTCTTGATAAGACAAAAGCAGTAAAGTGGTTACGATTTTAAGAGTCCCCAAAATCAGAAGTTGATCATATGATTGTGGTCCTGAACATAAATTAAGTCACGCTCTTTAATTTGAACAATATTTGGAATTAATTGTCCCATGTATATGCATGTGATCTCCACATGTGAAAGTCTTCTGCAAGTGTATAATTTGTGCTTTTCAAGTCACAATATTCCATAGAATAGAGGTCCGCCGTCATGTATTGTAACAGAAACATGGGGAGCTCTTTAGTTTACTGCTCGCTACAAAACCCAAACATTATATATATGTGTATATATGTTATGAACTTGATACAATATTATTAAAGAAGTGGCGCATAATTTTGCACTATTATTGTGATTGTTCTTCATGGTTTTAGTGGAATGCTTATCCATTCAAGGAACGCCTATTCGCATCTTTCTACAATCAGTAACGTTCATGCAAATATTCTTTGTCTTATTAGTATTCCTCTTAATTTCTTTCTGAATGCAAGCCCTCGCGGCGCGCACATTGATACAACTACACATCCACAACCCTCAAAAACCTAATCATTCTCATTCTTCATGCAACAGCTGTTGGCTTATCAGATCAGTGCAAAAACCCTAGCCATTTTCACCTCACATCAACCAGCTTTTAACCTCGATCCCGCCTCTATAAATACATGCCGTTACTAGACTCATATCCTCTCAATCGACAAAGAAGAAAGCCCAAATGGCAAAAGCTTACTCCAATATTGCCACCATTATTCTTCTTTTTCTTCTCTTTATGTCGTTAAGGTTCCACCGAACCCTAGCAACACAGAAAAACAATGGAAAACACTCACTTGTCCTAGGTTTAACCAATTCTAGGGCTTCTCTTCCGATCCCCAGAGCCACGAAAAGTTCAACAAAGAAACCATCAGGAGCATTAGACGTGATGGAACCGCTGAGGGAAGTAAGAGATGGCTATTTGATATCTTTAAATATCGGGACACCGGCACAGGTCATTCAAGTTTACATGGACACAGGGAGTGACCTAACTTGGGTTCCTTGTGGGAATCTATCTTTTGATTGTATGGATTGTGATGATTATAGGAACAACAAGTTAATGTCCAATTTCTCTCCTTCTCGTTCTTCTTCTTCCTCTAGAGATACCTGTGCTAGTTCCTTCTGTCTCAATATTCATAGCTCTGACAACCCTTTTGATCCATGCACTATGGCTGGATGCTCATTGAGTACCCTTCTTAAATCCAATTGCTCCAGGCCATGCCCTTCATTTGCTTACACATATGGTGAAGGAGGGCTTGTCACTGGAACCCTAACTAGGGATACACTTAAGGTTCATGGATCTAGCCCTGGGATCATTAGGGAAATTCCTAAGTTTTGTTTTGGGTGTGTCGGGTCAACATATCGTGAGCCTATTGGGATTGCAGGGTTTGGTAGGGGTGCTCTTTCTCTTCCTTCACAGCTGGGGTTTCTTCAAAAGGGTTTCTCTCATTGTTTCTTGGCCTTCAAGTATGCGAACAACCCTAATATCTCAAGCCCCTTGGTCATAGGAGATGTTGCCATATCTTCTAAAGAGAATCTACAGTTCACTCCCATGTTGAAGAGCCCTATGTATCCTAACTATTATTACATTGGTCTTGAGGCCATCACCGTAGGCAATAGTACTTTAACTGAAGTGCCCTTAAGTTTAAGGGAATTTGATTCTCAAGGAAATGGAGGATTTCTGATTGATTCAGGCACCACTTACACACACTTTCCGGAGCCATTTTATTCACAACTTCTCTCAATTCTTCAATCAACAATAACTTATCCTAGAGCCAAAGAAGTAGAGGAAAAGACTGGATTTGATCTTTGTTACAAGGTTCCATGTCCAAACAACACATTTACAGACGATTTTTTCCCTTCAATCACTTTCCATTTCTTGAACAATGTGAGCCTTGTTTTGCCACAAGGGAACCATTTCTATGCAATGAGTGCTCCCAGCAACTCAAGTGCAGTGAAATGCTTATTGTTCCAAAGCATGGATGACGGTGATTATGGTCCATCTGGGGTTTTTGGGAGCTTCCAGCAGCAAAATGTTGAAGTGGTCTATGACTTGGAAAAGGAGAGAATTGGGTTTCAGCCAATGGATTGTGCTTCAACTGCTTCTGCCCAGGGACTTCACAAAAAGTGATTCTGGCGATGGTAGTTAATGGTAGTTCCTGCTCTTCTGCCACATAATAATAATGAGCAATATTGTTGTCAGCTTGTACTTCTGCATAATTTAATTTTGTATTTGGTTGCTACGTTTTCTTCGACTGATTTGTACTCGTGTCCAATCTTTGGACTAAGTAGATTTTCATGCTGTAAGGCTTTGGATTTATCGAGAAAATCAGAAAATTAATGTGCTGGATATATTCTCATTGTTTGGCAATCTAGGAACAACATGTTGTGGTGGAGAAGCTTGAAAAACAGACGGGGGTGTTTTTTTATACGATTTATGGGTGTTATGTGGTCAGCGTGCGGCAGTGCAGATGCGAAACTTAATAGTTGTAATTAAGATAATAATAAGCTAAAAGTTAAGAGGAATCTCAGCCGCGATCCTCTTTAGGCGCAGTTACCGGTTCTTAGCAAATATTTGACGAGTCTTAATCATATTTATGTACTAATAATTTGGGTCACGTGTCACGGTATCCTTTATAGTTAGGCAGCTCGGGTCAATAATCGACCATACTTGGGACCTGACGAACTTGTTATAAGTGCCTTGTATTGGCAACAGGATCAGCACTCCAAAATTCCAAATCATGTTTATAATGCAAGAATTTGGAGATTTTGAGATTCATTCAATTTTGGTGCAAAATAGAAACAAGTAATATTACAAGTCGAATGCATGAATGACAGACGACCATGCTGTCCTTAGCTTACGAGGGCAGAAGGCGCTCGCTGCCTAATAAAGGTGAATACATGTATGATCAGATGATCCCTCAATGTCGGCTTAAATCCCTCAAAAGAATCAACCTGTCCTGGCGAATATATGTTATGGTGCATCTGACACATTGGGATCACACAGTCACACTTGTGGACGCAAGTAATAGAACTTTATTTACATCCAACCAAAACTAATACGTTTTGAAAACTCAAAGGAAACATGCCACGCAATTTGATTACAAAGGGAAGCCACTCCCCAATTCAATTTACCAGTTCATACAAATGCAAGATGCATGTACAGTTCTGATATCTCAACGAATAATACACGATAGCAAACTTGGAAGGATATGACTCAAAAGTTTCTAGTGAAGCTAGAGGAGCTATTTAGAAGATACAAACAGGCAGTGCTCATCACCACCCGAGTATCTAAGAGCAACATGATGCACTTGCTGTCCTTTCCCCAGGTCTATCCATGAGAACCATTCCTGATGGATTTGGTGCTGGCTGCACTCGAGGCAATCTCTTTGCTGCATCCAAGAGAGAAATATATCAAATGTCCACTCATAAAAGAAATGTATGAACGGAAACTCTTAAACACATGACAGGACTTTGCATATTTTAAAGTTTTGTCATCAAGAAAATATCTGTTATTGTTAACAAGCCAACACCATTGGGTACCACCAGCAGACTAAAAAACAAATTTTGTTCTATGCATGTGCAAACTATTAGCTCAACCATCTAACCAACCCCAATGACCAACTTAATAAAGTCGATTCGTATTTCAATTTCATTATCTGAGAAATATATTCCAAAACTACACAATAAAAATTCATACCTATTTCATAGAAAATGTCATTCACATTGGTTGCTGTTTTTGCAGAGGTTTCCATAAAGAATAGGCCATTTTCCTGGGCATAAACTTGCGCCTCCTGCGACCATAACAAATTTAGTTAAAGAAACATCATATTAGCACAGCCAATTTCATATACACTAACATATTGTCAAGTACTCAAAGTCCGCTATCCAGATTCCGAAGATCAGATCCTCCTTCTATGAATTTTAATAGACAGCTCATTCAAAATAGATGTAGAAAAGCCTTCTTTTCCTTTTTAAATTTTTCAGAGGGCAGTTGTTCTTGTTATGGTTCTTCAACACCTATCTGAATGTTATGATAAACTCATAATAACACTTCCAGGAAGGGTATGTTCTTGTTATGGTTCTTCAACACCTATCTGAATGTTATGATAAACTCATAATAACACTTTCAGGAAGGGCACACAGACAAATTACTCCCATATCTATTCCATTTCATCATTATTCACCTTAAATAGACATAAAGATTCTCTGAGCTTTGTAAATTGTCATTTTTAACAGTTAAAACTAAAGAGAACAACTTTTCCACAATCCTTTTTTTTTTCTTGTCATCTTGAAAACCCACTATACTTATCAGATGAAAGGATTGGAAAAAGAGAATGAGATAAACAGCAACTGATGCAAAGCCCTTAAAGCAATCGGAAAAGGAAGGAAAGAAAGAAAGGAGAATAAGAAACAGAAACTTGTATACTTGCCTCTGCCATGACCTTCCTCGCATCCAGCAAGTCAGCTTTGTTACCAGCAAGTGCCATAACCATGTTTGGATTGCCTTATTACCAAAAGAAACAAAAATACATTAAGTAAGAAATTAGTCAAAGGATGCCAGTAAATTAAATGCGAAAAAAACAAATGAATCGGGTAAGGATACCGAATGTGTTTGAGATTCTATAAATAGACTAGATGATGAACACATCACTGATTCTCTATGTCTAACACTCACTCAAATCAAAGAGTAACAATATCACAAATAAAACCAAGAACTACTGCTTAAAGATGACTACCTAACACCCAGGAAAATATTTATGTAAGAAAAAAATCTCTACAGGAGACTTTGAATGTGTATACCTTGTGCCTGAAGTTCTTGGACCCATTTCTTAGCACGCTCAAATGAGGCCTGCAAGGGAAAGAAAAAATAAAAAAATAGAACATTTATTTCTTGTTAAAAAATACCTGAAATAATCATATCACATTCAACATTACCATCAAAAAGATATCACAGCAAATACTAATATGCTGAGCATTGACTTGGTTAATTTTGTACGCTCCCTTAAATAAGAGAGCTTGATGGGGAAGAGGAAACTATATGGACAATCAGACAGGAGGAGGGCAATCTATTCAACAGATATTGAATTGCATAACCCCACCCCCAAATGAGGAACAAAGGGGCTTTCTTGAAGGTCTACACGTTCAAATTCTAACTAGTGGGCGTTGAATTCCATATCTAAGGGGTGAAACACATTGGTTTTGTACGCACGTACTTACTTGATTTGTTATATCGTACACAATAATTGCTGCAGCAGCTCCTCTATAGTACATAGGAGCCAAGCTATGGTATCTCTCTTGACCTGCTGTATCCCAAATCTCAAATTTTACAGTAGCGTCATTTACAGCTAATGTTTGTGAGAAAAAGGCAGCTCCAATGGTTGATTCCTACAACATAATAGAAGAAAAGTCAAGCTCTGAAATCCAAAAGGAAAAGGTTCTCTCGCAATCACAAGCCAGCCTAAATACCTGAAACTCAATGAATTGGCCTTTAACAAAGCGCAGTACAAGACTAGACTTTCCAGCTCCAACATCTCCAAGCAGCACCTAAAAGCATATAAATCACAAATAAATGTCAAAAAGACAAAAAACGTATAAAACAAAGGCCTAATACAGCAATCACGAAAATGAAATCCTCATCGATTCATCATTATCAATGAAGAAAATTCAAAATTAACTAGCATTGAAACTCATACAAGATTACAGCAAACATATTCATATCACACCGATCATAATCATTTTCATAGCATGGCCATTCGCTGTTTGCATCAATATTATTTTTATAAAAAGAAAAAAAGAAAAAAAGAAGAAGAAGGGGTTTTCATCTAAAAGCAAACATATATCAGCCGCATTAGAAATACACAAAGCTCAAAACCAGAAAATTGAGAATTAAAACAAACCCGTATGAGGATAATCCAACAAAATTAAATAGGAAACAAAAACAACACGCAAACCTAAATCAACAGGTTGAAAAAAGAAAAAATGCGCAATCTTATCAAAAAATTCATAGAATTGGGTCAAACCCACGTAAATATCAACAAAACAGACATAAACCGCAATCCAGACAAGAATCTAACAAATTAAGACAGACCCATCGGCGAATCTCATCAAAGAACAATAATAAAAGAAGTCAAAGCTAGAAATTGAGATGTTTTAAGATGAAAACTGACCAATTTAGCATTGATGTTTTTGTTTCCAGTGGTGGCCATGGGGTGCTGTGATCGAAGACCGGATCAAAATTGGATCGCAAAATTATGATGAAATGAAGGAAAAAGAATAAAAGCTTTGACGAAGAGAATATGGTAAAAGGGGCAAAGGGGAAGGGAAGAAGGTTCCTTAACAAACCCCCTCTCACTCTCTTTCTAAGGAATTCTCGAGGTACACAAAAGCGACTGATCGTTTTCCTACAGACTTATTGCTTTACCATTATTACTGCTCTTCGTTTTTGGGGTAAATACAATCCGGTCCCTGACTTTATGGAATAATTATACATAGAAGATTTATTTTGTAAAAGATTCATACACAGGTCTCTAAAAATTTAACGTTCGTTCAAGAGTTCGTTATTCTATATATTTTAGTGTCTAAACTTGTAAAAAAAAATTTAAGAATAATAATAATTATTATTTTTAAAAGTAGGTTTAGCATTATTTCTACTATAAAACATAATAATTAATTATCTAAATAATATTTTTAACTTTTTATTAATAAATCTGAATATCTAAAAGTATATTGGGTATTTATCTTGATTTTTTTAGTAAAACATAAATTTTAAAAATTTAAGTGAATTAATTTAATAAATGAGTTTAGTGAATAGTATGATAGCTATGTAGTCCCTATTGATTAGTCTTAAGTAACCCACTATGGACATCTGCCAAGCAACTTTTATACTGACTCTCTTTATCTTATTAAATATTAACAATTTCTTCTTTATCTAATATTTACGACACTGAAAACTAACTCAATATAGATGAAAAAAAAAAAATGTACACATCTACACCTTGAATCTGTCGCTCCTGTTTAGGGCATTTCCCTTATCTTTTATTAAATTACTAATCAACCTAAATTTTAAAAATATGATTTACTAAATTGCCTATTCTTTATACCTTGTTCATTTTTATTTGTTAATGGTTTAATTATTTTTAAGAGTAATGATAGATATCCCACGTTATATAAGTTTCAATTTGAGTCTCAATAAATGTGGTATTTATCCATTAAATAGTGATTGAGTACTTTTACTAATTATAAAATTCATTATTCAATAAATAAGTGATACATAATGTTAACACTTAAGTTATGACTCAAATATTGTGATCCTAAATATTATTATATTTTTAAATAACCACGGTTGGGAAATTAAGTTAACAAAACAAATATCAAGAAATCATAAAGACAGGGAGCTTTATAAAAAATGCATCAAATTATGTCTTTATTTAAGCATAAGATCCTTATTAATGTATTTGTCGTAAGTTTCTTAATTGTAACGTCACGTAATCCACGTGGCATGAGCACAGCCAAAGCCAATTACTCCCTGTCTCCCTTGCTGCCGCATCCTTCTTTTCTAATTGCAGTTTTCCCACAAGTCATGCCAACGTGTTACTTGAGGCAAAGCAAAGCAGTAATATTTTTATAAATGCCAAAAATAATAATAATAATAAATAAATAAATAAGTAAATAAAAATATAAAATTAAAACACCGAAAATGATAACATAAATTAAAGCATGCAATTAAGGACTGGTTATATAATAATATCTTTGTGAAAATTAGTAGTCTCTATAGTAACACAACACAAACCAAATTAAGGCCCTGTTATTATCCAGAACAAATTGGAAATAATTGTGATTCAAGTTTCTTTTTGCAGTTAGTTAAAGCCATTGCCGCCGGATAATAAGAAAATCATGGCACCCTTAATTTGTGTGATTGTTTTTACAAGTTAGAATGGGTTGTTTTGGTTTGCGTCGCTCACACATATTTCGTTTAATGGGGATGAGATAATAGAGGCAGCTTATCATTTCAAATGGCAACGTTAAAATTGATAAATGAATTTAATCTTACAATATCTCAAACTCAAAATTTAATAAATTTGTTATATATATATAACTCTAGCATCAAGATATCTAGTTAGAGTAATAATATTCTCAATTTTTGACTAGATATTACAAGAATCTGAAGCTAGCAGTAGCACAAATAACTTTCATTTTACAAAGGGTTGGCAAAGTGGCATTTGATTTATAAACATAGTCGTCCAAAATATTTATATTTATCCACTTTTGGGAGCTCCAAAATATTTCAAACTTAAATTATCATAAACAATTGTAACTGCAAAAGGCCCATAATATTCATCTTTCACTCATCGGTCCATATCTCCGAATGCTAAGACAGCGTGGGCCTTCAAATGGGCCACTCTACCTACAAAAGGCCTATAGGGTTCGTTTTACACCTGCATCCCAATAGTTTTGTCCATTTAAGAGTACGGTCAGAGTTACCCATTAATGTCAGCTAAGTCCCCGTCATTTTTCCTGTCAAGTTTTTTTTTTTTTTTTTTTGGTTCCTTGTTGTACGCGGTATAATATAATATTAAGAGCAACAATTAAACCGTATTTAATAATATTTATACATTTAATTATCTGATTAATTAAATACAATTATACTTATACAGTCTAGTTCGACTGCGCCAAACACAATTAAGATTTAAGAGTGGTTGATTTATTTTGTTGTACCATACTTACAAGCTTCCATTCCATATAAATTAGGTCACACAAACTCATTTGACGTTTAGTGAAATATAACATTTATGAACTGAGCAAACATTTTTCACTTTTCGGCATTTATATATTGCATTTGTCTAATGTACTCTTTATTTTATTTTATTTTTTTAAAAAAAGCAACCCAAGATGTGGGTGTTTCTGTAAAAGAGTCAACATCATTTCGTCACTAAATGGATCTGAAAAGTGAAAACTAGTGAAAAAGTCTCACTTATCATTTATTGCCCAGGCTTGGCAAAACTATTCTTAAATCTTAATTATGGTAGAATAGCAACAACTTGTACCTTGTAAATAAAAATTAAGATAAATAAATGAAAAAAAAAACACCTTGTGTGAAAAAAAAAAAAAAAAAAGGAATAGCAACAGTAACAGCTTGCAATCCTTATCTTTTAGGCAGCCTAGTAGCCTACCTAAAAACCATACCAGTAAAAAACTAAAAAGTGCATCATAAGGTCATTTTCATGCCTTATCATATAGAACTTATATTTTATGGGCCAATAATCTTAACTCTTGCATATTAATTGACTAAGGATAGAAAAATAAAACCCCCAAAAAAAATTAATAATAAGAGAAAAGGTAAAATGAAAATGTGGGAGGGTATCCATCATATATCAAGGCATTGTATCGACAACTATCAAGAACTAGTTTATTATAATAAAGGAAAAGGCAAACTTTATAGTACATTCACTCCTTTTTGTCATGAAAATATAAAATTACACAGCAAAGGCTGAACGCTACCAAATTAGCCAATAATGACCTTTGACCCCCCTCCGCCTCGCCCTCTCTATTCTGAAATCTGAGTTGGAAATAGAGAAAAGAGAACATTTGTATATTTTTTTATTTACAAAACAAAACAAAAACAAAAAAAAGAAAAGAAAAAGAGCACAGCTTCCCCCCCCCCCCCCCCCTAAATTTTTTCTTCTGTCACAGCCTTTCAGAAGAGAATACAAGACTGACGCCAATAATAGCACCAGAATGGCAGTTTCGTAATTTTATGGGACTGTCCAGAGATCATTGACCGGTCGCCTTTGACCGGTCACTGCCCACTGGTCTCTGTACCTGCAAAACATTTCTTCTCACATTTCTACCACTTAATGATAAGCCCAACAGCTGTATTTCTACCCCCCTCCACTCGCTTCCTTCGGCGCGTGCAATCACTTCGTTGCTATAGTTTAGTCGGTATCCTATCCACTACATTGTCATTGCTTCACCTGTGTTTCACAGACCTTTCATTAATAGTAGGTTAAAATAATACTTTGAAAGAAATAGTAAGTTTTTTTTGTTAATATTAATTAGTTTTAATTGTTTAACTGAAATAATCCGAAAATTTAAGGAGATTATCAAAATTACACGAAGACCTTTTTTTTAACAAAAAGTTCTTTTCTTTTTTTTAAAAAAAATGAAAATTATATCATCAAATTAGTAACTGCTAAAAACATCTTTTATACAATAGCAACAGAGTTTTGATTCCAATTCCAAAAGGTGCAGAGTATATACTTGACTCAATGCTTGCCGCCTGCAAAATCTTTCGCCGGTCTTTTTACTTTACTCCCACCAACAGCATAAAGAGAATTTAACCACTCACGTTTACAAGTTGCAGTTATTGAAAGGCTAAGATGAAGTGCTGATCTTAATTAATGTTAAATCCAACGATCCATGCAATAACTTCTTTACTGAATCATTGGGAGGCAGTAGATACAGAGCTTCATTGAAACTGTGAAAATGCACAGTTTCTTTCTGCTACTATTACGGTTTACGATCAATATTAATTAACCCTAGTTTGTGAATGGTACGTACACATAAGTAAACATAAAGAGAAGAGAAATGAATTTTCATTAAGAATAGTTAAGATATTAATATATAGAATAATATAATCTCACTTTAAGTGAGTTTGATGTGCAATAAAATGGGATTAATATTAATTTATGATCATTTAGAAGCAGACTGCTGGTTCTTGTTGGAGGAGGCCAAAGCAAGGATAGAATTAGCAAGCTTGTTAACTGCGTCGACCAAACCATTAATGCCCTGTCTGCTAATCTCAGTTTTAGATTCTTCAACCTTGAGTCTTTTCTCGTGCAAACTAACAAGATCTCTGTGTCTTCTCTCCTCTCTTTCTTCACAGGACCGAAGTGCTTCTGCTATAATCGAAGCACTTTTGGAAATAGCTGTTCCAAGTTCTTCAGAAGTGCTTGCACTTGCAGTGGCAGCAGCGCCAGCACTGGTTCCCTGCTGATCACCATTACCTCCTCTTTCTGCTCCTCCTCTTCTCCTTCTCTTTGCCGGTGAGTCTGAATACTCACTCGTATCAGAATCTGAGCTACCACATATGATCTCCACAGCATAAAAATATGGAACCAAAAACCAATCAATACTAACTGAAAATCATCGCACAACAAATATTGTGAGAGAGCTAGAGAGAGAGAGAGAGGGGGGGAGGGGGGGAAGGAAAGAGTACCTACTGTGGGGACAGCAGCTTGCGGTTGCGGTGGCGGGGGCTGCAACGACAGAGGCGGCAGTGGCAGTGGCTGTGGCTGCAGCATTGTAATTGGAGCTGAAAGTTGATGATGTTGCTGCGGCAGCATAGGAGGCAACGAAGCTGCAGCAGCAATTGGCTGAACCATATAGCTTAAGTTGGGATTAGAACCAGAAGCAGCTGTCACGCCGACACCGGAGCAGGCGATCACTCTTTGACCGGCTCCTTTCTTCTCCACCACCTCCACAAGAGCCTCATATATCTGAGGTAACATGTTGCTTGGCAAGTTCTTTTCTTTCCTCTCATTCTTCTCCATCTTCCAATAAGAAACCTTTTCAGCCTTAATATTGCCATGATCTGATGGTGATGATGATGATAACTTTCTTTCATAGTCTCTGACTCTCTTGTAATCTCTCATGAGATTATCCCACTTGTCATTGCACTGGTTTTGGCTCCTCAAACAACCTTTCCTCCAACAGTAATCCTCAACCCATTTCCACCTCAACTCCGCTGGTTTGCCTCTTGATTCACTGCTTTCACCAATGCTTCTCTTCATTCTCCTCTCATCATCCATCTGCTTTGCCTCTATCAACACCATTGTCTCACTCATTGTCCAATTTCCTTTTCTGTATTCCCTCATCACAGTCCCACCACCTCCTTGATCAGCCATATCACCACAAATGCATGCAAATGCAATGCCCTAAAAAGAGAGAGAGAGAGTTTAATTGAAGGAAGAGGAGGCAACAGGCAAGAGAAGGGAACAGATGAATTGGTGATCTATCTAATAATGAGCCTTTTATCTATGTCTTGTGCTCTCTTTTGGGGAGAGACTTCGGATTTGATATGGGGATGCTTCAACTCAGTCAAAATTTCACTAAGATTGCTAATTTAGGCAAGAAGGGTAATAATGCTTGAGCCCAAACAAGAAACAGTAATGGCTCAATAAACTTGAGTACACCAACACAAGATGGGGTCTGGTTGTTTGTTTCGTACAAGAAGATATAATTAAATAAGCAAACATCTATCTATAGATGATGAAACAAGTAGTATACATATACCCTAGAGGCTGTAGCTACCTATATATGTCTAAGATCCTCTCTTTCTGAAACTTCATTTTCCTCAAAATTTTCAATCTTTTTTGAGCTTTTAGTTTGATTTGCATACTCCCCTTCGAAATCTTAAAGGTGAAACTTGAAATCCAAAACCACTCATTCAAGCCAGTGAGTTTCTATCAAAGTGATGAAGAAAAATGTTAGTGAGAGAGTGAGAGAGTAGATGTGTGTGTGAGATCAAGTGTATCATTATAAGAAAAAGCCAAGCAAATCCATTCAAACTGACATATCTACAAGCCCCAAAAAAATTTCACTGAGAGAGAGAGAGTAGGTTCTTTTTCAAGGCCAAAGTATCTATTAGATTGGAGAGAAAAAGTTATGGTGTTTCCATGACTTGAGAATATAATAAAACATGGCTACCTCTGCCCACACACGTGGTTTAGAGTTTAGACTCCAATTATCATTCACACCCTTTTGTGTACAATATTACCATTACATTTAACACTTTGACATGTGCTTTTGTAAGATTTTGTGAGCATTAATTTGTATGAAAATCTTCCACTTTACTTCGACTAGTGAAACCAAAAATAACCAATTAGCCATTTCCATTCATTTTATTTATTTAATGAGAAAGCATTTCTTTAAAATAAGTACATGAAATTATAAATTGCACCATTTTTAGTCTATTGTACTAATAATTTGAATTCGTAAACTTTAATGATCTAGATGAAATTTTAAATTCATTAGAAAAACTTTGTATCCTTATGCGTACTAATTAGTAATCAGTTAAATAAATATTATTTTTTAAAAAAAATTTAGGTTTATATCCTGCTTATATTTACAAAATTTTGTCATGGGGTTTAAATGATGATGAAACTTAAAAAAAAAAGGTGAAAAATTATGGCTTGTAATCTTTCATGTTATTTCCATGATTAACATTAGTACACGAGACACAGTACAGTTTCTCAAGAAGATAAGCAGAGAAAATCTTCATTAAAAGACCAAACAGCATGGCTAAAACAAAGGCTCTAATCATTTGGTTTAGCCCTTCGTAGTACCAAATACCATGCAAAATGTATTAAAAAAATAAGTAGTGACCCCGAAACTTCTGTTATTAGCCAAAGCAGCCCCAGTTGGGATGCTGTGACGGAGAGGACAGTTTTGTCCTTTTAACGGAAATGTAAATGTCAATTTCGTCTTTTGAGGAGGGACATTAAAGGCCTAGGTGCCACGTCTTCGACCTTATTCAAACGTATTTTATTTATTTATTTATTTTTTATGTTTTGTATCTGCCAGCTAGGACCTACGAGAGAGGTCAGAGTTCAGTTTGACTAGGGTTTTGACCAAATGGGGTCATCAAAACCATTGATTCGTCCTTTTCGTTAGTTTTGGACTCTAGCCTGCACCCTGCACTTTTTTGGGGTACAATTACTACAGTTGCTCTACTTATGTTGATTTTTTTTTATATCTATTTTCTCAAAAAAAGAGATTTGGTTAATTAAAAATATTAGCTATTTTTGTAACTACAATATGTTTAAACTTTATATGAAAAATTATACCATGCAAAATTTATCATATAAAAAAAATTGCGCATAGAACATTTAAGTTGGTGTGTCCCAATTTTTGTGGGAATAGTTTTATGTCCTCAAGTAACATCTCCGGTAGAATTTTTCTGGTTTTATTTGGAGTTTTTTTCTATAAGTGTTAGAGCCTACCTTTGAGTTATACTATTTTTCTTTTTAATTGCATTTGCTAATGTTGTTCAATGTTGATTAAGACTTGTCATTATAATATAAATAAAATTATGATGCAATAATCATAAGAAGATTAGGGTTCTATTTGGGATTGAAGTTGGACAATTGTAGCTTAAAAAATATAGTACTAAAGTGTTTGGTAAATATTAACTACTATAATTTAAAAGTTATGTTTATTTGATTTTATATTTATATGGTCAAAAATATATTATATTTTTATTAATTTTGTTAAAATTATTATTTAAAAATTATATTTATTATGTGCTATTAATATGTAGTAATCGAACCAAACGGGAGCAGACACAAAGAGAATTAAACTTTTAGAAGCTTTAATTTGCCTAAACTAAAGACACTGCCAAGATGATTGAAATAGCGCAATTATAGTTTTTACAATAATTATTAATATTGTGATTTTTCATTTTTTTTTTTGGTGGTATGGAAAAATGATAAGTGGCATGAATAGTTGTCGTAATAGAGGATACTGTGGCCATTAAATTTGGTGGAGGACCCATGCGCGTCAGTTATGCAGTTTTTATGTTTTAGCACTGTTGTATTGATGAAGATAGGTGAGAAGATGCATTTTGTGGAAACTGAAATGTCCACACCACTCCGCATATACAAATGTAAAACGATGCATGTTGCATTGATTAATAAAACAAGATTCGATTAATAGCATTGGGGTCACGTGCCAAATTTAAAATGACCTCAATGCTTTCGGTCCATCTGAATGAAAAATGTAATTAACATGCTTTTTAATTTTTATTGGTTAAAAACAGAATGTATCGTAATAGTTAAACATAGAGATTATTTAAATCACAAATTATGTACGTGCCACTTATTTTTAGAATGTTTTGAATAAACAAACAAGCAATCTTTTAATGGTGCATTTACTAATTAGTAATCGATAATCAGAATAGGTTGGAATTAGAATGGATTGGAATCAGAATAGGAAATGATAATCAAAATAAATTATTTATTTTAGCTGTGGGAATCGGAATTGACATTGATGTGTTTACTATCTTATAATCAGAATGGATTGTTAAAAGTTACTAAACTGACCTTAGTTAATTATGGTCATTATTTATTATTTTATGGATTGCTAAAAGTTACTAAATTGACTTTAGTTAATTATTATTATTATTATTATTATTATTATTATTATTATTATTATTATTATTATTATTATTATTATTATTATTATTATTATTATTATTATTATTAAATAATAATATAAAGAAGGATAAAATGAAAATTTCACAATTTAGGTGAGGGTAATATGGTCACCTTAGGGAATGAAATTTCCATTTTCACCTTCTCCTATGGAAATGAAAACTCCAGTAATCATTCCCAATTTTGAGTGGGCCTCACCACTTTAATTCCTATTCCAACCTTGTTTAAGTAAGTAAACACATAATTCATTCTCATTTCCATTAAGTAAACACACCATAAGTTAACTTTTAATTTTCAGTTCTTCTTTGATATGAAGACCTTTCATGACTTATATAACTCAACTTCGAGGTAAAGTAAATTCAATTTCAATTACTGTGAGAAAAGAAAACTTCAGAGTTTTTTTAATATGAAAATTACCTTCTTCTTTTTTCAGTTATCATGCGTTATTAAACTTTAAATTTTAATATGAAAATTACCTTTTCTTTTCAATTATCATGCACTATTAAACTTTAATTTTTTTTTATAGGTTAGATTGAAGCAAAATAACTATTAAATGATCACTTTTAGTTCTATCTTAACTTATGTTAAATGTGTCCCGTAATGGATTATTTGTTAATTTTGATTTAATTTGTTACTTTTTTTAGCTATAAATCATGCATCCATTTTTTTTAAATAAATCTAAACCTAACTAAGTGTCTGTCTTCTAGGCCACTCAAATTTGCCACCAACGGAGACTTACTTTGGGCGCACAGGCATGCTCAATAAAAGTTTACTTAAATGCTCGATGCTCTTAGCATGCGGGTTAAATCAGTACACACAGTGGGATACGCTCAGCAGTAAGGAGCGCTTAGCGCTGGGCTGCCTCACATAACTAGCTAGCCCGTGGTGTGCTCGGCGAATGACCAAGCCCGGCCCATACATATACATATACATATACATACACACATACATTTATATATAATTGTTTTTACTTTCAAGAAATTTGAAGATTTTCCGTTTTTTGTTTCAAAAACATAAAATCCACTTTTTTGGCAATTCGTTCTGCTCTGTTGTGCAATTTTCACCACGTGCTTTTTCAGTGGTCAAACCGTTAACCACTAAGGCACACTCATCAAATTTGTGTGATTGCGTTCTTGTCAGTACTATTTGCCACTTGTCATGGATCAAGTGGTTGGCTTACAATGGCGGTGGGTCTACCAAGTGATAAAATTTCTCTATAAATTTGCGTCTTTCAATCACAAAATTATTAGAAGGATAAAAGTTTCTTTAATTTTTATATTTTAAGATTAGTGTTTATTTAATTTCAATATTTTAAAAAATATTTCAAAATATTCTTACAGTTAAATTATTAACACTTACATCATTATTTTTTATTTACTTTTATAATATTACCCTCTTATGATTATGTTACTTTTTTTACATTAATAAAAAAATTAAATTGTCAATTTAACCTAAAAATAAAATAAAAATAAAAAGAATAAATATTAATTTTTGTGAAAGCTCACGTATGTCCAACAAAATAATATTGTAAAAAAATTAATATTACCAATTTTGTTTGACATTAATAAAAAAATTAATATATTAACTCCTTAGCGGAGTGTTCCACAAAATTAATTTTTATTTTTATTTTATTTTTGAGATTAAATTGGTAACTTTATTTTTTTTTCTTTTTACTAATGTCTAAAAAAATAAACATTATTGTAAGAGGGTAATATTACAAAAGTAAGCCAAAAGGAAGAACAATAACGGCAAAAATGTTAATAATTTAACGGTGGAGATGTTTTGAGATATTTTTAAAAATACAGGGACTAAAAAAATAGTAATCTTAAAATATAGGTACTTAAACGAGTTTTTATCCTTGTTAAAACGTCTCGCACAAATGCACAATCAAATTTTTTCTACTATTAGCATGAAGATTTTTCTTTTACAGATTGTATTCATAATTTTATACACACACACACACACACAGACACACACATATATATATATATATATATATATATATATATGTATATATTTAAATTTTTGAACATAAAAGATCGACAATACTTAGGAATTCAATAAAATTGTTCTTTTTGAATTGAAAGTCATTGATCATTTCCAACAATAATCTTCAACTCTGCAGTATTTCTGCTAGCACAAAACACTTTGATAACTAAGCTAGTTATTGAATTGAGAATTCAAGATAAAAGCGAATACTTTAATGCTCAAGTTAGTGATTGAGTTGAGAACTAAGGAAAAGGAGGATGCAAATATGTTAAAGAGAATTATTTTAGAATTTGGTTATCTGGTATAATCCAAAGTGATTTCAAAATTAATTTTTTTTTCTTTTATTGACTCATTGAGCTTGCATTTGCATGTATTTCATTTTAAATTGTTAATTCTTATTCTTAAAAATTTGAGTTTATTTAAGATGTTAGACAAAATTACTAAGAAAATTTGTTTTTGATATAACTGGTTAAAAAAATTATAATACGGATATTAATATGTTTGTACGAAGGAAGTGTGAGGGAAACGCTTTTATTGTCTGGGGTTAGAATGCAGCATAACAAGTTTCTAAGGGATTGTTTGGTATTATTTTTCATTCACACTTTTCATTTTTCATTTTTGCAAAAATAGAAAACACAAAAACTTGTTTGGTAGGACTTATTTACTGTAGCACTTTTATACGTGTAAAAACAAGAACAATTTGGTCTATAAAGTTAACGAAGAAAATCATGAAACGAAAAACTTGCGCTTCATGTTCATAGTTTCAGACCTTTAGTGTACGGGGTCCATATCTACTTTTTCACTTTTTCAAATCTAACAAATGTAACTCTTCACGGGGGCGCCAGCAAGACAGCACCCAACCCTTATTTCTGTGTCTACCATTTTTCAGTGAAATTACAGTTAAATTTTCAATTGTTGTAACTTTTGTTAGTTTATATGGGCAATTGCTTTTTTTTTTAAAAAAAATTATTTTTATTTTTATTTTTTTGTAATATAATAATTTATTTAAACATGGTAACTTTAAAATTCTCCATTTAAAACTCTTTTTCTGTTTAATTGCTTTTTTTTTTAAGATTAATAAATATTTTTTCATCAAGTTTATATTAATTTAAAAAAACACCATTACATACACTAACGCAACTAGCAAATATCATAATTCTATAAATAAATATATTTTAAATAAACAATATACTTTAATTAACTGTTTTATTATTAAGAATATAGTAATATTCTAAAGTTCTAATAGAGACCGACAATACTCTTTTTTTTTTAATTAATTATTATATTTTATTTCTGATTCTCTTTTATTGTCTTTACTTTCCAGACAAAAAACTAAACACATTCTCACTTTTTTATTTTCCGATATAGTTTTAAAAACAACCTAATAAATGCATTTTCAAATTAACTAAAACGTGGGGCTATTTGCACTCTAAATATTACTTTTAATATTTTATTACTCTGCACACTCATACGCTAATTATAAAAAAATTAAATTTTATTTTGTACTCTCTTTAAAATTCGAGAAATATCCTAGCTTAAATTATTTAAGTTACTTAACTTTATTTACTTAAAACACTACCAAAACTATTTAGCATACTAATTTTAAGAGATTTAACATATACTTGCAAGAATATAATTAATTCAAGCTGTAAACAAATTATTTGACATAATTTTAGTTATTAATTTCTTGTTTATATATATTCAATGTTAAATTTTGCACCTTAAAATAACTTACAATGATAACATGATAATATTTCAAAAATAATACCCAAAAAGAAAAAAAGATAAACAAGGAGAATAAGAAAGACATAGACGAAGAAAATGAAGGACAAGGGCCAAAGAAAAAAAAAAGCTTCTTTTATAGTACTTTTGTTTCATTTTATTTTTCAAAAATAAAAAGTATCACACATACTTTGTAGCTAAAATTTTTCTCAAAATTGATTTCCTCATTGTTCATCTAAGTATTAATTAAGATTTTAGAAATAAAAGTTTTAGGGTTTAAAGTATGAGAATCATAAATTGAATAATGAGTATAATATATAAGTGTTTAAAGTCATTATATAATATTGACTTATAATAAATTATCCTTAATAGTAATTAATATGATATTTTTATTAAAATTAGTGTATTCAAAGTATTTTTTACAATATAAATAACCCATCCCTTAACTGAAACCAGTCATTTCTATATTATACTATAAATACGAAAACACCTTTCGAAGTATAAAACCAAACGCACTCGTAAGTGTTTCAAAAGGTAAAGAACATGTCAAGTCCTGCTTCCACTAAATGCAGCTACTCCTACCCGCTGAGATTTATTATTAAAAAAAAAAAACAAAGCTACTCATTTGATTGAATTCACCAATCTTATATTATTAAGTTTAAATATTTTATACATAATAAATATAGTGAACGACATCACTCGTGAGTGACATAGTCAACTGATGTTATTTCATTAATTTTTAGTGTTAACCCTATATATAGGGAGTTACATAATTGAATCATGCGTTCAAATGCTCATTATATGGAGGGCGATAGCACTTCAATATGAATGTTCACAATTCACCCACTATAAAATGAGAGTAATGATTGTAATACGACGCAAAGTTCCTTTTATCCCTATAAAAACGTGTGCAGCCTAAAGACATGTAAAACTATAAAAGATCTTTTATAGAAGGGACGACAATGAGGCTGGCTTGAGGCAAGGATCATGGTCCCCCCATCACCTAATTGGAAGCAATCCCTAAACTCGCCCACATACTTGAAAATTCTTATTTGAAGATAATTTTTTAATATCTCTGATAATTCTGGATGGAGCAGGGATTAAAATGAGAATTGGATGCCCAATTATTTGTTTACTTATTTAAATTTAAAAAACCTAGAGCAACAATTACATTCGAGATGATAGAATCCTGGAGGCAATTATTTGAGAGTTTTAGCTTGATGACATGACCAGTGTTCTCACTACACTCAACGCTATCTCAAGAGCAACAATCAATATTATCTTCTTCTGTTGCATGTTGCCGACTGGACGACGTGGGATATTTCATGAAATATAAGAATCATCGATGGTGAGGCTTTCTTTTGAATTGTATCAACGTGGAGCGTCGATCATCAAATGGTAGAGTAGGAGCACAGAAGAAGCAATACTAAAGTTAGCAATTGTAAAATTAAAGAAGATGATGGGAAAAAAAAGTACTTTAAATATTGAGAATAAACTTAGGGAATTAGTAATTGTAAAATTTTTATAGAGAATTTGTTTTTCAATATTACAAACAAAGGAACCCTTATCTTGCAGCTGCTGTAACTTACAACAGCTACAAGATAGCAAAATCCTACAAACAATTATCTATAGTTTTCATCTTTTGTTTTCTCAATTCATCTGAAAAAATTCAACAATGATTTAGGCATCCTAGTTACTCGAGCAAGTGTAATAATTTTGGTGGAATTAACATCCTCTCTATCTTCATTGTTATATAAATAACTTCCCAACAACATTATCTAATCTTTTTGCAGTCATTAATCAAGAAGCCTAAGAGGTGCGTGATGACCATGTGGATTAACTCTTCGGGCTTCTCATCTTCTTAAAATCACTGAAGAAGCAGCACAGACTCGACTGCAAACTTGGATTATGACAGAGGCGATAGTGTTTAAGGCTGTCAGATAAAATTCAAAATTGTTGAATTAGGATTTTTTTAAACTAATGTTTAAAGTTGTTAACATAATAATTTAATAATATTTTATTTTAATTACCTTAAATATTACAAATTTAAAAATATTTTGGGTTTTGGGTTTGAGGGTCTGATAAAATCCCCGAACCCAAAAAATTTTGTGGCCTTGGCCTATCCTTGAAATGAATTCGATTTTATATTTAAATTTTTCAGGAGGCCATACATGGTTTGAATTAGTTGGGGTCCCGTCAAGAGTCACGGGAATTGTTGTCATCCCCACTTTACAGCACGGTAAAAGACGAGTCGAATTCGAATTCAAGCGTCAACTTTATATTACAATTTGTTTTCGCTTATATTTTGTATTATTATTATTTATAATTATAAAATTAGCCTTCAATTTTTAAATTTTTACCTGCAAATTTTAGGATAAATAACTAATTTAGTTAAACGAATAGGCCTGTTTTTAATTTATTTATAATCTATTTATTAAACGAATCTATTTTTTTAAAATCTATATCCATTTAAATTGGATTGAATAAATGAATCATGACCCATATTACCATACTTGGGGCATGAATGATGAATGTTTGAATAAAACATAAAATATAGAAAAAGAGTAATGTTTCACTTCTCAAGTAGCATTTTAACTACTTATAGAAAAAAAGTAGCATTTTAACTTTTATATCAAAAGTATATGATATTCATAAAATGGATAATATCATAGAGTAAAAGGTAATTTTCAAATTATAAAATTAATCATCTAATCAATCAGTGATACATTACTTTGGATGGAAATATTAAGATATTATAAAAAATTGAAAATATTATTCAAACATAAATTTTATGAACGTGTGATGTGGATCGTTCCCGTGGTACTTAATGGAAGGCAACTACATGCAATCACTCCTTTCAATACGCATCATCATTCTGCATCGTCATTAAATGATTCGAGAATTTCTAACTCTTATTCGGTAATCAAACTTTGTACTATTGTTACGATTTAATTCAAAACTCATGACTCCCTAACTTCAATATTTTCTCAAAAGAGGAAATAGTTTATATATATATATATATGTATGTGTGTATGTATGTATATATGTATGTGTGTATGTATGTATATACAGAGAAGCTCACCGCACTACCATGAGGAACCTATTTGAAACAAATTAGATAAATTACGTATTTACTTGTAAAATATTGGAGTATAAGGATTCGTATGCTATTTGAACTCTTAAATTGTCGATGATATATTAGTTCGTATCCAACTAGTACAAAGTATGAATTAATATTATTATTAGTAATTTAATATTTTTTGGTTAATTTTTCAATCGAATCAATTGGCGACACATAGTAGTATATGCTACGTCACTTGGGGGGTACGTACGTGTAGGCTTGTAGCATGAATCTATTCCTTTAATCATTTCATGATTCATCATATCATTCATCACCATCATTGGGAACCGTACTAAAAGGCATGAATCATCATAACTGAACAATCGGACTACTGTCTTCTTTCGGCCTTTGCTTCTTCTCTACTCCATTCTCACTACTCTCTCGAAGCTTGATCCCAAAACAAATATATAAAACAAACATTAAAGTTGAAATTGATTGATCCTCACAATCAGTTCAATCGAAACCCTAGCTTTTGACTTTGCTTTACTGTGGGGGAAATAAAGCTCATGGGCATGGTGGACGAATGCTGCTCCATGCAACTGATCGACGGTAATGGCCAATTCAATGTGGATGGCCTCGAGAACTTCGTTAGAACCACTAAGCTCAACGACTGCGGCCTCTCTTACGCCGTCGTCGCCATCATGGGCCCTCAAAGTAGCGGTATGCTCCACTTGCTCTTTATTTTATTTTGTTTTTGCCGGAGTTTAGTGGATTTGACTGCTCAAGAGCTGAATTATCTGTTGAACTTAGGTCTCGAGTTATATTGGAAGTTTAAATTGCTTTTACCTTGTTATGACCTGTTTCACTGCTAGATTTTGGTTGCTGCTTTTGGATTCGAGATAAGAATTCATTGATTCAGTTTCTTGATTGTTTTTTGCCATTGTGATTTACAAACTGTAGGTTAGATGGATCAAGTAATCTTTTATGTGTAAACAATAAGGGTGCATTTTGGGAGTGTTTTGTAGAACAATGCTTCCAAGTTTAAAGTAATTTTTGTGAGAGTAGTTAAATGTGTTTTGTTCAAAAAGGTAAAATGCACTAGAAGCACTCTTTTACTGAAAAATCACTCTCAAGAAAAGCATCTCCGAAGTGCCTGCTGATTGTTTTCTTTTCATATCAAAATGCTTTTATTTAGTTAAACCAAATCTATACCATTGGACTCCAAAATGCTCTTGACTTCATTAAAAGGATTTCTAGACCCTGTAAATCCATTTATGACTCTTTTAACTGAGTATTATCTACATCTAGCTGTTGCTGCATCTCAGTATTTAATGACTTAATTAATTTACTCGATAACGTTTAAGGACTAACAAGCGTTTATCCTGTAAAATTTTCCGTATAAACAATTAAGTTCCTCCATTTTTAGAAATACCACTTTATCGCTTGTCATTAGCTTTGTCTGTAAAGTTTGGCACGTTCACTAATGTTGATCCCCAGAAAGTCAGCATTGCCCCTAAAAGATTTCAATATATCTTTCGTAGAGGCTAAAGTACTTTAAGGGCAATACTGTCTTTCTAGTGGTTGGCATTAGGCGAGATGTCAAACTTAGTGGTAACTGGTAACAACTAAAGTCTAGGGGGTCAAGCATCCTATAAAAGGACGGCTCTAAATGTTATTATGGTATATTTGAGGGTGTTCAGGTGTCATTTACCTCCTTAAAACCCAACCCAGTTCCCTCCCCAAAAAAAAAAATTCTGATGAGAACTCAGTGAGTTTGTGTTTGTTAAGGTATCTTAAATTCTGTTGTGTACTGTATATCCTAAATTATTTTTAACTGTGATTCCCATAGATTGCTTATACATGTGCTTTTGATTGACGTTATGGAAATGTGGTAGTGATAGTGGTTGCCTGAATTTCGTGTTTGCTTTTGCCTGATTTCTCTCTCTCCATTATGAACAGGGAAGAGTACTTTGATGAATCATCTTTTCCATACTAATTTCAGAGAGATGGATGCATTTAAGGGAAGGTTGGTTATTTATGTATCTCAAATTTCATATAAATCTCCTTATATTTCTTCCTATAAGAAACAAGAAAAATGATCTAATTTTGTTGCAGGAGTCAAACAACTAAGGGCGTTTGGATGGCGAAGTGTGTTGGCATTGAGCCTTTCACAATTGCTATGGATTTGGAGGGAAGTGATAGCAGGGAAAGAGGGGAGGTATAAAGATCTTCATTGAATTTTTATGCTACAGTTCAAACTTTAATACTATCTGGGGCTATGAATCTGTATGAAGGAGGTTTCTCTATCTTATAGCTCTTACCCTTTCTGCAGTTACCAGTGCTAAATATGGGTTGATTGTGCACGAATTATATAATTCTAATTAGGATGGATGATGTTTAGTATGGAGGTAACCTTTAGAATAGATATGCTTTGTTCTAAATCAGAAGTGGGTTAACAATAGAATAAGGATCTTACATTGATTTTAGTTTTTATCTGTGATAATGGTCCCAAAACTGATATCTTTGGTATCTTCATGCAGTGATATTTCACCCAAATGTTTATCATGATTGACTTTTGGTGTCTCTGGTCGATGTGATATTTATGAGGCTTAAAGTTGGTCATACAGCCTTTTGTAAATCTAGAAATGCTTCTAGACAGATTTGTCCTTTCTTTTTGTTGTCAACTCTTTTCAATATCTTTCTGCAAGATTTTTGAAACACTGAAGTCTATACATGCCTCCTATGTTTATAAGTTGGTGTGTTTTTGAACATTTGCAACATTTTGGGCCAATAAACTTTTCAGTGTAATTTAGCAGATAAAAAATTAAAAACTGTGTTATCTTTAAAATTAGAAGCTGCATTTATTTATCTGTTGCAATCGTACCTTACTTTTCGGGACTTATTTTCATTACACATGATGTATGCTTGCAAATTTGATATTTACAGGACGACACAACATTTGAGAAACAAAGCGCCCTGTTTGCTTTAGCAATTGCAGATATTGTGCTGATAAACATGTGAGTTAAATAATTTTTCATAGCTACTAAATATGTTAGCATGAGGCAGCTAAAACTTGTTCAGGAAGGCTGATTGGAGAAAATACACATTTTCTAGTTTTCTTTAAAAAGTAGCCTGTCCAACCTGGCTTTGGAATGAAATAAATTACATTTGATGGATTGTTTTGAATTGACTCTTTATTAGACATTTGCAATTAAATTTCATAATCTTGGCTTATTTTGTTGAATACTACGTCTAATTTATTTAGTTTCGGCTGTTCATGTTAGTAGTTTAGGCTGGTTGAATCCTGGTCATTACCATTAAAATTTCTAATCTTTTAGAGAATTTGGACTTTCCAGGGCTTTGGGCTGTGGGAAGTGTCTTTCGTTTCTGTGCTGTGGGTTGATAGTTTAGTCCTTGGCCTCTTTTTTTTGTTAGATCGCATATAAATATTTTAGAAAATACTTATGACAGTAATTTTGTTCCATGGAGCAAGATTATACCTATTGCAATTTGATGTCTGAAAAGTGCAATATGGAGATGGTGTTTGACATTCTTTAGCTTAATCTATTTATTCCTTAAAGAGAAAAGCACGTGTGAATCCTTCTTTCTGTTCTGTTGTCTTTACTGAATTTCCTCACTGTTCAAACTGTAGATCTATATTTGCAGTTATATAACTGTAAAGTGGAGAGATCACTTAGAAGCCTTGGAAACTCACAGGAAAACAGACACTTTGGGTGTCGGTTCGTTTATTAATCAGATATTTAATATCATATGCAGGTGGTGCCATGATATTGGTCGGGAGCAGGCAGCCAATAAGCCTCTTCTAAAGACAGTTTTTCAGGTACTCCAGTTAGTTGTCTCTGCCAATGTGTTATTGGGCATTTATCAAAGAGAATAGTCTGATTTTCGGTTTGTTTGTAGGTCATGATGCGTTTGTTTAGCCCACGCAAAACAACCCTTTTATTTGTTATACGTGACAAGACGAAGGTCTGGAGTCATGTCTTTCTTCTTCGTATTTATGCTCTATTTACTTTGTGGAATATAATTTCTCTTCTCTGTCTGAATGTTTGTTCTGCTGGTACTGTCCTTGCAGACTCCACTTGAATATTTAGAGCCCATTCTAAGAGAAGATATTCAGAAGGTAAATTTGTTTGTTTTTGGTTACATTTGTGTTTGTTCATTATTTTGTTCTTTATTGTATCATTCAGCATTTTGATAGGTGTTTATTCCTGCAGATATGGGATGCAGTTCCTAAACCCCAAACCCTTAAAAATACTCCGCTTAGTGAATTTTTTAATGTGAGATTTTTTTTTCTTTAGTTTCTCTTTCTATCGCTGATTCATTTTCTACAAGCACTTTACTTTTTGCTCAATAAAAGTTTATTGACATTTCTTACTTTTGACTTGAAGGTGGAGGTTACTGCTTTATCAAGCTATGAAGAAAAAGAAGAGCAATTTAAAGAGCAGGTAGACACTTTATTAAAAGTAGAAGCTTGTCGAGCATTAGTTTATTTGTGTTTTGACCTTTGCTGGTTGAACTTTTGAATTCTTGGGACAGTTATATTTGATTCCTGACTTGTTTTTCCAATAATCAGAGTTCATAATTTTTGTCATATTGGTGTCTTATCCTATTTAATTCTTCTCATTTTCTGTGAAATAAGTAGTTTAAAGCTGGTATTTTACAGGGTTACAAATTATGATCTTACTTAACATATTATACAGGTTGCTGAACTGAGACAGCGGTTTTTCCATTCTATCTCTCCAGGAGGACTTGCCGGTGATAGGCAGGGAGTTGTTCCTGCCTCAGGATTTTCCTTTAGTGCACAGCAAATATGGAGAGTGATAAAAGAGAACAAGGACCTGGATCTTCCTGCTCATAAGGTCTTGTATTTGTCCTTCTGCTATGCAAATATGCTGTTCATGTTTGGAATTATTACTTCTTTGTTTTATTAAATATTTTGTTAGTTTTAATCAGGTAATGGTTGCAACTGTTCGGTGTGAGGAGATTGCCAATGAAAAGCTCCGCCGTTTATCAGCTGATGAGGTACGTTAGCATACATATATCTTCTTGGATACAGACCGTTCTTCTCTGCCAGTACTAAGTTGATCTGTTGTAGGGTTGGTTGGCATTGGAGGAAGCTGTTCAAGAAGGTCCTGTCTCAGGTTTTGGAAAAAGGCTGAGCTCTGTCCTGGATACATATCTTTCGAAGTAAGTTCATCTTTTCTGATATATTAATCTTCAGATTTAAATGATCTGATTGACCAAATTCGTGGTGGATGTATCTGTAATTTGTATTTAAGATGTTCCACCTGGGTGTGCTGAAGCAAAGACTATAGAATGTGTTAGGAAAACATTCCGTGTTTATTTCATCCTTTCTTAAGCTTATGTAAACTTCCCATGCCTCAAAGGTTTAAACTGATATCCTGACTTACAAGTTATGTTTTACCAGGAGTTGAAGCCTTGATTTGATACTTCTGTTTTCTTGAGTAATTGCATATATTTATGCTAATGGTCTCAGGATATGTCCGTTGGTTCCATTCCATTTGGAAGCTCTGACCTTAAATTTAACATTGAAATAATTTTAGGTATGACACGGAGGCAGTATACTTTGATGAAGGTGTGAGAAATGCAAAACGACAACAGTTGGAATCAAAAGCGTTAGATGTAAGGCTCTACATGCTTTTTATTGTGTTGTTCATTTTTTCTGTTTGGGAAGAACTTTTATCTAGTTTTCATGCATGTTTGATGACTTGATGTGGAAAATGGTCAAGTTGATGGTTTCTCATAGTCTTATTTTTCTTGTTTTTTGTTAGATGTACCTTGAAACCATCTTAGCACAAGCAGTTGCATTTTTAACTCCTTATGCTATTTATAATGAGTTAAAAATGGTATTTAACGATGCACAGCATTTTTACCCTCCTATTATTATTATTAATTTTTTTTTTAAGATCTTGAATACTTAAATTGAAACCACTATTGAATTTACATTCCAAAGTGTTTTGGGCTCCTGTTTGAAAGCTTCCCACAAGTAATGTCTTTCTCTAGTCCTAGGACCCCCTTTGTAGAGCTGTTGCAAAACTACATTCCTGCTGGTTCTGGGTAAGTTGTTGTTGTTATTATTATTATTATTATTATTTTCAAAAGGTAAGGGGGTGGGCAAGGCCCAAATTCTTTTTTTTTTTATAGCCCCTTACTTCCCACATACTTTGCTGGTTTTTAGGCTATCATTTCTTCTGATTTTCACAAGATTCAAAAGGTAAGGCGGTGGCCCAGCCAAACAAAGCTGCTTCAAAACCTCTTGGCCATGCCCAAATTCATTTTTTTAGCCTCTCATACTGGCATATTGTCTCGTACATTCTTTAGATTTGAAATTATTCTTGAGGAAATGAATGAGGCTGCTACTAAGCCAAACTGCTTGTGATCTCCACAAGCTCGGTTTGGTGCAGGCACAGTTACTTGGTAAACATGCCAAAGATAAGCATGAACCGTGGATGTTTACAAATGAGCTAGTGCTGATAAGGTCTCATGCCCCAACTTATGGACAAGCACCTGCATGAATGAAACAGAGTGTAGTTCTGGCTGGATTCAAGTTTTGAGTCTTAGGCTTGTCTTTTTAAGTTTTCTCACTGAGCCATGCATGAGGCAAACATTTTTTTCTTGAGCCAAGCTTGATTCAAAACTTTCATAGTAAGCATTGATTCCAGGACCCTGGTCAAGCCCTACAACTCGGTGAAGGATTTGCATCTAACACTTTTGAATTTGGTTTCGCGCTTTGTATGGTTTCTTAAAATGGTTTATTTCAATTTTTGCCTTGAGTTTTTGTGTTTTTTTTTTTAATTATTCTTAATTTTTAAGTTTTTCTATAGGTTCTGTGTTTATCTCATTTATTCACAATGTTTCTCCCAATTTCCAGTTTGTCTACCCTACATACAGCACTTTGCTGGGTCATCTACGTTCTAAAGCATTTGAAAGTTTTAAGATCAGATTGGAACAATCACTAAAGAAAGGAGAGGGATTTGCTGCATCTGTTCGTTCTTGTACTCAATCTTGTATGCTTGAGTTTGACCAAGGATGTGCAGGTAGGAAAATTTTGAATAGCTTGCTCTCAACTTATAATCGTGTACTTATTTTTTGTTGGTGAACTTCAGCTGACTGCTGCCTCAATATTTGATTTTTTTTGATAAAGGAAATTAAAAAAAATCAATTTTTGTATGTTTATCTCATGATTGAAGCTCCGGATTTTTACATTAAAGCCATTTGGAAATTTGTACTGTTTTGTGATTTTAGCCAGTGTACTATTTAGCTGGTTCTCTTTTTTTCTTCTTTCCCATTTGTACTTGTCTCCATAAATGCTTCGTATTCTCTCCAACAGTGAGGTAGAGAACTACCCCATCTTCTGCTTGGCTGCATGATATTTACAATAACACGATCTGTGTTTAGGTGTAATCTTAAAATTCTTACTGTGGCGAAGTTTTGGCTTGACTACAGTAAATCTCAAAACTTACAGGGGTTGTTGACCAATTTAAATACGTGAATGAAGTGGTACAGCAACTACAGGGAATTTTTATAGTTTATTGATGATTATTAATGGCTAATTTAAGACTTGTCTGGTGCTCGAAAACATTTTAAGGTAGGATGTCTGGCAAGAAATTAGAACAGAGGCTGGTAAAAATCTTGTTTGATGGATTTTTTCTCCTCAGTTGGAATTTTCTAATTTCTTCAAACACTTTTTGCTGCTACAAAACTTGTAATTTTGGCCACTTCCAACAACTCAATGATTGGGCGGTCTTCACCCCTCCCACCCTTGTTCTCTTGTATACTTGGAAGAAAGCTTTACTTTTGATGGTCAAATTGTGTACATGCTTATTATCAGTCTGATATGACAATTCAATAACTTCTCCTCTCTCAGATGCTGCTATAAGACAGGCTAAGTGGGATGCTTCAAAAGTCCGGGAAAAACTTCGCCGTGATATAGATACAGAGGCATCATCTGTTTGCAGTGTCAAGCTGTCTGCAATAATAGCTGACCATGAGGTTATTTTCTTGGCTAATACAGTACTTCATAACTGCCTTTTGAGTTAACATTACTCTTTACACTGTATGTTTATATGCATTTACTTGAAAGACTCCCATGTTGACACCTTATCGATGCAGAAAAATCTTACTGAAGCACTTAGTGCACCCATAGAATCCCTATTTGAAGTTGGCAATGAAGATACGTGGGCATCAATAAGAAGGCTTCTTAAACGTGAGACTGACGCTGCTGTATTGGAGTTTTCAACTGCAATTGCTGGTTTTGAAATGGACCAAGCTACAGTTGACACAATGGTGCAAAATTTAAGGAGCTATGCAAGAAATGTTGTGGTGAAAAAAGCAAGAGAAGAAGCTGGAAAAGTTCTGATCCGCATGAAGGACAGGTAAAGATTTTTGTTTGTGTGTTTTTCTTTTCTTTTAGTTTGGTCAAATGAGAGATCACTCATTATTATTATTATCATCTTCATAAGATATTTTTAATATTATTATCATCTTTGTTGCTTAATACCCTGGAAATATATTTCAGATTCTCAACAGTCTTCAACCATGACAATGACTCTTTGCCAAGGGTTTGGACTGGAAAAGAGGACCTCAGGACAATAACAAAGGATGCTCGTGCTGCTGTAATTTGCATAGTTTTCTTATCAATGGGAGAACAACTATCTGCAGTATGATTATATCTAATTTCTCTTTTACTATCACCTTCGTGCAGTCATTGAGGCTTTTATCTGTCATGGCTGCCATACGCTTGGATGAGAAACCAGATAAAATTGAGAGTTTTCTGTTTTCCTCTCTAATGGACGGAACTGCTACTGCATCATTGCCTCGGGATAGGAGTGTGGGAGATTCCTTTGACCCTCTTGCCTCGAGGACGTGGGAGGAGGTAGTCTTTAGCTGATACTGGTAGTTTGTTCCTAGAGTATATCATTGTTTTGTCAAAATTCTCATAGCTGATGCAAAATGAACTAGGTTTCTCCACAAGATACACTGATAACACCAGTGCAATGCAAATCTTTGTGGAGACAGTTTAAAGCAGAGACTGAGTACACAGTCACTCAAGCTATTTCCGCGCAGGTACGTATAGCACATTCTTTTGTTTGCAAGAACTCTTACCTGGCTTTTGATGATATACTTGTTGGGCATGTGAGTTGGAATGAAATGATTTTGAATGGAAGTTGTCAGTTCATCAGTAACTATCCTTAAATTTATTTGCCTGCTGGACAGCAATTTTTCAAATTAGATTGTATGTATCTTGTCTTTGGCATTTGCTAAATTAAGTTGATTGCATCTGCCTTATTTATCAGACGTGTGCAGTGAAATTCAATTTTATAATGAATTTGGGGAAGTTTTCTGTTCATGAGCTGCTGACTGTAAATTCTTTGTATTAATTGAAATTTGGAAATTGTGAATTTCTGTGTTTCATAAAGTTCACCTTTCTAAGCTTTCTTACTTGATTTACTAATTTCATGCATACTATGTCATGTGTCACTGGGGTAACATGTGTCACTGGGGTAATCTTGCATTCTGTATCATTGCATTATACTTGTAATGAACCATGGAGACTTCAAATGTACAGGCATGTGGTTGTGAAATTTAGTGGGCAACTGTTTGAAGTTTTCAGTGTTCTGACTTCTGAATTGATGTGTAGGTTGGGGCTGAGTTCTAATGAAAATAAAGTTATGGTTTTGTTAATGTTTGGAATGACAGGAAATTTGTGACCTTTTTCGATGTAAAAGCATGCAGAAAATGTAACGAAAAGAAAAAAGAAAAGCCTTAATCATGTTTTAATTATTATGGATGCTAAGCATTGAACTAGCGGCACTTGTTGAAATTTGTTGAAATGTTGAATGTCTATTAGTTCACACTTTCACTGCTTAAAATTTTTCTTCTGCTCTAATCTTGAATCCTTACTCCCATCTATAGAGCTAGTGTCATAAGATGCTACTTTTAATCATTTCTAGACCTTAGTGCTTACTGCATTAGTAATGCTTCATATAATGTAGAAATGCCCTCGTTTGATTTTAAGATTGGCTGTTTTTTCTCTCAGTGTTTCCTCGCTAACGGGTCATTGGTGCGTACACTGACATGTATGGTATTTAGCACTAATATATGATACTGCTCACTATAGGAGGCTCACAAGAAGAATAACAACTGGATGCCTCCTCCTTGGGCAATTTTGGCAATGGCTGTACTTGGTTTTAACGAGTTCATGCTCCTCTTAAAGTAATGATGCTCATTCAGATTGACATTCTTGTATGGTTAATTGTAATTTGAGCCCCTAGCGTTAGTCATTTGGTTTATTGACGGGTGTTCTGCTTGTGTAACAGGAATCCTCTTTACCTCATGATTTTGTTTGTTGCATACTTGCTTTTGAGAGCCTTGTGGGTACAGATGGACATTGCGGGGGAGTTTCAACATGGAGCTGTGAGTATTTTAAGAGAGCCTTTAAATAACACATCCACTCTTCACAGGCAAAAGGCTATTGAAATCAAGAGCTCTTTGTTAAATCCTTAATGGTTGCTTAGTGGTCGTTAACATACTGTTTCTAATTGTTCTCTCATCGAACTCTTTTGTGATGTGGTTGTTTCTGAAACTGTAGCTGTTCAAGTTTGCATGGTAGTTCTAATATAATTGATTATATTATACATTTACTAGGGTGTGTTGATGTATAGATTATACATCAACTTTTGCTGTTGCTCTCAATTTTAGATTGAGGTATTCTCTTAGATTGTCATATTACACCATCGGGCTTGTGGCAAATAATTTGCACATGCATTTGCTTGTATTAATCTGATAGTGAAAGCATGCTTTCAGTTAAGACTTTGTTTCAGTTTGCATTAGAGAGACAAATAGAGGAGTTGTGAAATCAAATATCCTTGATGCATTTCAGACTAAGTTGTTTTTATCTTTTTGGTCAGTATAATTTACTTTTATAAGTAGACGGATGCTAAATGTGTGTCTCATGTCTTATTTTGCTCTGTTACCAGCTGCCAGGTATTCTCTCCATTTCATCAAGGATTCTCCCCACTATTATGAACCTCATCAGGCGACTAGCTGAGGAGGCTCAAGGGCATCGACCTCCGGAAGCCTCAAGACCACAACAGTCCCTAGCTTCTCAGAGTTTCAGATATCAAACCTCGCCATCAGCAGGATCAAGTGCAATTCCTGAGTCGTCTGTATCATCTAACATTTCGTCTGAAAGCGAGTTTGAATACTCAAGTCCGAACTTGATTCACAGGCGAAGTACAAATATCCCAGAGGCTGAATCTTCTTGATGGAAAGATGTCAAAAGTGTAGTAATTTGTATCAAAGTTGGGCAGGGTTTTCATAGAACAGATCCTTTTCCCCTGTATCATATGAAAGGGAAAATGGGATACCAGCTAGAGATAGGAAAAGGTCGTGGGAATGAAGTTGAGGGCAATGCAAAGTTTTCAAGGCGTAAGAAGAATGATTCTGGGGTGCGAAATTTGTACACCGAACAATTTTAACATTAAAATTTATAATTAAGGAATAAAAGAGATGGAAGATGTCTTTTCACATCTACATTTTTCTTACTTGATATAAGTTGCGAAAATATCTCACCCTAAGTTAACTTTTGCGTGTTGTTTAAGATTTTCTGTTTTATTATTATTATTATTTTTTAAATTAACCATCAAATACATTCTCTATTTGCTGAGGTGATAAACATGTCATTCGTAAAATTCTAACTCTCAATCTTTGCCTCTTTGGCACTACACAGTTCACATCCAATACCAGTTCAAAAATTGAAGTTCAAATAATTGTTGGGGGAATTCTACTCCTCCCATGGGAGGAGAAATATTTAAGTCCTCCGCCTACTCCTATTATCAGAAGATTAGAACGAAGATAAGACCAAAATCTATTCGCGTAGAAGGCCAGCATTACAAATACTTCTTGTTGATTATGAATTGACATTTTAGCGTTCTCAGTGAAATTCAGATGATTATCCACCAAGTTATTTTTTAAATAATAATGGCCAAAAAATTACTATGAAAACACAGATAAGCAGATGTATAAAATTTCCGAAAGCATTTATGAGCACACAAAAAGATTTAAGACCAACGCCACGTGCGATGTAACAAAACAATGTAGCCACAGCCAATTCTGCTCTTTATAATTCTACCTAGCCCAATGGGAGAACGGGGTCTATGATTTCAATGAATTAAAATTTTTCAAAATCTACGGGAATCAGATATGGAGCAGAATCAAGCATGCATACTAAAGGAATTGGAAGATGAGATGCAGCTCGCACCATAGATTCACAGAACATAATCCTTGAAATCAATCTCATCACCACTGGCTGTGGCGTAGCTTAGAGATTGTCAGGTCTGCTCCTCCAAAGCCGTCCATTACAGCATTTGCTGAAGGAAACTCTGCTCTAGATGTCAAACTACATACAAGAAGCATAATGAGAAATGTAAGCAACAGATAAACGTAGACTTCATCCCCACAGAACAGAAATTTAATTATGTAATATATGGTGAAATTGGCACAAATACATGTTATGAAGTGAATCAACAATAGCATCAGGCTTCCTGTCAGGCAATTTAATCAGTGGCTTGATTAGATGGTGAATTGTGAAGGTGTGTGCATGTGAGGAAGATGGAAAGAGGGAAGGAAACAGCATGTTGTATGATCTTCAAATTCTTAAAAGAGCACATTGTTGTATGATCTTCAAAATTCTTATAACTATTTGACATTGATCACATGTCAATTTCTTTTGGTATTATCGTTGCCAGTACCAACTTCAAGTTCACTTCTCTTCTGGGCTAGGTAATGGACTTTGGTACTCTACACAGCATGTCAGCATGTTTCTCTGTCTTAGACTGGAAGAGTGGTTATACATCTTCAATAAATTAGTTAACAGAAGTAAGTCGGTAACTGACTTTGAATTTGTAGACCAAACAACATCCACTGCATTAGAATTTTGTGACCTATAGTTCTTGAACAAAAATGTGCAGTTGAAAGCACATAGATTTCATCTCATAAATGGGCACTACAATAACAAGAAATAAACTTTACCTGCTTCTCATTACAACACAAGGCATGCCAATTCGTTGAGCCCCAGCCACTCCAGATTGACTTCCAGCAATAAGGATGCAATTGCGAACTGGTTTTTCTGCATATTCTGCTCCCGCACGCAATGCAGCTACGATCTTGTCTAAGCTGGATAAAAAACTCAACACATCAGACAGAAATTGAGTTGCCACAGTCAAATGAGAAATTAATTTGAGAGGGTAAAATGTAATTAAATTCTTTAATCAAAATTAGCAATTTGTTAAGAGCTTATATACTATTCTGAGTTTTACCCTTGAAGCTTTTAAATTTTGGGTTTAGTAATTTCATAATATGCTATAAGATAAAGCATAACAGAAGCCCTTTTCTTATACGCTACGCCTGAATAATTTTTTCTCCAAGGTCATACAACTATAGGATTATTTTTATAGTAAAGTTGTTAATTGAATATAACAATTTTATATGCGTTACGTTAAGTAACAATTCAATTTAATTACAGAATTTCTTATATGATTAACCAATCATTTGTGATATGCAACTAATCTTAGCATAAGTAATTCAGAGAAGTTTCATGAGGTTGCATGCTTGCGTGGAGATTAACAATACAAAAGTGCATTAATCATCACATTGAACAAAATAGAAATTCACCACCGAAGGTATTATAGAAGCAAACAATCAGACTTTGTAATCAGTCCCTGATATAAAAAGGTAAATTCTTCAAGTAAAATAAACAAAACCCAAAATGCAAGTGACAAAATCATTGAGTTTCAACGTTTGCAAGAGCCATAAACATTTAACTAGCAAACTAAATGAAGTGGATCAACCTTTTAGGTGAGCTAGTGTCAATATCAACACTCAACTTTAGCACTGATGCAACCTCCTCTGCTATCTTTTGTTTTTGAGCAGAAACTGACCCAAACGCAACATAGCCTTTAGCACCCACAGTTCTGATGCAAAAATGCTTATAGTAGTTCTGAAAGATGCATGACAACATCTGATAAAGATTCTACCTGCTTTTCTAGCTTCTGTAGCTAGCTGCTCATCCACACCTGAAGAAATCCCTTTGCCAAGTACAAATTGGCCATATAAACTCTGTTCTACTTCCTTATTTCCAACAATTTTTATTTTTGAAATTCGTTCTGAGCCAAGCTTTTCAACAACAGATCTAAGAATTTTCAATAAGATAAAATTAGAAGTTAGAAGCTCCTATCCATCTGCTACAAAGGCCATAGGCCATAGCCCTGAAAAGAGTAACTAACACAGCATACCTGGCAATTCTATCCCCACTTTTACCATAAGCTGTTAGGACAATAAGGGGTATTCCTTCATTATATGCATCGTCAACAAAACTAGGAATTACAGCAGAAATCAGGTTTAGAACATCACTAATAGGGACCTTTGTAGGTAAATAAATGAGTTCAAAAAAGCATATTTTAGCAAATTCAAAGAAAAAGACTGATAAAATTAAAATTTCAATGCTGAGATGGTATCATATGTCAATTCAAAGTCCTGTTAGAATTGGAGCTTAAAACCAATTAATGTGGTGCCAACTGGATCACCTGCATTTGTTCACATATTGCATAAAATAGAAAGATCTGAGCAAAAGAAACATAATTTTTAATAACAATAACAAATACATCATCAATCAGGAAGAAAACAGTGAGTAAAGCCCTAGTATTTTTACATTCATCCAAATAGAATATACATAATATAGCTGGCACAAATCTTTATACAATTAGGATAAGACATCTCACTCTTCAACACCAGGTCGTAAAGGTGCATCTTTTGATGCCAGAAATTCATCCAGAGCATTTTTCTGCCAATAACAATACAAATGATTCAACAGCATAACATACAAAAGTATCAGCACCTTTATTCTCTAAAATGGTAAAACTAAGAAAATCAGCAATTATTTGGGCAGAATTGAGATTGAACATGATTTTTTATAATTTTTTTCAATCTAAACTGAGAATTTTATATAAAGAAAGAATTAAGTGAAGCATTGAAAAGTTACAAAAAGGATTCTAGTGATAAAAGATGTTAAGAAATATAGTGAAGAATGTGCTCAATTTGGTTGAAGATGAACGTGTAAAGTTTAAGAAAGGGGTAAAAAGATGGTAAGGCAAATCTCCTTTTATCATAATTTTTCCAACTCTACCACTGTACCAAATATGCTTCTTTGTCATACCAATAAAAGAACTTATAACTTCTAGAGTACTAAGATGGATATATCAAACCATAAGGTATTAATTCAGAGTAGTTTGAATTAGCCACGTATTTCCAATCTTTTTCATCTCTTTTTCCCTGTGAAATTTGTTCACATGAAAGTGTAAGCATCAACAAAAATTTTGATACTTCAACTATATTTTAATTTGAGGCCTTTGGGATTTTCATAATCCAATATTGCTTCTGGGATTTCATAATCTAATACTGCTTCTGATATCTTCTGAAACATAATTTCCACGTGCTTGGAAATTTATTTGACAATTGACCAAACTAAAAGCTAGTCGCGTTTATTAAGTTGTTTAAAAAATCATTAAGACATACTCACCCCCGCATCCCCTGCCTTGCAAAAACTACGAAGAAGAAGACAAAAACGAAATACTTTGGCCCAAGAATACCTTTTCTTGCAAGATGTTTTTAACGAAAGCTTTCTTCTCGTTTGTGGGTACTGAAGTAGGCCAACCAATCTAAAAGAAAATGCTATAGAAGTAAGACAGATTAAACACCAATGGTAAACAGCTACATGTTAGTAGCTGTATCTTAGAAACGTGAGGGAAGGTACTTACACGATTAAAAAATAGAACCAGCATTCTATCCTCATCACCAGCACTCTTCCTGTAAGGCAATTACAATTGCTTTAGAACAACCACATATCAGATGGTAATGCCTACACTTTTGTTAATAGAAGAAATGGCAACCATAGACATCACAAGTGACAAGTTCTAAAGCACAATGTAAACAATGAAGAGAAGCAAGATATATCATGAATATGACTTATGTGGTAAAGCAAATGATAGTGACTCCCAAAGAACTTCACGATTGAGCAAAAAAAAAAAAAAAGAAGCAAGAGAACATATGATAAAAACCTTGACATGGGTGCTTTGTCAAATTTTTGGTAGTAAATATTTTATTCTTTCATGGGAATTACATAGTAAAATAAAACTATAAATACAATAAAAACAATCCATAGAATAAGAAAATAATCTTAATTGATTTCACACCTCAAAAGGTCTGTATAGATAGGCGCTGTCCAATTAGCACAGTCAAGTCCAAGCTTCTGAAATGCTGACAATTCAAAACAAAACAAGAAAAAGAAAATCGCAAGTCAAACTTACAAAGATATAAATATAATTCCCAACTAAATGCATTTCGTGTAAAATTATCACATCCGCCCTCACCTACATTGAAGGCTTGCCGATTGCCTAAGCGATATGCATCAACGAGGACTCTGGAAAAAATAAAAAATGATAAATGATTGAAGAACAGATAGTGTAAGCAGAAACAATAATATTACTATATGCATATTGTATAGTCAACAAGCATGCTGCTGTATTCTTGCACTTAAAAATCATTTATCACAATGTCTCATAATCAAATAATGGAAAAACAAAAGAGGGTACCCGTCAACTTCAAGAAGAACAGCGAGGTCCCGAGGTAGGTTTTGATTGTCATGGCCGGAGGAGGAGCTGAAAGCCACAAAAGCATTGACGTGCAGACATTTTCCGGGAAAATTGTAGTTTCTGGGGAAGGTATAGGAAAATGAAGGAAAAGGATAAAGACTGTTGTGGTTTCTCAGTTTGGTTGCTTGATAATGATAGTAGTGTTTGTTGCTGACGGTTATGGCGGTTGAAAAGCGGAGAGAGTTAAGGAGGGAACATGAAGTCGAAGTGGTTTTCATTGCCATTTTTGACTGTTAAATTTTTTTTCAGCGACTCATTAGGAGCACTCCTTACCTTTCTGCTTATGTACACAGCTTTTGTTTGCTTAGGGGTGTGTTTGGGAAATTTCAGAAATTTTTATTCTTTTAAGGAAATAATAGATTATTTTCTGGATTATTTATATTTTTTCGCCTAAAGTTGCACTATACATTGTCTAACCATAATGCCAATTATACGACACGTAGTTCTACCTTTATACTGACTTACAATATAATATAAGGTGTTATTTATCTTATTAATTTTCTTTTTTAACAAATTTTGAAATTCCATAAGAAGTTTAGTAATATTATCTAAAAAATACATAGAAAAGACATTTACATTAAAGCCATCCTCCATATAGTAAATCACATTTTTCAAATTCTTCATGAGATTAGTGGGCAAGATTTTAATTTGATGAATATTTGAAAACAAATTTGATTACATATTTGGATTTCACATTATTTATTAGTATACGACCACCATTTGTTACTAGAGTGCCCCTTTTTCAAACCTACTGAACTAGGTAGCGAGGGGGTCTATAATGTTTCTGAAATATTTGTGCGAATTATCAAATTTATACATACCAGGGGTGCACAGAAGAGATAAAATATTTTACTATTGGACTGTGACGAAACGGCTGGTGACAGTCATGTCATCTTAACCCGAACGGAAAGTAAAATTGTAGACTACAGACAGGCATGGTTGCAAGTCCCAAAGTCACACATCACATGCTCCTCGCTTGCTCTTGCTGCTCCTCAATCTTCATTTTCACTTGAAAATTACTCTTCATTTCTTTTCAGCATCTGAAAATCAAAGATTGTATTTGTAAACGAGAAATAAAAGAGAAAAATGGAGAGCAGTGAAGAAGATGACGACTTCCCATCAATTGAAAGCATCACTCCTCAGTCCAAGATCGATTCCATCTACCAATCCCACACTGAAAAGGTATATATACATTTTTTTTAACTTATTCTTGTTTTACCATCTGGGCTTGTGATGCATTGAATACGGTCAATCAAAAATTGCTACTTTTTCTCATGTCTTTGCAAAAGATTGTTTCTTTGTATCCGGGGTTTTCTCAGCTTCAAGTTCATGCTGATTGTCGCTGTTAGCTTTGAAAAGATGAATCTTTATCTTGGCAATGCGTTATGCACAACTGGATTGTCTAGATTTTATTTTCACATGTATTGGAGTAGTTTGATTTCAATTTCTTTTGTTTTGAGTGGAAAGCTGGCAACGGGCAAAAGGTATCTTCTTATGGGAATCTGTTAGTGTGTTTGAATTAGTTTGAGTACAATCTGTATCCGAAATTATTCCTTTTTCACTTATATGTTCTCAGTTCTAGTTGAAGGAATGAAGTCATTTCTTTTACATGTTTATCAATGTAGGGAATCAGAAAGCTCTGCTGTGAGCTGTTGGATTTGAAGGATGCTGTGGAAAACTTATGTGGCAATATGCGCACCAAATACCTGGCTTTCCTGAGGTAATGACATGTCTCTTGCTTTGGGTAAATGAATAATCGCAGAGAATTTTGATATTATTTTTTTTTTCCTGCTTTGCTTTATTATCCTATTGCAGCATTACACATGAAAGTTTATATACAAAAGATATCACTACCTTATTGGCACAAAACAAAAGATGAGGGAGTTTAGAAGCTTGAAAAGATGTTTCACCGTAGAAGTAATATTTAATTAAAAGAACTTTAGTCAGCCTCTATTGCAGTGGCTCTATGCCTTTTTTTCTCTTTTCTATTGTGGCTATCAGGAGTACACAACTTATCCTTGATCCTCCATTTTTTAGCTATGAACTGATTTCTTGATAACATTTCCCTCCCCAAATTCTTTGCTAATGGCCAATTTGGTTATATATGATAGATAATAAAAGTAATTAAGGAAGCATCTCATGATTACAATGATAATTGTAGACTATCTGAAGAAGTTGTAGAGACGGAGCATGAACTGATGGAACTGCGAAAGCATATATCTGCTCAAGGTATTCTTGTCCAAGATTTGATGACGGGTGTTTGCCGTCAGTTGGAGGAGTTGTCAGTAGGCAATGGGAACATTGATGAATCTCTGTCAGATCCACAAAAGATTGAACTTGAAGACCCTTTGCCAAATGAAAGAGACGAATGCAAGATGATATTCTTGGAGAAAATTGATGTTCTTCTGGCTGAACATAGGGTGGAAGAAGCAATAGAGGTTTTAGATGCTGAAGAGAGAAACTTTCCAGAATTGAGGAGCTCAGGCGAAGTTTCATCAGCTGAAGCATCCTTGTTCAAGAGTGATTTCTTGGAAAGAAAGGCAATGGTTGAGGATCAGTTGGTTAAGATTACTGAACAGCCTTCAATCGGCATTCTAGAGCTGAAAAAGGCCTTAACTGACTTAATCAAACTTGGGAAGGGTCCTTTAGCACACCAATTACTGCTGAAATATTATGCGTCCCGTCTCCAAAGGAGCTTTGAGGTTTATCTTCCTTCATCTTCTGTATGTCCCAAAGTATCTCCAGCTACAATATCTAAGCTTGTTTTTTCTACAATATCATTGACAACAAAAGACTCTGGTTTGATTTTTGGTGACAATCCTGTATATAGTAATAGAGTTGTCCAATGGGCAGAGTGGGAAATTGAATATTTTGTAAGGTTGGTGAAGGAGAATGCACCACCTTCTGAGACAATCTGTGCCATGCGTGCAGCTAGCATTTGTGTTGAGGCTAGTGTTAAGTATTGTTCATTGTTGGAATCGCAAGGCCTAAAACTTTCAAGGTTGCTTTTGTTGCTCTTGCGGCCCTACATTGAAGAAGTCTTAGAATTGAACTTTAGACGGGCCAGAAAAATGGTGTTCGACTTGGAGGATATTGATGAAAGCTTGATGTTGTCACGTCACTTTATGTCTCCGTTGTCTTTGTTTGCAACATCGTCAGATAGCATGCTTGTTGATAGCGGAATTAGATTCCTGCACATTGTTGAGGTAAGTAGGTCTCATTTTCATATGTTTGGACTGCATTTTTTTCCTTTTTTTTTTTATTTCATCTTTGTGTTTATGTTGACTTAACTGTCTTTTTCAACTATTTTAACTTCAAGAATGATGCGCCTTTGAGAGATTAATCTTGAAATTTTGAGTTAAGCTGATTATTTTGGACAATTTGTTTGTTCTCCGCTACTTCAAACAGTTTTTGTAATCAATTTCTTGTATGTCTTGTCAAGGAGGTTCCTGATAAAATTTTGAGCCAAGTGGTCCAAAATAAGTTAGTCCTTGGCTAGTTTGGCTCGGTGCATGATTTTCCTGTCTTATATCAAAATTCTATAGTTGTGTGTACCCTGGTAGTAGGATGTGAGAATTTATGTTTCTTTTGTGAGGCCTATAAGATAGGGCTTTTAAGTTCTGTGTTAGAATGCGTACGCCTAATTTCACGTGGAGCAGAGGATGCGGACTCATGAATCCTTATCTTTCTATGGGTGAGCATTTTCGTAATCAATATTTTTGTCACTGGTACTTGTGTTCTTCTAGATGCTTATGTATCCAGACCTGTTAGTATGTTTCAAATTAAAACTATGCAGTTTATTATTGTTCCTTCTCCTTCTCCTTCTCTTTTCTCTCTCTTCTTCTGTATATGTTTGTTGTATTGACTGATAGCCACTCAATTGCCATTTTTAAAATAATATTGGGATAAATAAAAACTTTTACAGGAGATATTGGAGCAGCTAACCCTGCTGGTTGTTGTGCATTTTGGAGCAAACGTATTGACTAGAATTTCACAGCTATTTGATAAATACTTGGACGCACTGAATAGAGCCCTACCAGGTCCATCAGATGATGACAATCTTACTGAGTTGAAGGAGACCATACCCTTTAGAGCTGAGACAGATTCGGAACAACTTGCACTCTTAGGAGTAGCATTTACAATTATGGATGAACTTCTACCAAATACTGTGTCAAAAGTCTGGAATCCCAAGAATGAAAGCAAGGAAGTGGGAAATGAAAACATTGTGCCTAATGCTAGCACTACAACCGAACTAAAAGATTGGAAGCGCCATCTTCAGCATTCATTTGACAAACTTAGAGATCACTTTTGTCGGCAATATGTTCTGACTTTCATCTATTCAAGGGAGGGAAAAACACGATTAAATGGACAAATATATTTAAGTGGAAATGAGGAATATACACATTGGGATTCTGATCCTCTGCCTTCACTTCCATTTCAGGTTCTCTTTCTTCCTGTAAAGTTGAAGTTTTTTTGTGTGGCCTTTTGAATGCTAACACTACTTATTGTATTATTTATAATGGTTTCTAACTTTGAAATTCTTGATAATCATCATATTGTTATGAAGATACTTGAAATCAACATTTGTAATCCTTGGTTAATTATGGTTTGTCTGTTTCACTTTGACAACATCAACATTGCTTATTTCTAAGCAAATATTTGTTGATAGCTGGGATTAGTCCCCATGGATATAATACCTATGTAGTATGTTGAGCTTCTGCTATTGTTACAAACTTGGACTTCGATTTTAATTGAAGTTTTGTTTATCCTTGCATTCATATTTTTTAACCCTGGTGAAACAGACTTATTTATCTGGTTCTTTGTATAAGATTTGGTGATATTGTTGCAGGCACTCTTTGCAAAGCTTCAGCAGTTGGCAACTGTTGCTGGAGATGTGCTGCTTGGAAAAGAAAAGTTACAGAAAATTTTGCTTGCTAGGTTGACAGAGACAGTTGTTATGTGGTTGTCTGCTGAACAGGAATTCTGGGCTGTGTTCGAGGATGAATCATCTCCAATTCAGCCAATTGGGTTGCAACAGGTAGCGCTATCCTGATTCCAAACTTACTTCTGTTGGTTTTTTCTCCCATTTCGGCACAAACACACACACGTTGTTAACTGTCTTGGACTTTAATCCTGGATCTTAATTCCAGATTCGAAATTTTCGATATAGAATCAGTTTCAGGTCCAGAATTAAAACTTTGGCTATCTTTTTCTTTTCTATGTCTGGATAGCTACTTAGATGATAGTTTCTGATTTGAAATGAGAATGGATAGCTACCTGAAAATATTTTTATTTCAGAATTTAGCAGCCAAGAAAAAATATCATGAGACCTCTCTCTCTCTTCATGCATCTGCTAAGCTCTCTCAGTTTATCTTGTCTTGGCAGCTCATTCTTGATATGCACTTTACTGTTGAAATTGCACGTTTTGCGGGCTACCCATCTCGTCATGTACACCAGATTGCATCCGCCATAATTGCTCGAGCAATCAGGACCTTTTCTACTAGAGGCATAGACCCAAGGTACTACTCCAATTACCGTTGATCTTTCCTTTGCTCTCTACTAGTGACTAACAAGTGCAATCTTCACATTAGTGCACTCCCTGAGGACGAATGGTTTGTTGAAACTGCAAAGTCAGCGATAAATAAACTTCTATTAGGAGGATCTGGGTCAGATGCCTCTGACATCGATGAGGAACATATTATCCTAAACGACGACTCAGACTCAGATTCAGCTGACACTGCATCTTCACTATCAACTGTAGAATCGCATGAATCTTTTGCTTCTGCAAGTATGGGTGAACTCGAGAGCCCAAACTTCACTGATCCTGAGGCCTAAGTTTTCTGTTTAGGTGGTTTAGCATTGATTTTTAGATAGGAGGAAATGACTCTATTCTTTAATGCAAGAATCACTTGTCGGGTGAAGATTTTGAATTGCAGATGTGGGTTAGATGATGCAATCACTGTAGAGGTCAAGGGGAGACAAATGACAGCAAGTGTTGTAATAGATTAAAATCTTTTGTTGGAATGTTGTATCTTGTAGTATTTATCCTTGGATATAATTGTAAAACTGTTGTATAAAAAGCAGTTCTAAGTTATTATTTATGACTCATCCCAAAAGGAACTTCCTAGAATTTGTACCATTGCTGGATGCTCTAATATTTTGTTGTTTTCTTCTTGTTCATGGTGGATTCATAACCCAAAAAAAAAAAAAAAAACCTCCAAAGAAAAATGTTCCAACGTATTTTATTAAATTAATGTCAGTAATCAGAATGTATGTTTTTTACGAGAATGTTTTTATTTCATTATAAAAAAAATGCTTTCCAAATCCAAAAATGCACCATGTTAGTTTCCAAAGTAAATTTTTGTAACTTGAAACTATTAACGAATATGTATAAATGAGAAAAAGATTATAATATAACCTTTGAAAATAGTTCTTTTCAAATTTTACACTTTTTTATATATATTAAAAAAAAACTAAGTGAGTAAAAATAGACATCTAGAAATTTTATTCTAAATAATGTGTAATTTATTAAATGATTGAAAAATTTTATAAATTCTTAGTAAATTAATTAAATTATCTCACTTATCAATGAATAAATATCATATCATTTGAGATAAAATTTTAAAATATGTAACATTACTCATCTTGAATATTTATCAACTCTTCTTATTTGTAAATAAAAATTATGATGAACGCCCAACGGTTCCATTTTTATTATTTCGTCGAAATAGCACGTTCATTTTATTAAATACGGCTAAAAAGCGCGGGAAAATGTGGCTTCGTTAAAAAAGGGGCTGGGGTTTAGGGTTAGGCGATCAAAGGAGGTGGAAAATGGACGAAGGAAGAGGGTCGATAGGGAGCATAAATCTAATTCGAAGCAGTGAAGGTGAAGATTCGGTGGTGAATTTGAGCGGTGAGGTCCACCAGCTCCCTTGTTGCATCAAATACGACGGTCCCTGCGCCGTCTCCGACTACTTCAGACCCAAACCCACCGGTATGTATGTCCCTTGCTATCGTCAGTTGTGCATCTATACGTACGCATATTATGCTTATCGTTTCTGAAAAAAAGATAAATTAAAAAAGGTTTAAAATTTGGAGTTTAATTTACAGGGCTTGAAGTTGATGGATTAAAAGTAGAGGAAGCACATTTCAGAGGAAGGAGATTGCACGGCGTAACGCTTGCCCTTCCTGATGGCTATTCTGGTATGCCTTTTTCACTTCTCCGTGCAGCTTAGTTAATCAAGTGTTTTAATTGTTGCATAACCAGTTAATTCATGGAAAATAACTCATCCATCCAGTGACATTTTGAATTTGTAAGAATTCTCTTCTTTATAATTTCTTTTATTTTTCATTTGATTTCAGGAGTTATATAATAATATACGACGGAATTCTCTTTGTCTGATTCTTGCTCTGTAGGCTTTGTTCTTGGAAAGAGAAATCTTGGCAAGAGAAAAGTTTCTGATATGTCTGAAGCAAATTCCAACTGTTGGGAAACGAAAGCGAGGTTTGACAAATTAACTTATTGGAATCATGACACCTATCCTTCAAAAGATGATACTTTCTTTCGTTCTTTCCACTGGTTTAGTGTTGCAAAAGATGTAAGTTTCTTTTTATTCGTTGCTTTCTTTTTCATGAACATATGCAGAATTCTTTTTTTTTTCCTCTGTTTTCTGATTCTGGAAGAATCATATTGGATACTTAGTGCATACATCGGACAGATGTTAAACTTTGGTTGCTACTTCCTTTTGTCGTGATTAGGAACTTAATTACTAGAAAAAATAATACAAAAATTTGAATGATATAATTTTATCCGACATGCTGAGGAATGAATCTGTAAACAGTGATAAGTTGTAGTTATAGAACTTTTAACAGTTCAACTCAGTTTATCTTGCTGTATTTATTGGTGCATCTATAACTGGAATTTTCATGTAAGTGCTTCACACAGACACACACTTGAAATCAAATGATGGTCTCTAACTCAAAATCTTTAGGTAGGCTAAAAAGCCTGCCAATAATTTTGTATAAGGATAGATTACTTTACCAGAATGTGAGTGAGCTTACTTATTAAGTCTGCATAAATGAGGTAGTTGGCTTAAAGTCATATTCAATTTTTTCACTGATTGCTGTGCGTTGTATGGATAATTCTATTATCAATCATGGATTCAGAAAATCAATGCTGCAAAGCAATAAAAGAGGATATATCACTTTAAATTATTTTTTTGAAGCTTATTCCTAGATTCTTCTGGTCAACTTAAGTTAGAAATTTGAACTTGCAGCTACACAAGCCTGTGACAGCCGAAGATCTTGCTTCTGCTGCGGTTATTCTGAAGAAAGATTGATCTCAGTGATTGTGAAATTGTTGAGAATGAAATCATATTCACCCACAGTTTGGTTGGTTTACTGCTAATGCTTTATCATTTTTGTAGTTAAAGTAAAAATGTTAACATGCACTTTCTCTCTCTCTCTCTCCCCCACACGTTAATAGGAAAGAATTTAATAGTTTGCAAGATCCAAATAAGAAACTATATTGACAGGAATTAATTTGATGGAATTTTGACAAACCAGAAAAGATGGTTGACAATTCAGATTTATGGCAATATTCTAGGGAGCATTTACTGTAACCCTGCAATACTAGTTTCAACTCATTGCATGCCCCACAATGTTTCTTCTTGAATTGCTCTGTGACTACTTGGTGAGTTCCAGTTCCAGCTTGAACTCTTGTCCAATAAGTAGTGATAGTTCTGAGATCTCTATTGTAAGAAACTCTGTAATACTGTTTACACTTTCCTTGATCACTGATGAGTTTTTGGTGAACTTTGATTCCCTGCTGGTGCTCAACTTATACCCCTTCAGTCTCTTAAACTTTTTCAGTCCTATGAAAGTGACTTTGTCTACGATCCACTTCTGACTTAAAGCAAAATCTCTGTTCACGACCTGTGATCTAATAGTAACATTATTATTTATCATTCCAGCGTAAAATCGCACTAAACTCCATTTGCCTCCGGCATCTCCCATCTCCACTTCCTCGCCATCATCCAAGAAAACGTCTCCAGTGGTATCTTCTGTATTGCTGACAACCACTAAGAGTTGAAATGGAGTCTTCCGGGCTGCTTCAGTTGTCATGGCCTCTCCTTGCAATGCCAAAATATTGCCTTCTCGAACATGTACATTTATATGATCAGGCGGCGCATCGAGAGTGACTTGCTCTCCTGAGTTTACACTTACTGAATTTGAGTAGTTGAAGAGATCAAACCAGTTTCCTCCTGGGAAGTATGCATCCACTGAAACTGCTCCTGACCTTAATACGGGTGACACAATCACACCCTTGCCAATCAGAAACTGTGTACTAATTTCATAAGTACGGGCATCTTGGGGAAATGAGAAGAAAAGTGGCCGTGCAATGGGAGTTCCTTTTGTGTGTGCTTCATACATCAATGTGTAGAAATATGGGAGTAGCCGATAACGGAGACCGAGCACTTTCCTGGCTGTTACAGCTACTGAGTCCCAGAGATACAGCTCTTGACGAATTTTAAACTTGTCAGAGTGATCTCTTGCAAAGGGGTAAAAGGCACCCAGCTGCGTTCGAAAAGGACTCTGAAATTAGTTGCATGGACTATATAATTGAAGTACTCAACTGAAGTTTTCATGGCCCCATAGGTCTTACCTGAATCCACCGTCGGCAGAGTTCCTCGGTCGTATTTCTCTGGAAACCACAAATGTCCGATCCAACCATTGGAATTCCAAAGAGTCCAAAATTCAAAATAGATGGTATCGTGTACGCTAAATCATCCCATGTTGCAGCATTGTCTCCTGTCCAGTGAGCCGTGTACCTTCCGGAGCTCACAAAAGTTGATCTAGTAAGCATAAATGGCCTTTTGCCAATAACATTTATCAAAGCTGCACGGGTAGCTTTGGCTTCCAAGAGTCCATACAAACTATGAACATTATATTCCGTAACGTTGCCGTAATGCAGAGCTGTTGCGGGAATAGTTTTGTTATTAATCGGCCGCCGCGTCCCGTTATTATTAATCTTGTAGGGAGGATCATCAAGGGTAGAAAACGGGGTGGGAGGGGAAGTGATGAAATTAGAAATCTCATTCAGGTCAAGCCAAAGACCATCCATGGGAAGAATATCTCGAAACATTTTGATCTCGTTTTCCCAAAAAGTTTGAGTGGCTGGGTTTACAAAATCTGGGAAGTTGAGCGGCCCTTTCCAAACTTGACCTACATAAGGGACACCATCACGTTTTATGAAGACATCAGCTTCAATTCCTCTAATGTAGGTTCCATAGCTTTTGTTCACACTGATACCTGCAGTAAATGTACCCCAATACGTTCATTATATGACTATGAGAGAACAGTGTCGTCGTCATCCATCTTAATGTCAATTTTATTAAACTAGAGGATTAATTGTGGTCTCTATAAACCGGCCATGCAGATATAATTACCAGGATCCAAGATGAGAACGTATCTCTGACCGTTTTGGTGAAGGGTATCGACAAATTTTTTCATCTGGTCAGCTGGAAAGTTGATGGGATCTAGAGTGAAATCCTTATACCCATCCATGTAATCAATGTCTGTCCACATAACTTCAAGAGGGATGCCAGCTTTTGCATAGCCAGCAACCACGGCTTCAAGATCAGACACATTTTTGTAGCCGTATCGACACTGATGAAATCCTGAAAATTCAAAAAGAAAAACACAAGGTTCAATTGCTAATCAAATGTCATCGAAGCACAAAAAAATCAGAAGATAATAGAATTTCAACCGACTGCTCACCAAAGGACCAATATGGCATGGGGGCAGGGCGGCCTATAAAGTCAGTGTACTGTTGCATCACTGAATCTGGTGACGGCCCAGCGAAAAAGTACAAATCAATAATACCTCCAATAACCTTGTAAGTAATCCTATCGCCAGTGTAAACAACATCCATGCCGTTGCTGTTAAGCAGCAAAACACCATGAGTAGTCCCATTGGGCGACCTCACATCGATGTAAAAAGGGTGGGACCCATAGAGATTAACATCGAGATAAGCCGCAAACAAGTCGGCATTCCACAAAGTCAAAGTGCTGTTACTATTAGGCGTTAACTTGAGTGACTTCTTTGTGTGCTCTCCAAGCCCGTAAAGATGAGCGCTTCCTTTTGGCAATGCCGACGAGAGTTGGATGTATTGATCTTTAAAGACCAAGAATGTGTCAGCATTTGAACCTTGGGGCGACGTGTCGAAGAGGGTCTCGCCGGAGGAGCGGCGGGAGACGGAGAAGCCAAATGGGGTGGTGTTGTGGAGTGTGAAGACTAAGTCTGAGAGGAAGTGGTTTTCCGGCAGAGAGCGGTTGTGACTTGTAGGATGAAATTGGCGGGGGATTATTTCTTGTGGGATTTCCCATCTCTGGTTATTGGAATCTGTTATTCGGACTCTCAAACGGTCTTTTGTTTCGAAGCTGCATGCATAGAATCTTTAATTAATAACGATAATTTGGAAAGCAACATCAAATTAAATTTCTTGTGGGATTTCCCATCTCTGCTTACTAATTGCTTGGTTAATTCAATTACCTGGCAAAGAGATTGAGGTTGTAAATATCGGGGCCGTAAACGGAGGAGTTTTTGATGAGGCCAAGATCAGCCGTCAACGATTTTAGAGAGGTGTCAACGGTGGCTGATGATGATGATAGAATAGAGTAGCCATATCCAACGGGTTCTTGATCTTTTCCTCTAGCTACACTAACACTACACGACTCCAATACAAAAATGTAGTAGCAAAAATGTGCTGCAACTAAGAATATGGCATGTTGATACAGAGAAGCTCTTTTTTCTCTATCCATTAGTAATTGAGTGCTGCTGAGAAAGGAAATGGAGGGGACGACTGATCGCGTGGATAGGATGATTGTATGGAAGATATTTGACTCTATTGTTTCTATTTTTCAAACTTATTTTTGTTGTCGGCCACACGAAAGAAAAAGAAACGCGCGTGAGATGTAGCCTTCTGTCGTCCCTTTGTCTTCTATTTGTTCATTTATCATTTTCGTTATTAATTTTGTCTGAAAACTTGTCTGTAGTAGACGTATGGCCGGCCGGCGGGCATGCAGAATTTTTTTTTTTGGGACAAATTTAAATAATTAATTTGATATATAAGTAATAATAAAATATTAATGAATCTAAATAATAGTATAATTTACAATAATCATACAACCACAAACAGTTTGTATCCCTCTACAATAATTATACTACTATCTTGTGATAATATGACATGTAATTGAATGTTATTTTGATGACCTTCAAGATGTGGGTGTGGTGTTTCATGTTTTGAATATAATTATGGCTTTTTATTTTATACCAAATTTTGTTATGTGTGTGTGTGTGTGTTTGCGTGCGCTGCTTCTGAGACAACATATTAGTTTACGAGAAAACTGCTTCGTATTTCTAAGAGCTGAGCTAGAATTTGCGTATCCAAGACAATGAAATCTTGAGAATCATTGACTGGATTGATTGGGAAATGATTGTGTGGAAAATAAAACAATTGTTTTGGTGACAAAATAATCTTCAAACTCCGGTGATTATTTTAATTTGATATAATATCATATGAAATAATTTACAGACAAACCTGTCTTTTTGATGATTGCTTAAATTAGTTTATAAGTTTTGAAAATGGAAATCGAAATCACGTCAACTTGACTGTATCAACAATATTCAAATGCATATAGACAAATCCAAAAATCATGACAATCCATGATACCTTCTTCTTCGTATATAATATATCTTCTCACTTCTATATTGTTATTAATTTAATTAATTTTTCATTTCCGGATGAATCAGCTTATCAAATTGAAGAAATCTGCGAGGAAACCTATAAATTTTAGGGGCTTATGTAGAAATGAACTAAATTTCAGTTTCACTTTATTTTCCCCAAATTTTTTATTTTTTTTTAACACCGGCAAGTCCTCTAGACCTCAACATAGTTCCGTCTCGAATTTTATATGAATCAAGGTGTCAAGTTCTTTTATTATTGTTGGAACTGTTGTCTTTATTGAAAAAATTATGGCTCCATTATAACGTACATGTATAAAATAACAAACTTCTTCAAAATACTGAGATAGATCAATTGTAGGCAGTGGCAGCAAAAATTTAAAATGACAGAATTAAAAATGTTATGTATTTTTATAAATCACGACTCTATATAATTTTAGCCTTATTTTTTTTATTTCTCATTCATTTAGGTTCTTTTTTATATTCAGGTGCAGTAATTTTAAGTTGTTAAGAAAGTAGGAGAAATGATTAATGAATGCACACTAACTTATTTTCGGTGCCAACTAACTCTTGTATAATAATAATAAAAAATTAGAGAAAGCGGAAAATTGAATTAGGTGAGATTTAAGTTATTGAATTAGTATAGATCTGAATTGTTAGTTTGAATTATTAAGTCCAATAAATTTCTCCTTTTTTAAATTTTTCAAAATTTCCCTTTTATCAATTATCTCTTCCTTTTCACCTTCAAAATTTGATATATTTTTTGTTTCTTGATCTATGTTTGTAAAAGCTTAAATTTTATGCAAAAAAAAAAAGAATTTGGTCTGGTAATGGTATATTTTGGAAGTTGCTTTTATTAAATAGCACAGAATTTTTTTTTGCTTGTTCATGATCTGTATCAGAGAAATCTGATACCTGAAAAAGAAGAAAAAGAATTAAAAATTATAGGATAGAAGATGGAATTTAATAATTTTTATTTGTATTTTGTTTATCATTCAAATTGAATATAGTATTTAACATTATCCATGCACATTTTCCATGGTGGTTTTGAATTTTGATCTGGCTTAGGATATTCCATACTCACTGGTTAAATTGAAAATGCTGGGGTTATTCTGAAACTGTTTTTTATATGCAAACAGAAATATAGTTTATAGCTTGATGATGCATAAGCATCCTTTTGTTTTTGTAGAAACTATCAGCATTATGTTACAATTGGGCTCCTTTTCGGATATGTCTTGCCCTTTAATTCTTCATCCTTCTTATTGTTAATAAGGTGGTGAGCATTGAAGAAGGATTTTGGTAATTCTTGTTTGTAACTGCTCGAAAAAATAGAGCAAGAAAAAGAATTGGTTATGTATAGCGAATTAAGCAATCTGATTCTTTGCTTGGTCATTATTAAAAAAAAAAGTTTTATATTTAAATATCATGTGGAAGAAAATGTAGCAAACAGCACAACTTGGGCAAAAAGCATGAAAATTTTAGTATTTAAATATTTAGAGATTTTATTTTAATTATAAAAAAATATGAACTTTTTTCTTAATGTACTATTGTAGTTGAATGAAGTTTTCAAACAGTTTTTTTTTTTTTTTCAAATAACCTGATGTTGTTCATTCAACCTTTTCATTTTCATTTTTATTTTATTGTTTCATGTGCTGAGTTTAGAGTTAGGTGTTTGAGGATTGAGTTTAGGTTGGCGTTGAAATGATGATGACTTTCTAAAATTTTAATTATTTAGTTTTACTGGATGAAGAGATGGTGATTGGAGGGCAAATTGGTACTCAGACCATTGAGATTGATATTTGGAAGGATTGATTTATAATCAAGCAATTTGAAGTTTTTTAAATTTGTGTTGTTATAATTGTCTTCTCCATCATAATTGGACTTGTGGGATTGACTCCTAGCTTGCTTGAATTGATTATAATTGTATGCAAATGCATTTTTTAATGACAGAATACTGAATTTCATTCAATATATGCATGTATTCAGGTTGGTAATAGAAATCATTAAGAAGAGGATTCATGTTCCCGGGGAGCATGTTCAACCTTCAAGGGATACTGATACTGGGGAGTTCAAGCTGAGAAACTCAAGACTGAAGCTAAGGCAAGAGGCGAAGTCATCAGTGTAAAGCAGCAGCCACTAAGTTTTATGGTGGAAGGTGCAACATTGGAACTGTTGATCCCATTCCTTATGATGTTGTCAACGATCCTAATTCTTAAGGGTGTTTATTAGGTTACTTTTTTGGTTTTGTTGCTGTTTTCTTATTGCAAATTTTTGCAGACATAGTCAGCTTATTTGAATGTATTTCATCCTTATTAATTTTATTTTTGGAGAGGAACTGCTATAGCAAATATGTTTGTTTTTTATTTTCATTCCATACTAGAAACAAGAGATATTTTCCAATGCAAAGTTGAGGATGTGTTATGGAGATGGGCTCCAAATGAGTGTTCATGTGATGCTTTTATGTTACCTTAGGTGAGCATTGACTTAACTGAGCATCACTTAGCTGCAAGAATATTGATATGTTAACTGGGCATTACTTAGCTGCAACAATATTGATATGCTTTTTAAGGTCCAGGAAGCGTGGTTGACACTTGACTGTGTGCAACTGTAGAGCTGGTAAAACGGGTCACCGGGTCGTGTTCGTGTTGTGTCAGCTTCGTGTCGTGTCAAATTTAGGTCAACCCAAACACGACCCATTTAATAATCGTGTCAAAATATTGAGACCCAAACCCGACACAAAAAATAAACGGGTTACCCAATAACCCGTTTAATATCTATATATTTAATAAACGTTATACACACAACCTCCAAACTATTACACATTTATACTCTTTAAAGTTTAAATTATATATATGTAAATAATATTATATATTAATATCATTAAGTATATATGTGTATCAATATTTTACACTATTAAAGTTTCAAATTTATATAAAATTTTATAAATAAAATACTATGTATATGTCCGTCTTTAAAAAAAAATTAAAAAGAGAGAATCATGTTTAATATTTGAGTTTTAATAACAAAAACCTAAAAATTAATTTAAAATAGAAAATATAATCGTGTCATTGTTCGGGTAAATGGGTCAAGAACTTTAACCCTAACTCGACACGGAAAAAATTCGTGTCAACCCGAACCCAACCCATTTAATAATCGTGTCGAATTTGATGACCCATACCCATTTATTCGTGTCGTGTTCGTGCCGGGTAATTGGGTCGTGTTAAATTTTGACAGCTCTATGCAACTGCTAGGCTTTTAACATCTTGAATTTCATAAACATATTGATTAGAATTTGTAGCTTCTAGGTGAGTTTTTCTCAAATCATTTAGTTTTTGAGAGCATTAGTCTGAATTCTGAGACTGAAAGTGACGAATGCATATGTTGCCAACTTCGAAGGATTAAGCAATGATGGAATTTGAATTTATGAAATTGGATTTTATTTATGTTATGATATTATTTCAAGGTTATTTAATTGAATTATTTGCTTCAATTTTTATTTCACGGGTTATATATTTAGAAAATGCTAAAAAGATAAACATTATGTTGCCCAAAATTTAAGGCCATAAGTTTTGATTTTTATAAAAAAAATGATTTTTTTAAAAAACATTTATACAAAAAAATAATGTTAAATTTTTTAATTTTAAGAATTTTATATTTATTATTTTTCGAAGTACTAATAGAAATTATTTTTTAAATACGTAATCAAAATTAATCACTAAAAAATTAATACAGTACAGTGCAGCACCAAATATAATATAACTAAAAATTAATACAGCACACTGTAGTATCAAATATTGTACAATATTATTTTAATGCAATACTAATACAATACAATATAATACAATATACCAAAATTAAAATAATGCAATGCAGCATAATACAATACAGTGTGTCAAACGCACCCAAATGTAATAAAGTTTTATTATTTTGTCTTTGCCTGTTGACGTAGACTAATAGCCAAACCATGTAAATTCTAGTGTCCATATGTGATCATTATTTTTCAATTTCATTTTAGTTGTACGTCTGTTTCACTCATCAATTTCCTAACATAAGTTACAACCACTATAAAATAAAAGTTGATAATGTGTGGTATATATTGCTTTTAAATAATAATTTTGACAAAAATATTAAAGATTAATGTTAAAGGTTTTTTATAATACAAGAATGTGACAAAATAAATTTAACTTTCAAATTACAACAATAAATATTTACTTTGGTATTGTAACTTTTAAGATAAAACCATATATCCAACCACAATACCAGAGCCTTACTATAATATAATCATCATTGTCTTTACAATTTTAACCTTTAGATATAATCTTATTATCAGTTAACCCCTATTAGTTACCATTTAAAACATGATGGCCTCCTCATAATAAAGATTTAGGTTCCGCCAATAATTCAAGTGCATTCTCTTTCTGACTCTGAAATAATTCAATCAATTGTTCTGTTGATATGCACATTGGTCTCTCGTTGCATCGTGCATGCCACCTTTCAAGCATTTGTTGCCAAATTTGACCTAAACCTATGACTCTGAGCAGTAGCGGATCGACCTCTAGGTAGTTTAGCGGTTGTCTAGGGCCCAAGGCCCTACATTCGTAAGAAAAGATTATTTTGTATATGAAAACGGAAAGTGAATTTTAAAGTCATTATTATTCATTTAATTTATTATTATTTTATAATTATTTTTTCTTAAATAAATTATTAAATTTCTATAAAGTCTATTTAATGTAATACTTAATAGTTTTAATTCCTACAAAACCTATAAATTAATAGTTTCAATCCTACAAATTCTCTATTTTATTGTTAGAATTAATATGTTATAATTAAAAAGTTATATATTCATTTTAAACCTCTATAAAAGTTCCACATTTTGTTACTTATCCATTAAATTTTTCCTCCAACAACCACGACATAATATGTTCTTGGTGCTTGAGAGAGAGAGAGAGAGCGATAGAGAGAAAAAATCCCGCTTCCTCTACATTACACTCAAGAGAAAAAAAAAAAAATAGTTTCTCCATTCTCCATGGCTATTGGTCATTGCTCAAATCCTAAACATTTAATATAAAGACGAAGTTAATTTATGATTTCATCTCAAATTCCAGATTTTATCTTTTTATTACTCTCTTAATTTGTTATGTTATTTATTTGTTCTTATTTCTTTTTAATATAATCTTTTGTTCATCTACTATTATTATTATTATTATTATTTGCACTTGTTTTATCTATTTTAAAATAAAAATGTATTGAAAAACTTTTAAAAAAATAGAAGAATAGAAAAATTAGTTTAATCTAAAAAAGTAGTAAAAAAAGATGTAATTTGGGTAAAGAAATAGTAAGTGAAAATATTATAATTTTTTTTTTATTGCAAGTGAAAATGTTATAATTGAATTAGAAGTTCATGAATTACCAATGGTAGAATATAATTTTATTTAATAATTTTACATTTTAGAATGTCGGAAGAATTGATTTTAAATAAATAAATTTTATAACATAACTAATATATTTTTTTTTACTGTAAATTTTAAGAAAAACTAATTAAAACCATTTACCTAAGGCTCTAAATATGGTTGAGCCGGCCCTGACCATGAGTCAAGAATATCTCATCTTCTTTTTGTCTGCTAATACATTGCGTATTTCTCTTACATAAAGATAAGGGAAGACGAATAATATATAAAATTTATATAAGAGTTTACGCGTCAACTTTAACCTAAATGATAGTCAATGGAAATAAATTCGATCCTCTTTATTCCTTAGTATTTTGAATACAATTATCAAGATTATAAAATAAGAAGAAGCATATATGCGAAAGCAATCGGGAGAAGCCGACCAACTCTAGATTAATTACGCCACTTGGGTCTTTGGCCAAATTGTGAACCTTTGTCCTCATAACTGTGAAGGTAGGGGTTTGAGTCGTCATACAATCAATTTTCATCAATTAAGCATAACTGAATGAAATTAATTATAAGTCTTTTTCCCTTGCAAAATGCGAGTGGGGCATAACATTCTTCCTCTGTGAAAGGTATTTGTCAGTTACTGTTTATGTGAGAAAGCTGCACCTTATATTGGCTGTAAGGTAGCAGCCCCCTTAAATATAAGTATATGCTATACTCCGTCCACCTCTTGAATTTTTCTGACAACCATCTCTTTTTAAAAGTGTAGATACCATTCTTGCCATAAAGTTTGTGGCATTAATTTACTTGATTCCATTTTTTTCTTCTTGCATTCTATTTACTTATTCTTTTCTCTATTATAAAAGGCTACCTAGGCCACCTATTTCTTCAAATTAAATTCTACAAAGACTAGAAGAAACATCTTCACAATGTCTTCAAACAAACCACATTATAAAGCAGAACGAGAGGAAGTGGAATGGAACCCGGTAAGAAATATATGCTCATCAACCTTCAAATTTCATTTATTAGTCATTTCAATCACATATTTATTACTTTGTTTATTGTAATTTCTAGAGGTTTTGTTGATTTTTTTTTTGTGGGAATTCTTTTTAACTATGAAAAGTTTACTTTATAAACCTAAGTTTTTAAAAAATATATATTTTAAGTAATACATAGATTAAAAAAGTTGCACCTCAATTTCTTAATTAATTGGTTTTATGCTTAAACCAAAAATTCAAAGTCTTGAGAATTAATTAATTGGTAGTACTCTTTTTAGGAGGGAACAGAGGCAACCATAATACCCATGGGATTAAACATTGTCTGGGGGAATGACTCTCGCTATTGGCATCTACCTGGAAAAGGGTGAGTCTCAAATCTCAATTTGGACAATATTGTCTTATTACTTTAATTATATTGAACAATATTTAGCTATAAATCATAAACAGGATGTCTGTTTTTTCAACTAATGGAAAGGAGATTACACATTTATTACAAGCATAAGGATCCCATCAATTAAGCTATCATGAAATTGAACTTTTAAAAATTTTGTGTCATTAATATATTATTATCTCTTTTGATGAGTCAAATATTATTAATTTATTATTTTTATTTTATTAACAACCAATCACCAACTTATATTTGCTCATCTAAAAGATTAATTAAGAGAGAATTCTGGTCCTTCGAATAAATGCCCTAATAGCCAATTTATTGCTTCACATATATTAAGAAAATTGTAAATTTTTCACCATTTACCTCCTGCATTTTGATAATAGCCAATCACCCCATGATAGCATAAGTTTATAATATTACTCTTATTTTCTTATTTTCAAGTACACTTTTATTTATATTTATTATAAATTAAATAAATCACATGATTGGAAATTAAAATAAAAAAATTAAGTATTCAAACAAGAAGTATATGTTTTGATGTCAACAAAAAAATTAGTAATAAAATTTTTTTCTTGTACTTTTTTTTTATTTTTTGAATATTTTCTTATAATAAAATTTTATAATATTTTAAAATTAAATGTAACAAGTACAAGAAAAATATTTTATTATTTATTTTATAATAATTTTTTATTTATCATTCAAGTTTTCTTATAATAATTTTTATCATTTTATAATAATTTCTTATATATTTATTATAAGAAAATGTTGATAAAATAAAAGAGTACAAGAAAATATTTTATTATTGATTTTTTTCACATCAAAACATATATTTCTTATTTTTAATACTTAATTTTTTTATTTTAATTTCCAATCATATGATTTATTTAATCTATAATAAATATGAATAAAACTATATTTGAAAATAAAAATAATATTATAAATTTATACTGTCGAAAAGGTTATTGGCTGTTATAAAAACAGAATGGGGGACAAATCGTATATATTGATTACAGCAGGTGGAAAATTGGCAATTTCCCCATATATTATTACTTGCATTGATCCGACAACAATGTGGTTTCTACGATAGGTCGAAGGATCCTGTAGAACTAGCTCAAGTATGTTGGCTTGAAGTAACTGGTTCGGTAGAAGTAAAGCGCGGGAAGAAGTATCAAATTGGGTTCAAGATCTCTCTGAAAGAGGACGCCTTCGGCTGGAGCGGCTCTCCAGTTTTTGTGATGGCTAAGCTCGGCAACAAGGGTAAGTACACCTGGAAAAAATTGAAGCCACTTGATCAGCTTGGAAATGAAGCAGCTGAAATTCCTCACGAAAAGTTAGAGATTAAGGTTCCGGAACAAGGCGAAAACCGGCTCTATTTTGGATTCTATGAGGTGTGGAATGGAAAGTGGAAGGGAGGTTTGCTAATTCACCATGCATTCGTTAGAGAAGCAAATGACTAACCAAAACGATTTGAGTATAGATATTTCTATTAATAATTCCCGGATCCGTACGTATTATGATTCGTAGTAACTCGATGTGGAATTAATACCAACCACAAATAAATCCCCACTTAATTAGCTTGCGAATTTGCATGCACCGGTGTATACATGGGCAAATTAACATCCGGACAAAGATAAAGGTAGCAGCGCCGATAATGAGCTCATAAGCTTCTACTGTTATCGCTTGCTGCAAGCATATATAATTTTTAAATGTTGTTTGAGTTGTTGTCACTATTCTTATTATCATTAAATAAATAGGAGAATGGTGAACTTTGGACCCAGTTAATTATATCTGTCATTTTTGGTATTACTACAGTTTCAGTTCTTTATTCTTCCCTCGATGTATTTAATTACACAATCAAATGCGGTTAGTTTGTACGCCCGTTAGCATGCACTTATAGTAATTTATATTTTCTTATCTATCTCTTGCAGCTCTTCAATCTTCACTTCTTTAAAATGATTCAACTTTTTTAAGTGCATATTGGGTGCATGGGGTCAATACTATTCGTATTGTCTAGGAACTCTCTCACCTTCGAGGTTATATTCTGTTTACAAGTCAAGTGGCGTCTCGACATGGTATCAAAGGCATGATTACCTTTTGAGGTCTTGCATGCGATCGAGGCCCCTCGAAAACAAATGGATCCACATAGCAATACTAAATGAGCCTCCGACAAAATACGAATATTAAAACTTAACAACTATTATTTACATCCTTATCTTCAAGGTTTAGACTTTTAGGTCAGCTATATGCATAAATGACACTGCATGTGATAACACACACCAGCCGTCGTATGATGAAGCCGCATGTGGGCGATGAGAGTGATCCACTTGTTCTTACTATTCTAGAAATTAAGTTCTTTAATTTAGAGCAAGTGTCCAAATTAAGATCCCTTTGATGCAAGCTGGGGAATAGTTCAATAAGCTACTGATTTGAGGAATGCCGGAGAGAAAAAGAAAAGAAAAGAAAAGATAATGCAAATACAATTGAATTAGTTCAATATTGGTCAGAACATTAAGTACGAATTCAAAGGTTATAAACACAATTACTTTAGCACCTAAAGGTTCAAATCTTATTGTAACTAGATTGTAAGGGACAGTTTTTTTTTCAGTATTTCTTAGTTTAACTCCGATATTTCTCATATGACTACTGAAGGAAAGCCTAAGATATGCTCTTTGGGTTCTTCTAATTAAGTATACGTATTTTAAATAGTAAAATCTAAAATAAAACCGTTCAATTATATTCTTTTTCTAATTAATTTTATTTATTGTATTTTATTTTTATTCATGGGTAGTGTGCTTTTATGTTCACTTGTTTCATACAATTCATAATTTTGCAAGGTAGGTATACAATTAGTGAGGAGTCTTGATCCGTTTCGTATCTAATTAATGACATGCATGAATCACTTTACCCTTTAACTTTGTAAAGAATGAGCATTCCATGTGTCAATAATATCACTTTTGTTTCTGTAAATGACTCAAAAGCAATTATTCAGTGCTTACCTTTAGCAAAGAAATTAAAGTTAGCTAACCGGGGAAAATTGTGTTCCAATTTAGACGCAGTCTTTACTAATTACTAATTTACGCAACTTGGTCAGGAAATTATCCTGTGCCAACTCATGCCCTTCAGAATTATTTTATCTTGCAATTCGAGCCTTTCAAGTTGAAGGTGAAAATTTTTTTATTCAAGTTGAAAGATGGATAATGAGAACGCCCGTGGTTATTCCAACCCCCACTGGAAGGCTGTAAGTACAACTTTTAAATCTTTGCTCAATATTCCAGTTAATTATTTATAAATTTATTTTACGATTAAGAATTAATCATGCATGCTCAAATTATTTTTCTCTCTAGGATGACTCTTTAGTGAAAGACCAAGATTCTTCAGGATTAATCAAAATTCCTGTAAGGGCTCTCAACATTATTTGGGGCAACGATCCCCGGTACTGGCAATGGATCAAACTAACAGAAGAGAACACAAAGTAAGAAATTCAACGTGATTCTTTAATGATTTTCATATTTTCAGCGTTGTTGTTATTATTATTATTATTATTATTATTTTCTCCGTTTCGGGGTTTCCAGGTTATTGGCTGGGTTTGAAGAAGGTTCAATGCTAGTCCAAGTGAACTGGATTGAGGTCACAGGAAAGTTGCCAATCATTCCATTCATGGATGCATCGGCACCGAAAGCATACGAAATATTTTACATTGTGAAATTCCGGGCTGATGCATTTGGGTGGCATTCAGTTCCAGTCAAGTTCAAGGCGAGAGTCAATGGAGAAGAGAAAGTGATAAGCGTAGTGCTTCAGCTCTACAGAGAGAAACAAGAAGAATGGCAAGAAATTCCCGGTGGTGATTTTGCGGTTCCGAGGGATACTGTTGGAATCGTGGAGTTTGGCATGTTTGAAATTGAGAGCGACTGGTGGAAGGGCGGCATGGTTCTTGCAGGAATCATGATTAAGCCAAAATTAGTAGATTAAGTGATTGCTTTTTGTTAAATGTTTATGAAGTTGGAACGATCTGAATTTGCTTTTAGATGTACATCATATTCCATCCGGTAAAATTTTATTAAACACACACATTCATAGTCAAAACTATCAGACCATGGTAATACAACTTGACGTATTTTAAATGCCTATGATAATACAAATGACGAGATACGTTCATCCAACTCAAGACTTATATAGGGAAATCCTTTGCTTGTGTATCGTCGGTGACCACAGACACCATATGCTTTCTAATGGTGGGCTGAGAATCTGATTTTTCCTTTGGAATAAGGTGACTTGAGATGCTCTCGAAAACTGATAAAGACCATCTTGTCATCTAGAAGGAATAAAGATACAACGGCTGCTTTACCACGGAATCAACGCCTTTTGGGTAAAGCATAGGAATAATTTCTGGGTCACCGATGAGAATAATAACAGCTTTCAAAGTATTTTACAAATGGAAGAATGGCGTCCCTTCCTCAGTTGTATTATTTTTCAATATTTTCCCATATTGAACTTTTGGTTTCGGATAAATCAATGGCTAATTTGACCCTCTCATGCTATAAAACTTGAACTGCATGGAGGAAGATTATGAATAAGTAACAAAAAATGGGAACTGGGTCGTCCAAAGAAGACTCTTCTTCACAGTTACAGCCAAGTGAGAAACCCAGTCAGAATGAGTCACAAAACTTTGCAACAGCCGCGAAGCAGGCTGACAATACAAAAGAAACACAAATTCGTGAAGCCAAGGAAGCAGAAGTTAAGTTGCCACACATGTACGAAGCCATTGTTAAAGATGCAGACTCACCAGTTGACAAGTCCTCTGTGGACAAGCTGTATGATCAGCTTTACTACGGAGTTTTCTTAAACCAAAAGAGAAAGGCAAGTTCAATATTTAACCTTATATTAACTGTATTGATTCATATCATTATCATGATTAAACTTAATTATTGTAACTATAATTGCAGAGGTATTGGGCTGAGAAGAAGTCAGGATGCAACAGCTTCATGCTGTTTTCGAGGGCTCTGCTAATTACTTGGGCAGAAGACAATCGTTTCTGGGTATGGTCTCCTGTAAAAGAGTCAAGGTAATTGACAATAACAGCAAACTTTCGATACCAGAAGAACCGAATTACATATTTAATATGATTACAAGGAAACTAGCTATTATTTTTTATAGAATCCTAATTGTGAGTTGTCATTTGCAGTGATGATATTGTGGATGTGGCTGAACTGGTTCACGTATGTTGGCTGGAAATACATGCAAGACTAGATACTACAAAGCTGTCTCCAGGAATTTCATATGAAGTTTTATTTGTCATAATGTTGAAAGAGCCGGCATATGGATGGGAAGTACCAGTGAACCTAAGACTTCTCTTACCAAATGGAACGAAGCAAGAACATAAAGAAAATTTGATTGTAAAGCCAAGAAACCAGTGGATAGAGATCCCTGTTGGTGATTTTAAAAGTACACCTGAAAATGCAGGGGAGATGGAAATCTCTATGTATGAATATGAGGGTGGGAAATGGAAGAAAGGACTTGTCATCAAAGGTGTCATCATTCGTCCAAAGAATCAAGCATTGGTATAAGAAACAATTCACCAATTGCAGAACCAAATTTCAGGACAATCAATAGTTTCTGTTAAACATTTTGGAGAAATTAGCTTCTCAGATTAAACTTGTTATGAATAATTAGCATCATTTGAAGCATGCTCTATAATAAACTCTCACTTCTACAATATAATGCTTTATTTTTCTCAATGCCACTCAGAAACCTGAGCCTGTTAAGTCACTCTTGCACTATGTATACAATACTCTTTCAGCTTTTTAACAGTGGGCTGAGTCTTTTACTTTTGGTTTGAATAAGGTGATTCAAGATACCGATGACAAAGACCATCTTGTCATTTGGAAGAAACAAAGATAAAACGGCTGTTTTATGAATCCTGTCACGATAAAAAAATAAACATACAAGGTATGAGTTTTGGGTCATTAATATTAAGATTAAAAGGGTAATAGTAAATCACTTTCTATTTCAAATTGAACAAGTGCTCAGCAGCAGGTTTTTTATTTGCTTATTCTCTAAAAACAGAAAAATTACACAAATATGCAAAAGCTAAAACTGGGAAAAATGCCCTGTTTTACGTTGCAAAAAACGACACAAGGTGATTCTCATTTTATCGCAAGATCACTCAAAGTTGGCTCTCTCTAAGCAAAATCTTATACATTTATAACACGCTACATTATCCCTAAGTAACACACACTTCAACTAATTTTTTAATTCAACTAAAGTATGAATAAAACTTGAAACACAACTGAGAGCACCTGTTTGCCGTAGAAAGCCTTCTAGCGGAGTTGGCCTGAGCCTTTCAAAAGTCTGTGTGATAATTTTCCGGTTTATACCATGGTGAAAAATTAATTCCTTTGCTCTTAAGTTTCTCCGTTGCAGGCGCTATCCTCTCCAATAGCTACATATTCGTGAAAAATAAGATGTCATGCATCAGATAATACCACAGAGCACACTGATGAAATAGCTTTTAAATTGTTTCAAGGTGAAATAAACAAATACGTGAAGCAGCTGTTAGTTTCAGTGGTAACATAAAAAAGCTTCATTTTCAGCTTGGAAATACAAATACGTATCGTTTTAGATCACAGATTTCCACACTAGAGCCAGTTCAGTCATCTAACCTTGGCATGCAGTGCACCATTAGATACCAAAACAGATCTATCGAATACACAAAATTTGCCGCCATCCATGCAACTAACTAACCCACCAGCCTCTTCAACAATCTGCTTGAAAAGGAATAAATTAAATGAAATTAATAACTGAAACTTGAATTTAAAACATCTTGGTCTACAGAAAGTGAGCAGTATTAAGCCCACATAAAAACAAAAATGTAAAGCAAAATAAAAAATTATCACTATTTCTAAAAGGGGGTTAAAACTTCATAACAGTGAAATTTGGAAGGGACTCCAACCACAATTTATTATCTTTACAGAACATAACTTATGTTGGCCACAACTTTTAAAGAAATGTCTGTTACTCTCCAGAAGTCAAAACAGTTTACTACTACCTAGATCCAAGATGTTGTTTTGATCATCAATTTTTACCTTGCAATCATAAATCCAGCAAACCTATACATATCTAACCTTTAGGCATTACAAATTGGGAAAAACAAAAGAACAGAATTACTTTTGGGGATGAACTTATCCTGGTCAATAATCATCCTACTTTGGCACCAAGTACATCAAACTTGAGCGCAAGTGAAAAGTTTATGAAACAGATTACGGGTGGAAGTAACAGTTCAATTTTCTAAAAACCAGTAACCAATTTCAAAGAAAACTACAACATAACTATCAAGTAAAAGCATTTATAAAACAAAAAAATTTACCAAAACGCCTGCAGCCATATCCCATGGCTTTAGACGATATTCCCAATACGCTTCAACAATCCCTAGAGCTACATGACACATGTCCACAGCAGCAGCACCGAGTCTTCTAACGCCCTGAGCAGTACATTTAGGAAAAGGAAAAAGAAGGGTAAGGTGGTTGAGATAGTGGGGGAAGAATATGAGTTATACAACTTGGACCGGAAAGGCTTCTGTCCGGAAAGGGGAAAAGGCATACAAACGCTTAGTACCCGGCTGATGTCAGTAAATTCCTTGAATAATTCTATGTTAGTCACCCATGCATCATCGTGATCATATCCAAAGCCTGTCACTAGAAGAGATTGCTCAACCTAGAAACAAGACAAAAAAATGCTAGTATGAAACCAAAAGGTTCAACTTTAAAAAATATGAAGCATATTCAGCATACATTTTCTCAAAAGCAATTATACCAAAAAGATCTGATTCAATACAGTTAACTTCTATAGATACATAAGAATCCGTAGCTAAATATTTGTAAAATTTATGCCCTAGATGTCAGAATTATGTCAGTAGATGATGTTAAAAAACACATCCTTGTTGACTAACTCTTTCTCGGTGCCATCATCTGAGAGTAATGAAGCTCAGGTCTATGTATTCTAAGAGTTGGTATACTTATTATGCTTAATCATATGCATTTTATGTCTAAGCACTCACCTTATCAGTTTGACTTGCATGAATCTTTTGGCCATTACAAAATGCTCCTCCTCCTGTGATAATGAATAATAATCCATTAGTATAAAATTGACTCCAACAACATTAAGCAAGAACAATCTTTTGATTTCAAAAGAAATAATAATTACAATTTGAAATATTCATACCAGCAGTTGCAGAAAATGTTCGAGTATTCCAACACATAGGGCCCCCAACAAACTCTACCTGAAAATAAGAACTGCATTGTTATTTTATCTTGTATATAGAATTAAGGAAATATAAACTCAAATTTTAAGTGATTATTACCACAGAAGCAGCAGCAGGGTTTCCTTGAAATAAAACTGCTACAGAAACTGCAAAGCTGGGATAACTGTGTGCAAAATTTGTTGTTCCATCTACACCAAAACAAGTGGTTGCTACTCGAAGTCAAATATATTGCTCATTTGAATCAAAGATAATTGTATAAACAAATGATCCACCAGAAATTGATAACGAAAACTAGTTGAAAGCCACTCCCATGCAAATTTCTGCTGACACAAATGATTTTGATTATGAAAATTATTTTGACCACACTGAAAATATGCAAAATATCAAGATAAACTCCAAAGTTGCAGGGAAAATAATAATAAAACTAAACTAAAAAAGGTAAAAGAAGAAAGGTTAAGGGTTTAAGAAATAGACCTAAAGGATCAATACACCATAAATAATCAGATGATGAATCTCCTATAACTCCACCCTCCTCTCCCAGAATAAGATGGTGTGCAAAATTCTTTTTTACAACCTCTAGTACAGCAGCCTCACTAGCTTTATCTGTGCTGCAAGTAAATTTGCATGTATGAGGTGAATCCTGCCTGGGCTCAGTTCCAGAGTCTTATCCATTAAGAAATCAAGTATGACATATTAACAAAAACATACAACTAAAAATCATATAAATAAGGAGTGTCAGTGGATGGGAGGAAGAGGACAGAGAGAGAAGTCCCTTACTCGGTCACTAAGTCAGTAAGTCCTTTGTATGTTATATTATGCGGCTTATTAACAGCATCCATCACAACCTGGAAAGAAAAAGTGGTCAAAGGTCACTTTTAATGGACAACAACAGAAAGGGGATCATTATCCAGGAAAATAAGCATATGGTTACATAGAATGTATTTGATTATAACAAATTTAGCTGTAGCCATAATAAAAGTCAACATTTACTTGCCAGAACCCAAAATACATTTTATGAACACTCATCTTAAAGCATAGAAATTTGTACAATAAATCAACAAAACTGGCGCCTCTCTAACTTTTGTTAACTAGTAATGAGAATGCATTGAACCAAAAAAGCCACAGATAATAAACAAACGGGTAACTCGTGAAAACAATATAAAAATAAAATCATAAATAATTGTAATAAGATTAAAAGCTCATAAGCTGAAAATGCATTGCCAAATACAAGAAAAAAAAAATAACTGGGTACCACTGAAAATTGAAGAATCAACAGAAAGACAGAAATTTAAATCAAACCTCAGCGCCAGTTTTAGCAGCAGTCTCAACAACTTGAATGAGCTGACTAGGAGGAATAGGCCCAGTTGATTTGGCACCCACTTTTTGGTACGGAATCTCAGAAAGCACGGCCTTCGTACAAAATCCCCTCGTTGGTTTCGCGGTTAAAACTCGAGATTTTTTATACCCAGAGAAGGAATTGGCGTTATGTCTTGGAATTTGGCACTGGATTGAGTGATTAGGTGGGGGAAATGATCTGGGTACTTGAAAAAATCTCAGAGGAACATTTGTGAAGGAAACCAGAGACCTCCCCATTTTCTGTTATTCTGGGTTGGCGTTCGCGTTCGGGTTCTTGCCGCTTTGTGTTCCAAAATCCTTATAACTCGTCAGCTTTCGACAACAATCTTGAGTCTGGTCGAGTTTTGTTAATTGAGTCTGGTCGAGTTTTGTTAACTTTTTCCTCTAAATATTTGTTACCCTGACTCTTGCGACCCCCCATATTTTCCATTTTGGCTCCACCCTGACTAGTGGCTACCACTCTTATTTACATTTATTATTATTATTTCAAAAAAAAAACATTTGATTGAGAGTAGTGGTACCATGAGTGCAACTAGAATATATATATATATATATATATTTAGTCCGAGATCTTAAAACACGAAAAAAAGTTTTAAAAAATTTTAAAAGTTATAAGATTTTAAATATTTAAAATTTAAAAATTTTAAATTGTATGATTTATATATATATTTAAATTTTTTGCACTTAAAATTCTGAATTTATTGACCATATAATCTGATGATATTATGTATTAGGACCCAATAATTGTAGTAGAAAATAGCTTGATACTTCCTAATATTAATTTATTGGCACTATATATTATTTTTTAGGTTGTGTTGATTCATAAATAGTAACTTCAGTTTTCGTCAGTGTACGTTACATCCTAAGTTCAACTTTGTTTGTTAATCATTTGGATGTAATAATTTTTTTTTTTGTAAGATGGCCTAATTAATAAATGAAAAAAGTTGACTTACCTAACTACCATTTTAGAAGAATCAGTTTTTATTTATTTTTTTATTATTATTTTTGTTAAAGAAAACGTTAATGATAGAAACGAGTTCGGAAAATTCTTTTAAGAAAACGACTTTATTTCAAATATTGTGAAGAGAAGTTGAAAAATATTCCAATAAATAAATAATTAAACAACAAGGGTAGAGAAATTTCTACTCCGCCAACGGTATCACGGCATCCTAGTTTAAAATTGTAATTCCAAGATGAAAAATAAAAAATGGGGTGATGTCATTACACAGCAAGTGGGATGGAAGATTTTAAGGAATTTCTTTTTAGATCCCTGATATTTTTAATTGATGATGGAAGCAGAATATTTTGAATATCATCATTTAAGCCCCTCTTATTTGTCAAAAAACAAAAAGAAAATTTTGTCTTCTCCATCCGCTGCCTGGCCTCACTAAAAAGGTCACATTTTTGCCCTCTTTTCCCTTTTTTATGAATTCATCAAGTCAATCACCAGATCCGCAAAAATTTCAGATAATTTTTATGAGCTTATATGGAAAGTTGTACATGCGAGTTTCCAAGAATCTGTCTTCAGATTTTAGAAATTAGTATGTCTTTGCTGTACGGACATCATCTAACTATGTCAATTGTGTCAAAGCACCTGCTCTGAGGGACCTGAAAACAAGGAGGAGCTGGATGATAGTTTTCTGAACCCTCTGGCTTTTGTTACCTTTTTGACAAAGAATAGGGACCCATTTAATAAGCCCTTGAACTAAGCAATAAATTAATTTGGAGTCAAAAACAGGTGGAAAGAAGGAAGTTGCGGCGAGGCTAAGTCTCTGACAACGGAATGAAGTTTCTTTAATTTTATAAAACTATTTTTCTATTTCAAGGCTTAGCTGCTGTAATTTTCTTCAAAGTTTCTCAGAAATTATGTGGACTTCATCTTGTGTGTCTGTATATATATACACACGCGCGAGCACACAAGAACACACACTCACCTATATGCATTAGCTTGTTTCTGCATTAGCAAAATATATACTCACAATTCACTGTTCTCACAGCTACTGTCTCAATTCACTGTTCTCACAGCTACTGTCTTTCATGGAGAGAAATACTGGTTTTATGATCATTACCGTGCTTCCCTTGGTTCATTGTTTGATGCTTTCCTCAGTGATGGCAGCAGTAACCAACATTACCACAGACCAATATGCTCTTCTTGCCCTGAAGCAGCATATAAAACACGATCCCAGTAATCTATTGGCCAACAACTGGTCCACGACTTCCTCTGTCTGTAGCTGGATTGGTGTCACCTGTGGTGTTCGCAACCACAGAGTCACAGCCCTGAATGTATCCTACTTTGGACTTACAGGCACCATCCCTCCTCAACTAGGAAATCTATCATTTCTGGCAATGCTATCCATCAGAAACAACAGTTTTTATGGCTCTCTTCCTGAAGAATTGAGCCATTTACGCCGACTGAAGTACATTGATTTCAGGTTCAATCACTTCCACATAGAGATCCCATCATGGTTCGTATCTTTACCAAAACTTCAACGCTTGCTTTTGAACCATAACAGCTTTGTTGGGACAATCCCAGAAACCATAGGCGACCTTTCTTTACTGCAAGAACTTGATCTTAGTGATAACCAGCTTTCAGGAACCATACCATCCTCCATTTTCAACATATCTTCGTTGGAAATACTTGATTTAAGTGATAACCAGCTCTCCGGTTCCTTCCCTTCCATCGCCTTCAACATGCCTTCATTATTTGTAATCGATTTCGGCGATAATGATCTTTTTGGTCGGCTGCCATCAAATATTTTCAACTATCTTCCGAGTTTGAAGTTCCTTTTTTTGTCTGGAAACATGTTGGACGGTGACATACCATCCACTTTATCAAAGTGCCAACAGATGGAATCTTTATCCTTATCGTTGAACAACTTCACAAGAGCCATACCAAGAGAAATCGGAAACTTGACTGTGCTTGAGAGTATGTATCTTGGCTTCAACAAGCTCCAAGGTACTACACAGCTACTATTATTAATATCATTGAACTAGTAAAAATGTTTTTGAATAGATACAGTACTTCATAAATCCCAACTTATGCATATAAATATCAGACCTCCTTCGAACTCTGTTTTGCGAGCAGGATTCCATTCCAAAATTTCCTGTACCATCCAATGAAGATGAGCAGTTGAACCAATTAATACAGCATCTCATCTTAATTAAATTATACCGAATCCAACACTTTTGTAGATTATTACCTCTAAATATTTTCTTTTTCTTTTGCTGACTTTACAGGAAAAATACCGCAGGAACTGGGGAATCTTGCAAAGCTGGAGCTACTACTGCTGCCAAATAACTTCCTAACAGGGTCCATTCCTTCACAAATCTTCAACATTTCTTCTTTAACCAACTTGGATCTATCTAATAACAGGCTGGTGGGCAGCTTTCCTGAGTGCTCGTGTCAAAATCTTCCTGCTCTTGAAGGGTTATTCATATCTAATAATCAGCTTACTGGTCCAATTCCAACCAATTTGTGGAAATGTAGAGAGCTACGTGACGTTTCATTGTCATTTAATAAGTTCCAAGGAAGCATACCAAGAGATATTGGGAACTTAACATCTGTCAGGAATATATTTCTTGGCCATAACAGCTTGATAGGCACATATATATGAACCTCTCTCTGTCAAAATTTATCCTGTTATTCAATAAAAGCATGTTATATATAACAGTTCTATACGAACAAATTTTATCTGAAATAATAATAGTTTTATTAAATCTTCAATTGTATATATAGAGTCCTCTTTTGGAACATTTTCAGGGGAGAATTCTTATTCAATGATTTGATGGAAAAAAAAAAAAATCAGTGCGGCTCATTTCTCAACATGTGTGCAGGTGAGATTCCAAATGAAATTGGTAATCTTCCTAACCTAGAGATTTTGGGCGTTCAATCAAGCAACTTAACTGGCCTCTTACCGGCTTCAATCTTCAATATCTCAACATTGAAGGAACTAGCGGTCACTGATAATGACCTACTAGGTAGTTTTCCATCAAGCATAGACCTTGGCCTTCCAAATCTTGAGAGTCTCTTCTTGTCGAAGAATAATTTCAGCGGGACAATTCCCGGCTCCCTTACTAATATTTCCAAGCTCTCTGTCGTAGACTTTGGATTTAACTCATTCTCAGGTTTTATTCCTACCACATTTGGTAATTTAAGAAGCCTTAAATTGCTCAGCTTAGCTGGTAATTTTTTGACATGACCTACTCCAGATTTGAGCTTTCTTTCCTACTTGACAAGTTGCAGAAATTTGGAAATAATATATTTATCTGAAAATCCAATAAATGGGATCCTTCCAAGTTCCATTGGGAATTTTTCAGTTTCTGTGGAAAGCTTATCCATGGAATCATGCAATATCAGTGGTAGCATTCCAAAAGAACTTGGTAACTTGAACAGCTTGACAGTAATAAGACTGGGAAACAATGAATTGACAGGAGCAATTCCAGTTACCCTGGGCAGACTACAAAAACTTCAAGGTTTGTATCTTCAAAATAATAAACTTGAAGGATCCATCCCAGAAGATCTTTGCCATTTGTATAGATTGGTTAACTTGTACTTGGGTGATAACAAGCTTTCTGGAAGACTACCTGCATGCTTGGGTAATCTCACTTCCCTCAGAGATCTCGCCTTAGGCTCCAATGCCTTGACTTCCAGTATACCCTCTACTCTGTGGAACCTGAAGGATGTTTTGTGCTTTAACTTGTCATCAAACTCTCTAAATGGTTCTCTTCTGCCAGATATTGGAAATCTTAAGGTTGTGATTGAAATGGACTTGTCGCTGAATGCTCTATCAGGTGTTATCCCTATCACTATTGGAGGCCTACAAAGTCTGCAGCTTCTCTCCTTGAGGTATAATAGATTACAGGGTCCAATTCCTGAATCCTTTGGTGGTTTGAAAAGCTTGGACTTCATAGATATGTCCAACAATAACCTCTCTGGAACTATTCCCAAGTCGATGGAGGCACTCTCTTACCTCAAACATCTAAATTTGTCTTTCAATCAATTAGAAGGAGAAATTCCTACTAGAGGACCTTTCACAACTTTCTCAGCCGAATCATTTCTGGGGAATCAAGCATTATGTGGTTCTCCAAAGCTTCAAGTCTCACCATGCAAAACCAGATCTCATCCCAAGTCAAAGACTACTGTTGTTCTACTTATTGTGTTGCCACTGGTTATTGCGTTAGCAGTGATAGTTGTCCTGGCTGCCAAGCTTGTGAGAAGAAGAAGAAGAAGATGTCAAAAAGGGAGCACAAGGCTGTATGATGATGCTAATATGTATCCACAAGCAACATGGAGAAGAATTTCTTACCAAGAACTTTTACGTGCGACAGATGGATTTAGCGAAAACAAAATACTTGGCATAGGGGGTTTTGGTTCAGTTTACAAGGGAATACTTCCAGATGGAATGGAAATTGCAGCAAAAGTGTTCCACATGGAATTAGAGGGGTCACTTGAGAGTTTTTATGCTGAATGTAAAGTAATGGGTCGCATCCGTCACAGAAACCTTGTCAAAATCATCAGTAGCTGTTCAAATAATGATTTCAAAGCGTTAGTATTAGAGTACATGTCGAACGGGAGCTTAGAGAAGTGTTTGTACTCTGACAACTACTTCCTCGACATTTTGCAAAGATTGAATATAATGATAGATGTTGCGTCAGCCTTGGAATATCTTCACTTTGGTTATTCCACTCCAATAATTCACTGCGACATAAAGCCTTCAAACGTATTGTTAGACGAAAGCATGGTGGCGCATCTGAGTGACTTCGGGATTGCGAAGCTCCTGGGCAAGGAAGAGTCTATGAGACAAACAAAGGCCCTTGGCACAATTGGTTATATGGCACCAGGTTTTTGTTAAACTTTCCTTTTCATTTTCTTTTTTTTCAGTATACATTAAACTCCAGTTGTTGTTATACTAGTTCAAATGTTCGACTGGTAAGATCTTTTGGATTTTATAAATAGTTCAAGACTTAAATCCTGCTCACATCAAGATTAGAGACGAGTTTGGTTTTCATTACATCATACTCCTTTAAAAAAAAACAATAGAAATAAAAGGTTCATTAGCATTTGATGCGAGTGAGATTGGATCCTAAGATTAGTGTGCTATCTCAAAAGGTCTAGTTAGTGGACTAGAACTTATGAAGTTTCTTTGCCATTGATTTTTCATTCTCTTATCATAGATTACTCATTACTAATTTATGTGAAACTGACAACTGTATCCCCCGCAGAGTATTGCAGAGAAGGAAAAGTATCAAGAAAATGTGATGTTTACGGCTATGGTATAATGCTAATGGAAACATTTACAAAAAAGAAACCGACAGACGAAATTTTTGCTGAGGAAATGAGCTTAAAGCGTTGGGTTGGCGACTCATTATTAGGCTGTTCAATCACTGAAGTTGCAGACGCCAATTTGCTAAAATGTGAAGAAAATGATTTCTCTGCTAGGGAACAATGTCTGTCTTCAATCTTCAGTTTGGCCATGGACTGCACCGTCGATTTACCTGAGAAGAGGATTAGCATGACAGATGTGGCGAACAGACTCGTTCGAATTAGAGAGACACTGTCGGCTAGCATTGATGTCTAAGAAGAGGCTATTCGTTTTTAGTTCCATCCATTGCTTTGTATTTATACATTAACCAGTTGTATTGGTCTGAATGTTGAGTTAATACCCACATTTCATCCAATACGATATTTGCTAGATTTGCAGTTGACACTGACAAAATACATCACCAGAATATTCCTGCGCCATAACCTCTTTAGGTTGAAGTCAGGATTGAGATTTTGTGAATGCAGAGCATCCTGAACAATAGCATATGCAGTTTTAAAAGGAATTCTCAAAAGCCTCAGCCGCATAACACGCCAATACAAGTTCAAATAAGCTAGTTGTATTACTATTTATGTACATCACACACCATATTCATTTATACGTCATACAATAATAACGAAAGATCGAGGTTGTATCACCAACAGCTCTTATATACAATACAATTTTAACAGCATAGACATGTACAGGAGAGCACTTGCAGTCTCAAGACTGGCACAACAATTCAATCTTAGGCATCAACGGACACACTCATGGCATTCAGCTCAACATGCTGCTTACCCTCATTCTGAGGATGAACAGTAACGGTAGCATGGGCTTCTGCACGTGAAGATCGGTCATTGCCTGATTGGGAAATAGATATTGAGCTCACTAGAGGCTTCCTATTAGCCATATTATCACCATCATCTTGTTCTTCAGATATGATTTCCCACTCCTCTTTCAGTGAAGCAACCTCTAAGCCTTTCTCTTTGTGCCTTTCCATTTCATAAGCAGTGGGTAGAATTACATAATCATTTATTGGGTTGTAGAAAGGATCAGGATCACCAACTTTGAGCCAGTGCTTGAGAATTCTAAACACATGATGGTCACAGACAATTCCCCGGTGTTCACCCGGGACTCCGACCCTTGCTTCTGCATTGAGCCCATCCGCCTGCAAGTATCACAAAGGTAATAACAGTTAGACATGCGGTCAATTCGCTCCTACCAAAACTTCCCCTTCATCATCATGTGACTGGAATATATTATCCATAATATCCTTCGTTTACTTGAGACATCAAGTGAACAACTTACAAGTTTGTCCACCTCTGAACAATGTTTTTTATTTTTATTTTATTATTATTATTATTTTTAATAAGAAACTGAAAAATGTTTTTTATAGCACAACCAATATGGTATAACATCAAATCAGAAAGAATTAAGAACAAGAAAGCTAGCAAACCTTGGCTGATTCTGCTGGGACAGTCCCGTCTCCATCAACATATACATATTTAGGCTGCAAACGTACAAGCATTAATTAAAACTTGGTATACAACACATTGATTAAAGTTAGGAATTCATATGCATACATCATCAACAGAACCCGAAAGATTTAAGTCAGAGAGGACAAAATTTAAATATTTATGTTAGACTGTAAACTGCTAACTATTAAATTCAGAAATTACACTACATGAAATGAGACCAAATTCAGTACCAAAAAAAAAAAAAAAAAACCACCTGGATATTTCTTAGTTCTTGGAGATCTGTGACAGGTGCATCATCACTTCCATAGCTGCACAGAAAATTTAAAATTAAAGAATCCACAGACTCAACAAGCAACAAAATATTTCCTGTCCTAGAGCTTGTATCCATGGCTAAACCTAGCAAATAAGTGCTGTTTTGTCCATGTCCTAAAATTGATGAAACACTCAAATGAAAAAATTACCAAACACTGTGCGGCGTCTCAAGATTGGTCCCATATATGTTGTAGAATTTAACTTGGGAAGGAATCTTAGCGTGAGATAAGACCTTGCATGTTTCGTTAGCCATTTTCAAGATCTCCAAGTTGAAAGGTAGAGGAATAATTTCTCCATTGTAATTAACCTGAATCATCAAATAAAAATATATTAAACTAAGATAGCCATTTAAGCACATATCCTATATTTTGACTCAATAGTTCCAACTATGGTCACTACTAACAATAGCTTTTATTGTCATTCGTGTTACAAATCTTATTACAAACAAATCTTATTACAAAATTCCAACTCTCAGATATTAAAAAGAAAAATCTAAATTACGAAGCTCATTATCATTTACGATAAAATGCTTTGACAAAGGTCAAAAGAGAAACAAGAAAAATCAAGATTTGAAGGTATAATAACTCTCTGACATCTTCATCTTAATATAATCTAAGGATTTCAAATTGAGCTTAAATATTTAAACTTGTGAAAATTACTTTCACTTGAAGATCAAGTAAACCTTAGCAGAACTAACTTAACAGAAGAAAGTTCATGGCCCACCGTATTACTGTAGAGAGCTTCCTTATAAATTTCTATACTCTCTTCTGGTTGGTAAGACTCTAAGATAATATGTGAGTTCCCGTCAGCATCTATCGTCTCTCTCCATATTTCCAGAACAGGAATGTGTTTCCAATGAAACCTCCGGCAAGCCATCAACTCGTATATTGATGGACATTCAATCAACTGAAATTTTGCGGTATAAATAATTAATCTCAACCACATCAGTAGTTGTGAACAAAAACACATATACATATATAAGGCAAAGAGAATGTTTATAATCATGTATGAATCATTTATCTGATCAATACGAGTACTGAACAACAGACTGCACAGTACAGATAAAACACATACAGATACGACCTGCTTACAGAAAATTTTAATACTAAATGTATTTTAACAGACGTGCAACTTGAAATGACTAGAGTGTTCAACTCATACCAGTTGGTGCATGCTCCATTTTGATATAAAAAAGTTCTGTTCCCACCCTTCAACAAATGACATCCCATTGAGAAAGGCAGATGTAACATATCCTGGCGCACCTGTTGGACAATTATAAATCAAACAAAGTTTTGAAGTCATATTCAGGAAAGATTACATAAATAGTACTTGTTTACTGATAGAAATAAAGACCGATCCGCAATCCTTCACCTTCAAGTTTATTAGAAGTTTAAGTTCAATTTGAATCTATGACTCCCCATTCCATGTTAATCAATGGAATATCACCAACAATAAACCATGTCAATAAGATTGAACATGAATAATTATCAAAGTAGATAAGATTGAACAATACTAAATACTACAACAACAACTACTACTACTAAGTTTGTGCTCCTTTGAGTTTTTGAGTATTGGCATTTTGAACTTCAACAGGAAACAGATTCCTTAGTTATGCATTTTTCTCTCTTCGCCATGCATTTTTCTCTCTTACAGCTACTTTAATGTCTATTTACGTGCCCGAGTACCATAAAATGAACAATCACTTACCTTGAAATGGTGCAGCAATTGCAATCCAATTCTGCACATATTTCTCAAAAATCTGGGAACAAAGAAGAAATAGGATGAATTGCCAAGTTTAAGTTGCAGCATAAGGACACAACAAAAGCATAGGCTACAGATTTGAACTTCGAACGTGGAAAGGAGAAGACAAAAATAAAAACGTACATCGCTATGCAGGGACAAGAAACATTTGACCAGCAGACCCCCCATAGAATGACTGATGATGTTTATCTTCTTCCCTCCAGAAGCATTATACACAGCCTCTAACTTTACAGCAAATTGCTCCATTGTTCCTTGCAATCTAAAAGATGAATAAAGCATAAACATTCCAAAAATCTTTCGAATATAACGATCTTTGAGCATCAGGAAGCAAAATCGTTTTAAAATGGAAGACAGAAGTTGAAGCACAAATGCCATTTACCGGAACACTTAAAAAGTGAAATCAAAGAGATATTGGAAACCCGTGCAATACGCGTATGTAAGCAAGCAACATCTAATTTATTTTTGCTTTCATAAAGTGACAGAAACTTCTGAGAGAAGAAGAGAATTTATGATCCAGAAAATATGACACCCTAAAAATGTCCTGCTACTCAAAGTCATAGAAAAAAAAAAAAGCAATTAGCGACGTTTTAGGTTAGAAAGTTACCTATTACTTTGGCGGAAATCATAACCAAATCCAAAAAGAGTCTTTCCCTCTTGGAAACCCCACTTGATCATTTGAACAATCATATCGTGAAAATAATAAACACAATCACGTCCGATGATCTGCATTGGACGTATAATTAGTTAAGATCAGTCCAAACAGCTACATTGTCATATACAGAACAATTTAAGTTCATTCATGGCATTTAAAATATCCACTAACTATTCTGTTTTCTTCATTGGTGTCCATGTTAGTGATTCCTTTAAAATATCAAACAATATTGAGGGGAGAAAAGGAACCGCCATACCAGGTCAGGATCTAAGACATCAATTGCATACAATCCATATCTGTCTTCAGGAACCACAACACTTGAATTTGGATCTAAAGACATAGTTCGACCTGTTTCGCAAGAATTACATGAATAACCAACTTCAGTTACTGAAATCTAAATCTGCAAAACCTCCATAACAAAAATTAAAAAATTTGAAAACAAAAAGCACAAAAGTAAATAACACAGAAAAGCAACAGCAGACTTATCAGGTTCTATTTGGAGAAAATAATCAGATATTGGAAGTACATGCTCAAAGGATTTTAACAGGCTAATTCCAATAACAGGAAAGTTCGAAATATGGTCTCCACCACTCTATTAAAAGTTTTAACAGACATCTAATAAGAGCTAGTATCTTGCATGATGAAATTAAACTAGTACCTTATACTAACTCCAAAGCATCTACTGTCTATCACGAGGTGTTTAGATGATCAATAACATACATTACCCAATGCAAAAGGATAAGCAGCACGAGACTACACTTAATGCAAAAACCGGTAAGTAATTAGGTTCAAATTCGTAACATAGAATGTCCCAAATGAAGCATACACAACAGCTAACAAGATATACCACATCTTGAGCACGTACTTTTTTAGTGAAAATCCCGTAACTAATATAACACCGTTAAAATTTATATTAAAGTAACAACATTTTATCTATGACTACAAAGAAATAAAGTAGCCAAAAAGAAGGTCACAACAATCCTCAAATGAAATTAATCTTTTTTTCTCCACTTAAATATTTAGCAATCAAAACTTCAACTAAGACATAGTTCTAACCAAAGACAGACATAATAACAAAATTTATTTATTTTTCTCTGTTTTAACCAATTTCAGCAAAATTATCCAATTGACTTAAGAAGAAAACTCAAACACAATCAAGCTTTAGAAAACTAAAAATATATTGGAAAAAAGATTTACCGGTAGAAGGATCAAACTTAGACCAGAGCTTGGTCCTAAACTCGTGGTCCGCCCCAAGGATCCGAACCCAAACCCGCTCATCTTTCCCGTTTGCCTTATCCACTGACTTCAAAATCGAACCAGCAACACCCGGCACCAGCAGAACCGGGTCGAGGTCCGGGTCAACGTACGGTTGCGGCTTATCCCTTAACAATTTCAGCCACAGCTCCACCGATTGCACTATTTCCTCCAACAACACAGCCATGAAGAATCAAACTTGTTATGAAATTTTATTGATTATCAGTTCGAATAGAGAAATTTTGGACTTTTAGGTTTTGATTAATTCTGGGAGAAAATGGTTCCCTTTGCTAATGGAGCGTGAAAGGGAAATTTGGGTCAAGTAAGAGCCGTGGAGCTACAGGCGCCACCAAATCTTCACATTATCGATTACATTGATTAAACGGAAGTTTGATTGACAAGACGACAAAATTTTTATTATTATTTTATTGTATCTTTTTTCTTTTTTCAAAATAATTGAGGATAATCCACGGTGTTTTTAACTTGCAAGACAGAGTATCTCTGAGTCCAAAAGAGTCATGACACGTCATCACAGCCATAGGGGAAAGGACAATTAGTCAAATTTATCAAACCTACCCATTTTATTTTGAAAATAATAATAATAATAATAAATTCCCCCACAAGGCACGAGTACAAATAGAAAAAGGAGAAATGGCGCTGCTTTCACTGGTGAACTGTTGCAACGATCCAAAGCTTCGCCTGTCAACAAAGGTAAGCCTCTTTTAGCATCATATTTTTCGATAACTGGAAGATAAGGATTTTTTGTAATGTGTGCTTTGTGTTCAAAGGGAAATGGGAAAGAAGCAGAAATGCAAAACCCAGCTCCACTGCAGAGCAAACAAGTAAAGTTTGTAAAGAGCTTGGCTCCTCCGTTCATGGCTGCAACGTTAGTCTTATCTCCTATCTGCAGCGACCCAGGTAAAATTTAACCACCACCTTTCAGTTAGTGGGCTTATTATCCGCTGTTGCATAGATTTTACTGCTGCTTTTGGTTTCCAGATTTGAGAATCCACCGGCAGCACAGCACACTTTAAATTTCTCCTCAGACGAATATGTTATATGTGATACGCTTTAATATCTTTAGAGCATTCAATTTGTTGTTTTGCCATGAGTGGCAATTTTAGTAGACCATGATAAAGAAATTTTGCACTCCATATAGCTTGATTTCAGTAAATTTTGTCAGATACAATTTCGGTATGAGAAGGGCAATTAATTCTCGAAATTACACATGCGATCAGGTAAAATTAAATTTTAAAAGAGGTAAAAAAAAGAATGGCTTATTTGATCAAGCAAACCATCTTCTCCAGTGAAGCTCATTTCTAATAAACCACATAATAAAGGGCATAACAATGACATTGTACATTAAGAGAAAAGAGAAGTGGAATATTTCCCATGATGTTCTGAAGAATTTTAAAAATTGCTATTTTCACTGTATTGAAAATAGTGTTTTTGCTGGCTGGGTCAAGCCGGTAAAATCAGTTTCATTGATGAGGTAGCTGGCCGACAACAAAAACTTTTCTTTATCCTTCAATATGGCGTGCTTTAAACTTAATGTTGCAATTTGATCATGGTGTCATGGTCGTTATGATTTTACTAGCAACTTGTTTTCCTGAAACAAGGTTGTAATGCAATTCAATGTGCATTGAAATGGCATTATCAGTCTATCAGCTTTCATTACTCTGAATGTTATTTTGCAATGCCTCGTCGCCATCTCACGTGTGCACGCCAGCTAGTTACAAGACAGCAGCTGAAACTTGTTTTGCAGGAAAGAATGTCAGCTTTTGTGATTTAGAATAATTTCTCAGCTTTTGTGATTTAGAATAATTTCTTACATCATGAAAGAGGAGCAAGTTATCACTAATGTCCAGTGTCCAACTAGACTCGCTGCATTAAGTCGTCTTCCTCCACTAAAATTATTTCATTGGAAGCAACAACTCTTCATGAAATTGCAACTCCAGAAATATGACACCTACAATGTTTTATGCCTACCCAGTTTCTCTGGGCTTCTCTCATGTTGCAGTGTCACTTGCTCAGACCGTGGATATTCAAAAGGGGGCCTCGTTGTTTCGTCAAGCTTGCATTGGGTGCCATGAGGCTGGTGGAAACATAATTCAACCAGTAAGTCGCCCATCGCTCATGAAATCCAGATAATCATCCTTTTGACTTTTAGCCTCCTCTCTAATCAATAATTTCCTTCATTTATCAGGGCGCAACACTCTTTTTGAAAGATTTACAAAGGTAACAAGGCACAATATCACTCCATTTTCCCTTGCCGTCAACATTCTGAACTGGTGTAACTATTGAAGAATTTGAAAATAGGCCAGTTTGCAGTTGAATGTGCTGGTTGAGAAACTTAAATTGGGTTTACTTTTCATAAGACTTGTTTGAGATGATTATATATTCTCTAAGTATTATTGAATGCCGTAATATGATTAACAAATAGGTTAATATTTACTTTTATGCCCTCAATATTAAGATAGTCCACTGGCTGCCTGCCTCTACAGAAATGGAGTTGACACAGAAGATGAGATATATCATGTCACATACTCTGGAAAGGGAAGAATGCCGGTAAGTTTTCTTCTAAAGTTAACATTTCTGCTGAACTATTTTAACTTGGTATCCAACAAAGGAGTGTGAGTCCCCTGTTTGCATGCAGGGCTTTGGTGAGCAGTGCACACCAAGGGGCCAATGCACGTTTGGAGCACGTTTGCAGGATGAAGATATCAAACTTTTGGCACAGTTTGTGAAGTCACAGGCTGATCAAGGGTGGCCAAAGATGGAAAGTATGGAAGATTGATTCTTCGCAACCAAACTTTGTAAATGTCATTTCACTTCTTGAATGTAAGTATCTTTGCTTTTCAATCTCTAGTTTACTGACATATTATTTTTCCTATTTAGCCATGGATCTCTACAGCCTATGACTTGGGAGCATCAAACTCAATGTGGGTAGTTATTTGTGCTTTGTGTAGTTTTAATGCTCACATTGTGTTTACATAGCATAAACCAAGATAGCGGCGACGAGTTTTCATATGTTCTAGCAGATTTGACCTCGGGCTCCTTGAGTGAACTAACCAGTCTTGAAATTGGGCCCGACTTTGTTTTGAATGGGCTTGGCCCACCTTTTCTCAAATTAACAATCAGTTCAGTTCATGGGCCACCTTACGAAGAGATGCAAAAGGGAAAAGAAATTGTCAAATTTGCTAAATTTTGCAAAATTGGATTCAAATTGTGATTGATTCAGTGTAAATCCATATAAATCTTAGTTCAAACTAATTTAATGAAATAATACAAAGAACTAGGATGATTGGAGAGGATGAGTGGGACTTGGAAATGGACGGAAAATAAAAAAGCCTCTATTATCCTTATCATTTTTTCTTTTTTCTTTTTTTCTTTTGAAGATGATGCTTCATTAAAATCAAGATCACAATACACTCAAAGATGGTAACTTAAATGTGGTGGAAAATCTTTCAATCGCATATAAGAATCCAAACAACGGACGTAATATGTAGCTAATACATCTTTGCTCTGCTATAGACCCCCCTGAGATGTGATGTGGGAAACGCAAGGCCTCTTCTATTATTGCATCACGTAGAAATAAAATAAAAGAAAGGTCATGAAAATGATGAAGAGATAAAAATAACTATCACCAAATCATGAAAAGGAAACAAAGAAGGATTGTGAAAATAATTGTTTAGTATGATAATCAAGGGAAAAAAAATTAAATCCTTGGATTAACACCTATGACGTGCATAGTTTTCGTACGAAAAAAAAAAAAAAAGAATAAAAGAGAGGACACGAAGTTCAGCTTATCAATCAATAGTCCCCAACAACCAAGAGAATTTGACATCTCACCAAAATTAAGGATTAACGAAAAATAATTATATTGTTAACAATTTTTAATAATTATATTACTTTTAAAAAATTAATAACTATATTAAATAGGGAATTATTGACGTTTCACCGGTCAAAAGATAATTTTGTTGTGATCAAACGCCATCCTTTTTTATAAGGACAGCTTGGTTTGTTCCAAGTATGATTATTTATATATATATATATATATATATATATATATATATATATATATATATATTTTAAAGTAGGGTGATGTTCCCTTTAACTTAGAATTTTTAACTTAGCTTTTTGTTTATTGAATCCATCCGCTGATTGAAAACTTTAAAGTCAAAACTCAAGGTAACTGATACACACTCGTTACTTTGAAATGATTTGATACCAAAATTGGGATTTTTCGGTCAGTAACCAACAAAATTGTTCGTTTATCATATTTCGGTTGTATTCCGGCCAAAAAAAAAAGGGGGGTGGGGGGTGTGGATGCTTAATTTACGTGAAACACCAAGTCAACGATAAATTATTTAATTGGCAAAACATTAAAAAAAAAAAAGATGAATCTGGTCGGGACTTCCTTTTTTCTTGGTTATGGAATCAAATTCACTTTATGCCCTAAATTTTGGTAAACTCACTCAATATTGGTCCCGGAAAAGGCTTACATCCAAAACGGGAAACAAAACAAAATTTTACAAGGTTTTGCTATAGTTACAACGTCTGTAACTTACAATTCTTGCAAACATGTGAAAATTAGTAAAATAACAATGGAGCCCACTGCCATGTTATATTACATCTCACTTATTAATTATTATTATTATATTTTCACATTATGTCTACTAAAACATCTCAGTCGCGAACGCTAGTTTAGAATTAAAAATTGATCAAAATCTTCAATATTATATGTTGATTTTTAAAACATAAGATTGCTGTCAAATTCAAGATTAAGACTCAGTATTTAGCTTAAGTTTTTGTCGAACAATAAATCAATAATCATAATTATATTAATTTTTTTTTATCTAACAACCATTAATCTAATCATGACCAGATTCAAAAATCTCTCCTGAGTTATTATTTTTTTTCTTTTAAATGTGTCTTAAATCTCTTCTGAATAAGTTAAAAAAAATTTAAACACATTTTTTAAATAACAAAATACTTGTATTTTAGTGTTAAGAATGTTATTTAGTAAATTTGCAGACTTGATTTAAATCCCAATAGCTATATAATTTTATTTTAAAAAAAATTAAGTATCCCATATTAAATTAAAAAATTTTGAACTAAACTCCCACTAATTTAAGTGGCGGACCAGTTAAATTAAAATCTTGTTAACTATACCCCTACTGATTTAAGTGTCTAAGTCCACCACTGAATCCAATACTCATAAAAAAATTAGTTCAGCACTGAATCTTTTCCAAAATTTAAAACCTTGAAGAATTTTTATTATGTCTTGTTTTTTTTTTTAAACGCTACATATGTCTTAAAACATAAGGTTTAGGATTATAAGATTACCACAGTGAAAATCTTTAAATTCAGAAAAATAAAAATTTATATAATATTTTAAAATCATATAGTCGTCTATCAATTTAACAAATAATTTTCATTTTCGGGTTTGTAATTTGACAAGATGGGATTTGATTTAATACATTATAATGAATAAAACAACAAATTTAGAAAAAAAAAAAAAGTGACAAGGATTGATCACAAATAGAAAAGAAACACATTGCACATAAGAAAATTGCCACGAGAACACATGATGGGGGGTGAAGTTGAGATTCACAAGAACTCACGTCCTGTTCGCTCGACACGTGTCGCGAAATGAGAGGTTGCGGGGGGACAATCCAAAATGGGAAAGTAATTATATATATCATTGTCGCTCTAGTTAATGCATCTTAATCATGATTATCTGGTTCATGGATTTGAGCTAAACATGTTCGCCATGGCCATGATTTCATTTACAGGTCTAATTAATTATGGCATGATCAACATAGGAAACACACAGCGACATAATCACATTAGACATGGACCCCCAACAATTTGTTAATCAATAAATTAATGAAGAACAATCTATACGTATGCAATTAACGTTAACATACATATGCTCTGCCTTAATTATCTTAATTATCTCCGGGTTAAATCGTCATGTTGGGTTGCGTAATTGACGGAATGATTATGTAAATAAATTTCAAACATACGGTTTGAAAAAAACGGGGGATAACACTGATTATTCCATCCTCCCTTCAACTCAATTTAAAGATTAATTGGAAAGTTCAACGCGATTCGTTTGGAAAATTTGTGCCGTTATTATGGACATTGAGGCATTTAGTGCACTCTCTGCTTTGAAGTTTGCCCCCAAAACTTGCACGTACATACAAGGGCGTTTAGTATTATAAGTAATTAGAGACATACCAGATAAGAATTTAATAAATAAAATAAAACAAAATATATCATTGCGTCACTTATTATGAACATTTATAAGATAAAAAGTCTATTGTCATTCATTAGTACATGATTTGTTACGAGGAACTTCATCTGTAATTAGAATCATTCCGGCTCTCATATAATTAAATTAAACGCATAAAGTACAAGCTAAATAATCATGATTATATATGATAGATAAGATTAACGGATGCCTAAATCCCAAAATTTAGATTATTGCAATTAAATTGATTATTTTAAATAAATTTCCACTCTTTCGAACAATCAATCAGGATGAGAATTTTTTTAAATCCTTACGCATATAAGAATAAATAAAAATTAGATAAATAATAAAATAAAGTTGTCCCAAATTTTGAATTAGTGCAAACTTACCCGAGATTTAAAAATTTTAAATTAGTGGAAAATAATTGAGGTGGATTCATTGGTGGGGTAATATAACTTTTGCACTCTTTTAATAAATGCAAGAAAGAAAGAGATTCCAGGAGCAATGGAGACCATGAGACTTGGACTTAGAAAAATCTTCTTGAGTCTTCGCCGAAGCTAAGAAGCTAGCTAGGCATCAGATGAGACGAGCTAGAAATACGTTTTCCAACGAAAAATTAAATGTCAGAGAAAGACAAGCCAAGACGCCAACTGTGTAGCATTCTAATAACAAAATGTTCGCCATGTGACTGGTGAGCCATCGATCCATCAACTTTGAATTTGGAATTAAAAACTTCAATTGTTATGTATACATAACCTTTTTTTTTTTTTTTTTTTTTAAGGAAGACATCTTTATTTTAATAAAATTTATTAATAAATAAATATTATTTTTTAACATATTAAATTTTTTTTTATATATTTTAGTAGCATTCTCATTTTAATAAAATAAAAATATTATATACTATGCCATCCTTAATAGACAGAAACTTATGATTACTGGGGGACAAGCAACTGGTATCTAAAAACCCTAAAAATAAAGAGAGCATGTAAGTGGACAAACAACAAACAAACAAGTGGTGGGACAAAAAATAATGGCAAAAATAGAGAAACCTCCAATAAATTTGCAAAGGAAAACCCTAACCCGGATTGCTTTATTCTCAACCACCACCTCACCAACCTTAATCAACAGAAGACTCAACTCTTTGAGCAAAATTACAAAGCATAACCATGTGACTCTTATCTACTAATCTTATATTATAAAGATTGTGGTCCTCTTCTTCTCTAACCTTTTTTTTTTTTTGAAAAAAAAAAATAGGACATGTCTATTTATATATATTGTCATTGTTAGCGTCAACTATTGACAGCAATTTAAAAGAAGAGTCAGAAGAACCACCCAAAGCTAAAGACAAAAAGGATGGCAGCCTGATCAACTGATCATTCCGCCAACCTGGCCAATTCATATAAATAAATAACAATGAAACCCATTATTTATTGAATTTGCAGCATTGCTGTAGGGACCAAGAGCTAGCTAGCTCACTAAGCACATGGCAACATGCATCTTTTTTCTATTATAGATTCGTTCAACTGGGTATGTGAAACAGAAGAAGAAGGTGGCTCCGGAAACCCTAATTGATCCCAACATGTAATTAGGTAATTAAAATTCAGAAGCTAGAATCTTTTATATATAACACTTGAAGAACCATTCAGTCGCTCTTTAATATATAATACATAATCGTGACAAAATTAACAAAGCATGAACCACGAAGTTTCGAGCTTGTATTATTAAGGTTGGCATGGTTAATTACTATTATTACCCTTCGTAACTTATTATCATTGAGGAAGTGAGAGTACTCATTTTTGCGTTTAATTTGAAATTAGCAATGTATTTGATTTAATTATAAATTAGAGTAGAATAAGTTAAATTTGCATGTGATTTAAATTATTTAGTTTGAATTAAATTATGAGATACTTGGATGACTAATTCAAATTAAATAAAGAAATTGATGACCAACTCAAATGGAATTAGGAAAAGGTCTATAGAGAGTTTCTCTATAAAAGAGATTACAAATGATTCCTACTACAACAATAGAAAGATAAGAGAACAATTTAATTGTTCTAATTATAGCTCTCTACTTCTTTTTCATATTTTTTTCATTAATTTACTTTTGCTATTCTAAACTATTGTGCTTTTGGGAGTGTAATCTCACAGTAGTGTCGTTATATTCTAGAGATCAAACTGCCTTGTTTGTGCTCTGTGCACTGAAAAATCTTATTCTGAGGTGTAGAATTTTGTCTGAATGATAGTGCTTTGCATGTCGTGACAAATTTATATTCACTGATTGGGTAACAACTTTAGGTTTATGGAATGCAACTTTCCAGTTTATGGTTGCAAGTTACGTGTTGTTGGGTACAACTCTACGTTAGTTGACAAGGATGTTATTCTCAACCTATTGTTCATTGCAATTGATTATTGTTGTCTTCGTTCCACCTGATTTTAAGGTTCAAAGAAGCAACGTTAATTCGTATTTCCAACATAACTCATACTAAACAATAGCTCATCTGTCGGGGGTCACTTCAAACTTATATTCTTAACATAAAAACTAATATTATCAACTAATGCGGAGTCTAGCTGTGATATCATATAGAAACTCATGGTTTTAACTCATACTAAAGAAACTAACTCATAAATTGAGGGTTACCTCAAATATATATTCTTAGTCAAAGTAACTATTCTTAACACTTTTGAGAATTTTTTTAACTTAAGTTTAAACAAGGTTAAAACTTGATACTTAATTTATAAAATATTGTTAGTGGTCCCATATTGATGCCAGGTATGTGTTAGTCGTGTACAATATAAGTTGAACGGAAGGGAGAGGAAATTATATTAATGGGTCAGTGTCAATAGCTGTAAGGGGTATAATAATATCAATCGAATAAGGACCAAAAGCCACCATTAAATACTCCTATCTATCATCTCTCTTTCTCTATGCGACACAAGTTTACTAAAGAAAGAGCATGAGAAAATTAGAGAACTGCATCTAGGTATAAATTTGAAGGAGAGAAGGAGAGAGCAGCATAAAGCCATAAGCTAGCTAGTCGTCACAAGTATATTCATTTTCCATGCCTAAAACATGCATGGCTCGTGCTTTCATTTTCTTTTTTATCAACCTTTTTTGAATATCGAAGCTTCTGCTTTTTTCCTTAAAAGACCCTCTCATCTCTTCCCATTTGAATATATTCATTTTATTTTCCCGTTTCTTCTTCTTCTTGTTGGTGTTTGATATGTTGGTTTGAGAGATTGAAGCTGCCAGCATGATCTGGTAATCAACCTTTTTATATATTAATTCCTTCAGTTTTTAGATTTAATTTCTTTTACTTAGATCCATGGTTTTAATTATATTGAATAAATGTTGGGGTTTTATTTTTTCGTGCAATAATTAAGAGGATAGATGGAATAGCGCTTTTAAATCCAATCACTTTTTTAAGTATATTTTGATCTTTTTCCCCCCCTAAAAATTAAGGTAAAGGTTAATACGTAAAGAGTTTTAGGGTGTGATTTATTAGCTTTATAGATGTATGGTTCCATCAGGTCATCTTGCAGCTTCAATTACTCATTCACCAACATTTATAGAAGGGTACCCTTGAATCTTAATGGCTTTCAAAAGTTCATCATCTCACAACTTCATAGCTTCATTTCAGGTAATTAATTTCTCCAATTCATCATTTTATATTACATTATTACTTATTTGATGATTTTAATTACATCCTCTTATGTTAAGCTAGAAAATTTTCTTACCAATTTTATCCAGCTATATATATATAGAGCTTTTAAAACTAAGATATTGATGTCAAGCTATTGAAGACAATGTTCTTCTACCTCTACCTGTATGTATGTGATAACATATTTGGCTTGAGTCTTGACTTTATTGTTACATACATATAGAATGTACACGAAAACAAAACAAATTCTCAAGATACAAGAAAGACAGACTACTTGGACAAATCTGATTTATATAATATTGTAAGATTGATGTTCCCAACAGACACAATTGCTTTATCTGTTAATTACAATATGTGATCTCTCATCGTCTAATAAGTATCCTCACCAATTCAAATACCATTCACATCAGGATTGCAGAGTGGTTTGGTTTAGGTAATAATTAAAATTCTAGAAAATACAAGAGGTTAAATTGTCTGAATTTAATTATTTTTATTTATTTATTTATTAAGGTTTAGTTTAGTCACAATCGACCATTTTGCACTAGCACACACACTTGAATAAATAACATTGTCATTTATTATTTGTCAAGTTGATTTAGGCCAATTTAGTATTATTTTTGTACCTTCAAAACTTTAATTGTTTTAAAAAAATAATTAAACAGCCGCTGTAACAAAAATGGTTAAGTATTTGATAAATTGTGTTTATTAGACTGAGTGGATTTATGCTTAATAATGAAGTCATATCTAAATATTTTCTGATAAATGATGATTGAGATTTCTATCACTGATTAATATGATTTTGGAACTAGTGGCGTATATTATATATATATACACCATGTGAATTGAGTTGATTCTGATCTTTCTTTCAATATATGCATGCTTTAATTTTATATCATGCGGTGGCCGACGGCCGTCCGTACGTTTTATGAATATTACTATAGACTCCTTTTAAAGCAACTAATTAACTTATGAAATACATGTTTATGACACAGAATTAGATTGTTCAAAATTTTGTTGAACATTCCTGCATTCGTTTGATTGACATTTTCCATTTTCAGTTCTGTTGTATGATACAGATGTATAGCTTCGCATAGAGTATATATTTAGCGGCTTTGGTTTTATTAATTAACTGTTAGCTTCAAATTGACCTAAAAACAGTAAAAGGTCCTCCAAGAATAAGTTCAAAATATAAAGAGGATCACAATTCTGCAATTTGATATTTATGATTATAACGTTGACAGTATTAATACTTGTGTTGAATTATTGTTCTTGATGTGGCAAACAGAAAAACTGTTTTCATCTCTTTTTCACTCTTAGGTTTCGTTTAGGATTGTGATGCTATGACTTGAAAGTCATATTTGTTGCAGAATGAAAGTTCTGATTGCCAAATGAAAGCTGAAAGATATTTGGTAAACGCTACTTGCTATCAAGTGAATATCATTTATAGAACCTATTTTTCATGTGGGAAATGAGAAGTTAGTGTTGCGAAATCCAAGTCTTTTAGGCTGCCAAATGGCTAAAACAAAGGAAGCATTAGTTTTCCAACCATACCTCTGCCATAAGCGATAAATAAAACTTGCTGCGGTGTGTCAAGATAGCTTGAAGATTCAGATCTTTATTAGAGCAAAGCATTAGCAATCTATGTTAGAAGAACAGCTACTTTGTTTTTTTTTTTTTTTTTTAATTTCTTATTTTTTTCAATTATAGCAAAATGAATGAGTCCCTTGTGCAAAAAAGTTTAAAGCCCTATGAGAATTGTTTTAAAGATAGATATTCATTCTCTCTCTACGTGCATGGTGATGGTTAGTGGTTATATATCTGGAGACTCCTTCAAGAGAGCCTAGTTTCTTCTATATACTTTTGCTCTTTTATTTCTCCAATCTCCCTTCACTTTTCCTTATTTTTTATGGGTTTAAACATTTAAGCTTTCTTGTCTTTAGGTTAGACTAATTGTCTGTTTGGTTCCAGTTCTCCTTGTGTCTCTTGCTTCTGTGTGATTGTTTATCAAATCATAATTAATAGTTATTGATTGGAAATATTTTTTGAACAATTAATCTTCCATGAGCCTTAGCATATAAAAATCAAAGGTCATGGTGGTTGTACCAAATAAAGAAAATTATTCATATGAAATTAATGATAACCCGCAAGGGTCCATGTTAAACCCTAACCAAATGACAATATGGTGGTTGATCTTAGATTCCAGCCCTTTGATAAGAGAAGTTAACGACCGTGCAGACATAATCTTTCACGTTGTCATTATCCAACCATATCATATACATAATGTATGTAAGTAAGTAGTATGTATGTATGTATGTATGTATGAATGATAGATAAACCGCAACAGTTGATCTCCTTTAAACTAAGACTCGGTTTCTGTCCCAAAAAACTAATTTAGTTTAATGATGCCTTGATAAGAAATTAAAGGTCCAAATAAAAAAAAAAGCAATCTAAATCATGGTATTCAATAAAAAAAAAAAACTAACTTTTTAGAAAAAAAAAAATCTTATCCTCTTAACAAAATATTTGTGACTAGTGATTCTGTCGGTTGGTGACAATACCAGTCTTTTTATTCAAAATAACTCATTTCAATCATTTCGTTTGAAACACGAGTCCATCACATTCTGGCTATTAAGATCTGGCTCTACTACTGCAATACCATGTACTAAAACCGGAGATCCAATTGTGTGTTTGTGCATATATATCAAATATCTAAAAGGCAAATGTATTGAATAATGGAGTGACTTGTGACTTATTGATTGATTTTGTTTTATTTTTCATAACTATAGATGACCAGCTTTTCGTCTCGGGCCATGAGACTTTAAGCTGAAAGAGAATTACATCAATAGACAATAGCTAGCTAGTCTCATTGCACGAGCTTGTCAAGGGACAAATGAAGATAAATGATTACTCATTTTTTCATCATCATTCTCTATGCGGTAATGAGTCTTACTTGAATATCTTCTTATCTTTGCGCTCCGCTGCATTGTTCTGATGATGATTAGTTTACCGGGTCAATTGAAAATGATACTACTTATGCCCCGAGTATTGTTTGAAGTATGTCACAATATGTGGCACAAGTAATGTATATAACACACGATTTATTAATAATTATGCAATTACAAGTCAAATTGAGGGCCTGATTAATGGCTAGGTGTTGTGACTTTTAAATTATAGTGGAATAAAAGATATAGCTATCAAAGTAAAGCTTATGAATGTATGGTAAATAATAATATTTTTTATTAATAACAATTATTAAAAAAATGTATGAAATTAAAAATTAAAAGAAAAGAAAAGAAGAGGACCTAACAGACATACTGTAGCAGCCCAGCAGCTGGGAATGAGAGCCTAAAGAGTGCTGTATCAGCTAACTTGATGTGTGTCAAATTATCAAGCTGTATAAATCATCAAGCTGTAAATACTTAAAAGCATTTGTAATTCCTGAATTATGTCATACTCACAAACTAACTTTGCAGCAAGCGTCATTATTGCTTATAGGTGATTAATTATCATCACTAAAATGGCATCTTAATTACCTCCCTCAGAAGTAATCATAATTAGGTACAACTTTAAGGCGCTATTTGACAAGTAGAAACGTAGTTGAAATAGGATTGGTTTTGGTCAAAAGTTAGGTCCCCAACGAGACAACAGAAAGAATCAGTTTTTTATTATCATGAAACTTAAATACATTGTTTTGTATATAAAGGGAAAGCAATTTGGATCATCAACACATGAAAAATAGACTTCTATACCGCTCTTGATTAGCCATTGTGCCTCACCAAAACTAATATTTAAGCTTTTCTCACTTCTGATACAGTCCATACTCCCCACTTTCAGGAGTACTTTTATGTTAATGGTACAATAATTTCAGCATATAGTGATACAAATCAAAATAAATATGGCAAAGTATTTAATATGGGTAGTGCTCTGATGCCTAGACATTTTTTTTCTACTAAATATTGTATGACCCTCATTTGTAACCTAAATATGCAAGAAAAATGAAAAGAACAGTGGCTCACCCGGTTGAAGGCATTACCCACAAGTTTCTGTTTGCAACCAGCACTTGGAGATGCTTACAGTTGAGGATTTGAAGGCCCTAACAATCTAAAGCCCTGGTGCGACCTGACATTTTCCTGAACATAAGAAGGTGATTCCTCTGTTTAGTTTGGCTCTTGAACATTGCATGAAGTGTCTGAGTGCTTTCTTCTCTTTGGCTCAGGCTCACCTAACTGTAATGAAACATAAATATCTTTATCAGGGCCATCCCTCAATGCTGAGAGGCTCTTTGATCCCTTGTTTTCCTGTGCGTTGTTTTGATGCATTGGAGATCTACCAGTAAAACTTGGAATGAATTGATGTTCCACAGTTGAAGATGATTCAATCCCATCTTCTACATGAAACTCCTTATGGGTGAATGGGGGAGTGGGTCCTTGTTCGGATTCACCTTCGACCAAATCTTGCTGGATGTTCAAATTAAAAGGCACCAATCTTTCAGCAGGTTTTTCTTTCGATTGCTCCCGCTCTGCGGGAGGTGACTCCCCAACTGTAGACTCAATTGCTGCTGCTGAAGCATTCCTTTGATCTTGCACTGCAGCTACATCATGGAGAAGAAAACAGAAACAGTTACCAACGAAGTGAAAAACCAAAATTGTCGGGACTATAAAAGGAAAAATCAGTCTAGCTAACTCTCCAAACTTCCTTTGCCTCATCTCAAAATTTCTCAAAACCTGACAATATACTTGAAGATATTACAATAAAAATTCTCAAATGGCAAGTTACGCATAAGACTCAAATTAACCTATTCTAAACAACCATTTGCACCCAGCATTTTATTAGTTGACAATTGGTATCATTCATTTTTCTTCCACTAGCAGACAAAGAGCCCATTAAAATCCAAGCATACTAGTTAAAGGCAAGATAACTATTATTTCAACATTTTGCGGTTTCTTCAGTTACCAATATCCACAGTATGCACATAATGCAACTGACTAGTGCATTTACTTAATATCTTCACATTAATTCATGTTACTAAAAAGTATCAGATAAAAAAGGATTTTATAGGATTGACCAAAACACAATTTAATCTGGAGAAGATCACTACTTGGTTCCGAAAAACAAACCTTGAAACCCTTCGTTGGTCACAATGAGATCAAGCTCAAGGAGGTCAAGAAGGCGCCCCAGATCAACTCCACTAGTCCAGTTTACTGGGGGCTGACCAACTTTTAATTTCAACCGTCCCCTATTAGCTGTCCCACCCCAAATGATCCCAACAGGCCGTGGCTTCTCCCCATTTTGACCTGTTAAGAGAATGAGGCTTCCACTATCACCTTCAAGGTCGAAGGACCGCTGGTTCTCACCCACAACGAGAAAATCAGTAAAGAAACAAATCCCTTTCTCGTCATTGTACTCAAGAGCATAGGCCATTACAGTCCCAGTAGTCAGGCCAGAGCTTCTTCCTACTTTCATCACTTGCCTGCCAATGAGACTGTTAATTGGAGACTGCAAGTCTATGATATGGACATCACCTATTTCACCCACGCCTTTCACAGATGTAGTTACGTTGTTCAAATTAAAATCCTCTGCAAAAGGAATGAAAGCCCCATCCGCTCGTACAAATGTTTCTGCAGGGGCACCAAACCGTAATGGGCATGTGTGGGGGTCAGGACATAATTTGAAACCCATTAGCACAAATGTGAATAGATAATCATGTTTAAACAATAATACTCAGATATACAAGACAGACCACTATTAAACAACTACATCGCAGGACAATACATCACATAACCTAGAATGAGCTTAACAGTTTAAGCTAAGACTGAACCTCAATGCTCACAAGGAAAGAGGACACTCAAAAGTTTGTGCTAGCAGGGAAAAAGAGCTGCCATCCTTCAATATTGCCAATTTTAGAAAGTTCAAAGCTAGTTTGCTAGTTTAACATAGTTCCTCGGGATATTTTTTTGCCCCAATATTTTGAAAGCCTATACAAGCATTCTGCCTTATTAAGGAAGTTAATGAAGTCTAAAACTCATCAAATGGTTGTCAACTTGGCTCAATTTTAACTGCCAGATCCATAATTTGAGAACAAGTAAATACAGTAGTGATGATTTTTCTATAATATATGCAGAAACAAATTATTGATTGCTACAATCTAGAACTGCTTTACCTGGATTCGTTCCAGCAAAGATGCCATACCAAAGATCATCTGTGATAAATGATGTTGCCCTCTCAACTGCACCAAGATATACACCAGGTCCAAGGCTAGGTGGCAAAGGATGAAACATTTTCTGATTTGGGTAGTCCAAATCAACTGCAACATGTCGATTTGTGAGAAAACCAACTTGTTGATTTCCTGTTCGGCTTCTAACAATAGCTCCCAAGGTCCCATATGTTTCTTGGCTAGCAACCTAAACACAGAAGAAGCAATGTAATTCCAAGAGCATCATAAACTAAAAATTTGACGTGGGCAGGACGGGGGGTTGGTGAATATACAGTTTCAATTACCATTTAACTTAATTCTTGAACAACACAGCCTGAATTTCATAATCTACAGAATTGTGCCATGTTTTAATAACTACTTATATTCAAATCAAAGATAATCTGTTTTCTACACACGTTTCAGATTTTTCCCCAAAATTTAGAGCACATATACAACATGAATGGTGCCACAAATAAGGAAGACACCTGTGAACCAGAGCCAATACATGGATCGCTTCCCCTCAAGCCATCTACAAGCTCAGTATATAGTTCTTCCTTGGGAGTCGGTGCAGGTGCACCATAATATGAGAATTCCACAACATCTACATCACACCAAACACCTCCAGGCCCCTGGTCCATGCATTAGAAAGGCATTTAACTTCCCAAGTAAAAGATGAGCTCATTCACACACGGAAATAATATCAAAGAACAAATTTAAAATTTCAGAAATTTGAAAATGTTCAGCAATGCATAAGTTTAGGATACTCCCCTTCCCCCACCACCCAAAATTTATATAATCATATGAAGTTGATTTCTGCTTACTATTCGAATATTTTTCTAGTTGATAGCATTAATAATAAACTATCCCGGGTGCACTGTCGCCCTCCCCACTAAAGAGAAAGTAGAAAAACAAAAGGAACAGCCATATTTGTCACCTCAAGGGCAGCAGGTAGACACTGCACGTGGCTAAGCCATTGCCTGTGTACTTTCCGAGCAACAAAGACAAGAATAGCTGGTATATCTGTCAAGACACCCCGTCGAATACGGAACCCTATTGCTGTGCCAAGACTAAAGCGACGCAAGATTTTACTATGAAATGCTCTAATTGTCATCAGTTCTAGCAATGTAGTAGCTTGTTGGCCCGTTGGCAACCGTCCAAGGGTTTCCGGGAGCACACCTTTCTGAAGGTTTCCAAAATAGTTTGCCCTATCCTCTGCTGCATCATTTAATCGACTTAATGTAGGCCAGGAGAAGTAGGCTGCATTGCTCTCAGAATGCTGACCACCAGAAGCAAAAGGCTGAAGTGGTGATGGACTTGATGAAGGAAGATTAGGATGATGGCAGTAGTTTCTTTCCAAATCTAAAGCAGATTCCTCAGACTGCGAAGATCCGGAGTTCTGAAATCTTAAATCCCATCTATTCTTCTCCATCTTTCAGCCCTCCTACATGGCATTAATTCAATAGCTCTTATGATCCCAACTTGACACTAAACTAATAACTCTGGAAAAGACCAGACATATCATGTTATTATCTTTGATCATCAGCGATGAGGGACCAAAATAATATTGGAAGAAAAAAAAAATTAGAGTAGACATAAAGTAAATTTAGAATGAACCTCCATAACAGTACACCATGGAACGTCGGTTACAGAATAAAAAATGGATGAATAAACAAACTAGACAAACATCATTGATGATCACAAATCATTGGTTTAACAAACAAACTGTCTATAATAAAACAGAGAATGAAAGACTCTGAGACCAATACCAAGTCCAAACACTCATAAAGACTAGCAAAACTATCTAAATTGAAAACCATAGCTATAGCACAAAACAGGGACCACAGTTCACTGATGTACAGTTTGGTGCCCTGTGCTCTATTCAGATGAAAAGGACTACTAATTCTAATATTTTCTGCACATTCAAATAGCCACCGAAAAAATATATATATATGTACAAAAAGATATTGGTATATCCATCTCTTTCAAAGCTACACGAGCGAAAAGAAACAAATTTCTCACTGGAGAACTGAAGCAGAAATTTTGAGATAACAGAAGCAGAATGAAGACATGAGAAAAATATAACCTTTGCGATAAATGGGAGAGCTGAGAAGCTGAAAAGATAGAAGACAGAAAATAGAGCAAGCCCAAATAAAAACACACTTCAGTTAAAAAGTTAAAAAAGTGTTCTTTATATTATAATAAATTTTAAAAAATTGATAAGGGTTCCTAAAATATTAAGAGTAAAAAAGTCCATAACTGCACGAATGGAACCAAAAAACAGAACAAACACACATAAAAAAAAATGGTAAACTACGCAAAACCCAGATAGCAAATGATACCAAATTGACGAATTAAGCTAAGACCCAGATGGCATATAGGATTAAAAATGAAATCTTTAGCATATTCTCAGGTGAAACTCACCGATCAGCAATGGAGGAGCTATGATGGAGTAGGACTCAAAATTCAGGACTCTTGTAGTAGACTTGCATACCCTACCACACAATCTCCGTGAAGAAAAGATGACGAGACAAATGCAAAATTGCCACTTTGCATAGTGATTATTAGAGTGCTGAATTGAGTGAGTATCTGTGTGTCAGCCAAAATACTTTTAGAAAGAGAAAGCTATAAGAAATTTTCTAATAATCCAAGGAAAGAGAAAGGGAAATAGAAAATATTGTTATATTTGGAGAGAGAAAGGCACACAAATATCTGATAATTACTAGAACTGTATAAAATAAATAAATAAAATAATATGGGATTTTTGTTTTTATTATTATTCTTTTGCATATACCTGTTTGTGGGCAGCCTTTATCTATCCTTTTTTTCTCCCCTTCACATTTACATTTTCTGGTGGAAAACAAGTGCAGCAGTGGCAATGTGAAGAAATTTTAATGGAGGAGAAAGAAATAATTTTCTTGGATCCCATTAATATTTTTAATTTTGGTGGGGAAATTAGGGACCCATCCATATTTGCTCCCCAAAAGCAGCACACTCGTCACCCGAATAATTATTCCCACCATCCATTTTTGGTTTTGAAGAGGAGCCAAATGCTAAAGGGCTTGTTCTCTTTTTGTTTTTACACATTTATCTTGTATAAATATATACATATCTTTTCCCTCTTGATTCATCTAGTGCTTACCCTTTCCAATGATACTCTTATTTGTTCGTTGGGGGCGTTTGCCTTTTTTTTTTCTCAATTGCTTTTCAAGATTTTATGCATTGAAAATTTACAATTATATAATTTAATAATCAAAACAATCAACCGCAATAGAATACTGCTGGTAATCATACGATCATAATAAAACATTTATTATCTTAATCATGTAGTTATAAAATAATACTTTATAATGAAGCAATTCTACTGTAGCCACCGCCTTAAGTTAATTACGTACGCCAACAGTGTATTTCGGTGTGCATATTACACGTGCAAGTACTAGAGGAGCTCTTGGCTTGCTGTATAAAATCTTTTAACATTTTTACATATTTTTAGGTTTATTTAAGATTTTGAGGACCACGATTTAAAGGTCGTTTGCATGATAATATAAGTTGAAAGTGGTCAATTAGCTGTGGGGCACAAAAGGTCGGTATTGGAGGCAGAAGCCTTTCATCAATCGTCATCACTTTGCATATCATTACTACTTTTTACTTCTCTCTTCTTCTTTAATGGGTTTTATCTCAAATAGTGAAATTTGGAATTCAAAGCACACACACTTTGTTTTTTTCTTTTCAGTTTTGATTTCTCTCTTATGTGTCATATGCTTGACCTATTATTATTATTATTTTTCTCCCTACACAACAAACCCTACCCCAATAATAGACCTTTGATAAAGAGAATTGCCTTTCTGGAAGGTAAAATCAACCTCTCACTATCAGCCTATCTCTCCAATTGTGACATATATTATCTCTTACATTATCTTGCATTATGTCATGTCACCCCCACATTATCTTTCTTTCTATGTCAATTATCAAATCATCATCAATGGACTTCTATCATAATATAATATTAGCATTCACACATGGAGGTCCTCTAACTTAATACAGCGCTTACACTAAAACTAAGTTACATCATTATAAAATTTACTCTTCCCTCTCTCGAAAATTAAACGAGGTCCACTTTTTTTTTTCCCCACTTTTCATGCATGGAAAAATTTATACAATTTTTTATGACTCTTGTTACGGTTTCTATTTTTAACCCAAAAAAGAAAAAGATTGTAATAAATCACTCTTCACCTATATAAATGAGTTTAAAACTTCAAATCTCAAATTAGTTTGACCATCCAAAAATTCATATTAAATAAGCTAACCATAATTGGCACCCTCAAAACTCACTAATTTTGGTTGGAACAATGTGTGATTGGACATGCATACTTTTGTCTCATATATATAATTTTGATATGATTTGTCCCAGCAGTTGGTGCCTTTTCTCACGCATGAGAATTGAAAGATTTTGTGTTCTTGAGAGTGGGGAAAAATAAAGATAGAAACAAAGAAAGAAAAATTGAACAAAAAAGGGCTTGGAATTTTAAAGTCTTTCGTGGAGAAAAAGGCACAACATAGCAATTATTGGAAGAATTTATCCAAGTATGGGTTCCACCACAACCGAGTGCTTTTAGATTACAAGAAAAAATTCATCATCTTGAGAATGGAAATAAATTTATAACCATCATAATGTTTTTTATTTTGTTTTTCAATGCTTTATATATAACATAAATTTGAAGGTGTGATAAATCTAATGGTTGCACTGATTGTAATACAAAATAAAAATGGTTATTTGAATCCGTTAATTTTTTCTTTACATCTTTTTTAATTTAAAAATTTAAAGTGATGTTATTTATTTAAATTATAAAAATTACTTTCAATACTTATATTTTTATAAAATTATTTATTATCAAAATATTCTGATATCCTGAAGTAAATTATTAAGGATCATATGTTATAAACAAATATAAGATTATTACTTTGAACACTGGTTTATTACACCCATTTCGCATTTAATTTTCTTACTATCAAACCCAATAATACGTGTCTGTTTTGACTAATTTTGCCCTGTCGTGCCTTATAAATTTGACTGATTCCCTTCCTTCTTGTAATCAGCTAGCCGATGCATTAGCCAGTCATGCTCTTGATGCACGTGTCTGTTTTGCTGGCTTAGGGTGAAAATTTTTCATGCCATATATTTGGCTTTTTTCTTTTCATTATTAGGGTTCTAAGGCAATTATTAAAAAAAACAAAAGTTGAAAATTGAATTGATATCCAGCTAAAGAAACCAAAACAAAAAAAGAGTAATAAATTAAAATTTAACTAATAATAAGACTTATTAAAAAGAAGAATAATGAGCATAGAAAATAAAATGATTTATTTTCTTTTATAGTGTTTTAATACCTGATTTTCAAGCAAATAACATTTCATACAAGCAAAGGGTCTTTAGAGTTATTTTTTCAGTGAGTAATAAAATTTAAGTGTGTACAGTATAGTTACTTCAAAAAATTTAGTTAAGGAAATTTTTTTTTTTTTTTTGCATTTTAAAGAGTGTATAAAGTAATATCTAATTTTTAAATTCAGTAGATGAGTGTATAAAGTAATAGAGTGTCCAAAATATCTTGTAGAGTGCAAGTAATTTCAGCCAAAATTTTATTATCAAAATAAAATTTATTAAATTTGCTTAACTATCTATTTCTTCTTTTTTTTTTTTTCATTCTCAATTCTCTTATTCTCATCAAGTCCTTAAGATATTTTATTTTTAATGCAATTAAATAGTTCCATTATAGAGTTTCACAAATTAAGAGGAACAAAACCCATTATTAAAAAAGCGAATCAACAACTTTTTATTAGCCATAAAAGTTAAAAAAAATAAGAAATTAATTTTTACTAACTATAAAAGTTAATAAATATGAGAAAAAAATCTTATTTGTAAAAAGCATGAAACAAGTAGTACGGTTTTTTTAGAAACAAAAAAATTGAATTAAAATATAATAAAATTGAGAATTTAGTTTGTAGAATGTGAAGATGGAGAAAGAATATACAATCGTTGAGAAAAAGAATGCTGAAAATGATTGTTGATATTTTCAAATTTCAATTTTTTAATAATATATTTGTTTTTTAAATAACTCCCAACTATAAAACAAGTGTCTCGTAGACGTAGGTTTTAAGTAGCCCACCAAATACAAAAGAAACCCTTACACTTTGCCATCTAATTCAACTATACTTTTTCTTTGATAAAAAATAACAGCCGGTAATTGGTTGAAGCTACTTTTGTTTTCAGCATCCAATATTAGCCATTAATTCTTCAATCAGCGATCCGATAGATTTATATGATGATCCATTCTCCATCAAAGCCGTCCTACTCGTTTCTTTCATCTCTTTGACCTTTCTCCACAGCTCGTCATCACCGTCCATCAATTGTTGCAACCCTTTCTCTAACTCCTCCGCCAACACCAAATCACTCCCCTCCCTATAATCCAATCTAATCTCCACCGCTAATCCAAATTCCTTCACCAATTGAAACGCATTCATCTGTGGCTCCGCATACACTGGCCACGTCGCCAGTATTGAATTCCACCCACAATGCGATACAAATCCTCCTATGGCTTGGTGGGCCAAGATCGTCACTTGCGGGACCCATCCGCACACTCATCCAATCTTAGCCGTGCGATCGAAAAATCCTTCGGGCAATATTTCCTCAAGGTTTGTGTACTCACCCGGGAGATAAATTGTGCCTTTGGACGGTTCACGGATTGACCACAAGAACCGAAATCCGGTCCGCTCCAATCCGACCGCAATCTCTCTCAATTGAGCCTCAGTAAGGCTTCCCATGCTCCCGAAGCACAAGAACACCACCGATGATGGAGGTTGATCATCGAGCCATCCCATGATCTTCTCTTGACTGGCCCGGTCCGGGTGCCATTGAGCCGGTCCATGAAGGTCCAAAACCGGTCCAATAGGGTAGACCGGTGGCTTCTGTGCAACACGGAGCGAGTCGATTGCATACGGTTCAAGTTCTTGGAACGCATTTACAATCATCCCCTTGGTTTCCAGTATCTGCGCCCATGGTATAAAAACCACTTGTATCCGTCCTGCTGTCTCTTCAAAGCTGTTGTAGGTAAAACGAGCGGAGGTAAAGGGTTCGTGAAACTCGGTATCTTTAACTCAGTGATCGACGAGTCTTTCGGAACAATCAACCCAGTATCAGAGTCAACAAACTCAGTGGCGAGTTGGGTGTCTAGGGTTGGAAAGTAAAGCAAGAACCCTAAAAAACTCGCAGGAGAAGCAAAGTAAAGATAGCTGGGAATTCCCAGTTCGTTAGCTACATCAATCATGGACGTGCAAAAAATGTCAACAAACAACCCAGCAACCCGAACAGAGTCAGTATTATCCGAGTCTGACTCGGTTGCCATGAGGTTAGCGATTGCATGCTTTACGTGGGGTTTGTGTTTCTCAATCAACGTGCACAAGTAGCCCAAAGAGGATTGGTACTCATCTGGTGAGAGAGGGTCCACCGTGGGAAGGTGGAGGAAGTTGACATCATCATTATCATCAATGGACAAGGTGGTGCCGCGTGTCTGGATATATGAATTGACGATGGGTCGTTCCGGTATGGTGATGATGAGAACGGTGGCGGAGAATCGACGGTTACGATTCGTTAGAAGACGTGCGAATTCAACAACAGGAACCAGGTTGCCAATTCCTGGAGTAGGTGTGAACACCAGATTAAGCTTCCTCATGGTCAATATGTGTCTTTTTATCTCTTTCCTTGTTTTATTCTCCTTCTTACAATGTCATATAGTGAAGTGAATAATGACTTCGTATTTCCATTGAATAAAAAAAAAAAAAAAGTGACGCTCGAATGTCTAAAGAAACTAACTTTTTTTTTAATTATTTTAGTAAATTATTTAACAAGAAGTAAAGGGTCCGGCAGCCATGGCCAGAAGTTAAATATCTAAAGAAAGGCCTAGTGGTAGAGCCCTGTCCTCACACCCGCTGTCCCACAAAGCATGAGGCAGCGGTTCAAGCTTAAAAAAGTATTGAGGGAGTTAAAATTTTTTTAAAAATTATTAAGATAATTGTGTAAAGATAATATTTTTTTTTTAAATAAGAGTTAAGTATATATTTTTTAAATATTTAAGAAGATAAAAATAATGTTTTTATATTAATAATTATTTAATTATAAATATATTAATAAATAATGTCATGTAAATTGTAATCTTAAATAGTAGTCGAATGTAATAAAAAAAAATTTAAAAGAGAATCTGGATTCATGAAGGATTTAAATATTTTCTTTGAAAAAACAATTGGTGATTTTATTTCCTAAGATACCGTTGCAGTAAACATTGGGATAAATTCTCAGTCATACTGACATCTCGGAGGAAAGTTGTGCAGTACGCTGACAAAATGGACTGTGTGTGCCGTGTATTAACAGCTCACTTCATTGAGTTTTATTTTTTATTAGAAATTTATGCATTAATTGATAGTTAATAAATTTAAAAAATTAATTAATTAATTTTTATTTATACATTATTATTACATGACACATAACATAAGATCATTAAAAATTTAAAAAAACTTAGATAATGAGTAAATTTTAATGCAACACAATAAATAATTCCTTCAAAAATGTTGTTGGGCTCCTCCGATATGATAATTTAACATTTTGATAGGGTTTAATTTCAGTTTATGTTTTAAAGATCACGAGGGGATTGACAAAATTAAGAAATGGTAGAGGAAAAGCAATTGAATTTTTTTTTTTTTCTGAAGTTATGAAAATAGTACTTTTATAGAATATTATCTTTATGATAATTTGCTAGCAATAAATGTTATTGATATGTTATTGTCAATTTTATGTTCTGGACCACACAGAGAAATGCAAATTCCTTTTTTTTTTTTTTCCATAAAGGTCAAGTTCAACCACGTTAGGTAGTACCGGAATTTGTCGTATGGATGACTGTTCCGATATCTTTTGCCGGAGAAACTATTTTATGAAATTGTTTACATTTTATAATATATAAAAGTTATTATTAAAAATAAAATAAAATTGGTGATGTGGTTATTTCATTTAATAAAAGAGAATTTTTCTGTTGGAGGTGCTCTAACTTAAAGCATCCATTATAATCATTAAATCTAAAGCTAAAATTAATATTGATTCTTTCAACTTTAGATTCAATGAATATTCCAATTTAGAGCACATCCACCGTAGATGGAATGTTAATAAAATTATATTAAATTATAAAGAGAATTGGTGTTTTGCTGGGGTTGATTTTATCCTCCAAAACAAGGTGTTTTAAATTGGGCTCGCTCGGGAGAATTTTGAACAAAATTCCTGACGAAACAGTTAAAACGTCGGCATGACTTTACTCGCACAGTGGCATGCCATGCCCCTCCATTTTCATTATTTCTATTAATATTCATTAACGAACGATCTCTTCAAGCTTTGAATTATTGTAGTGGATGACCTCACCAACCTGACTATAAAAATGATCCACATTATACGTTCATTAAAAACTTAACTCTTCAGCAAATAGCAAGCATGCATGCCGCTACAATTAAACCCGCCAACGGCCAACTTGATTCGGTAAAAGCCAAGAAATATCGGATACATAAATTAACTCAATGATTTGAAGAGACAATTTCTTCAACCTTAGCGTTATTTTCATTAGTTAGTTTATTTGATCAAGTCCATGATTATGAAATAACAGACAATTTATTCTCTCGCAGAACGAATTTATGTTTCAAGAACTTGATTGAACCTTTCGTGTTAATTTATAGTGGGGTGGTGGTTGCCACTGATCTAACTTATTGGACCGCGTCCTGTCTTGATTGGGCCAGGCCCTGCATCAACAGAAAAGTCCACGATCATGGTCCATGTGCTGGCCTTAAGATTTTTAATACACTCTGATCTGCAGATTTTTGTTTTTTCGATTTATTTTAAAAAAACAAAATATTTACGTAAATAATAAACATCGCGTCGATCAATAGTCATAATTAAATTCACGGTTAGCAATTTGAGTAGGGGAGGAGATGCGAGGCGAAGGGACGAAGGGCGGTTGCGACAGGCTGCACAGGGCGCTGTGCGAGTGCCACAAGCGAGTGGCATCTGGTCCGGCGAGGGAGTCGGTGTGTCGGCACCTGAACAGAGCGTTGGCTGAGTGTCTGGTGGCGGATGCGTGTCCCGAAGAATCGGAGGCGGTGCGCTCTTTTTGTTCTAGTGGTGGGACCGCACTCAAACGATCGCAGTGCCAACAGGCTCAGCTCGCTCTCTCCGTCTGCCTTTCCTCTCAATCCTCGTGACCAATTACCCTTTTGCCGTCCACTTTTTTTTTTTTTCCAAATTTTCTTCTGTTGTAATATTATATAAAATCGTTATAAATTTTTTTTTTTTTTTGGTTTTAATTTAAGGCAATGGAGGACTTGAGTCATAAGAAGTCGATTCCTCACCACTTACACTTTGACCTCAATAAAATTACCACTATTTGTATTGGGTGTCGTATACTGTTGATTATTATTTCAGCTCTGTGCATTTGGTTGTCTCTTTATGCATCTAATTTCAAAGGACTTTTCTTGTGGCTCTGTGTGAAATAATTTAAGATTAATTTCGTGGGGAGTGGGGACCGGTCTTCTGATACAATACAAAACAGAGGATTACTTTGAATTGTTTACACCTAAGAAGATACTAATACAAGCTTGAAAATTATATTATATGAATATAAGCCAGAAGAACCATAAATGTACTCTCTTTTAAATTAAAGTTTGTATTTGAGGGTCCTATTACAGAAAGTGCTTTGCTTTCAAACATAAATTTACAAAAAGAAAAAAAAAAACCTTTTCTCCTCATCTTTTGAATGGATAAGGATCCCCTTCTTTGACTTTTTTTTTACCCTCTTATTGCTTCTCTTTATTTAATGAGTGGTTAAGGTTGAGTTTTGTATTTATTTTTTTCATTTTATTTACAATTAAGTCAATTTTTTTTACAATATTATGAATATAAGAAGAGGCAAAGAGAAAGAAAAAAAAATATATAAGGAGATGATTATAATCCCTATTAAATAAGCGGTTCAAAATGCCGTTTATAATATAAAATTACTTGTGAAAATTTAAAATAGAAAAAAGTGCTAATTAGTTTAATCCGAATTGTCTCTTTGGAAAGTATGCGGGATACAAAAGTAATTCAAAAATAAAATCTCGATGGTAAACTTCAATTTATCACTAGAATGACAATCTTCAAATTATTCATAAAAAAAATATAAAAATTTTGATTTACTCTCATTTTCATTAGAAGGTGATGACAAATAGAGGGTTTTTACATTTTCTTAATAATAAATAGAAGTAACTTGATATTTTCACATTTTTTATGGATAAATTAAAAATTATTATTCTAAGTTGGGGGTAAACTTCAGTTTATCCAATCCTAGGTGGTCAAACAAAGCTGCAAATGGCAGTCGCCGATGGGAATTATATTTAAGCTGCAGAGCTAGCGCACAAGCAGAACAGCTAATCAATGTACTTAAGACGTACGAGTTTGGGATCATGTCAGCCACAACACCGATATTTACACCACATTAGATACCGAACAGTGCGTTTCGAGCACACTATAAAATGTTATTGTTGAACGCATAGCATACAACACATGCTCAGTTGACACAACACGCGCTCGGTTGACACAACACGCGCACGCATTCTCCCTCTCGCTCACACCAAATCCACACCTCACTCGAGCCACAAATTTGACCAGCCAATTCTCTCACACCACTCTTTGTTCTAACTGTCGAATCTCCCGCACGGTGTCTCATTCTCTCGGCTGTAAGAAATAATTAGTTCTTTGCCAAATGATTTACCCAATTTCTCCATAAATATCTGTGGTCCATGCGTGATCTTTTAATTTCACTTTCAGTGAATAAATCAATATATAAAATTACTATTAATCCGGACTCAACCACAAGTGTTGGGCATTGCGTACAAATGCATGTGCACATCTCTTCCTAACATTCTACATGTCGTCTTTCTGCTGCTTCGCAACAATATTGAAATAAATCAATATACAACACTGGCGCAGTGAAAAAGGGAGTAAGGTGAGATGCGTGAGCGACGGGAGACGACGGAAGAGAGAGCCGACGGAGAGAACACAGAACTATGAGATTTGCGTGAAAGTTGGGTGAGTTACGCGTGTTGTGTGAGCTGTGTGTGAGATGTTGGCTACAGTGTGAGAATTTATGGTTAGCTGAAAAAGAACCGTTCAGTGCTATGTGTGGTGCTAAATGTGGTGTGAATCTCATTTTCAATTCAACCATGATGATTGCAGTCAAAAAAAAAAAAAAAAATTCAACCATGATGCATCAATTAAAGTTGCTTACAAAGCAAGTTTCCATATCATCATCATCAAATCTTACTATAGGAAAAATACCCAGAATCAAATCCGGGCTAATGCACTAAAAACAATGCAGATTAAGCACAAAAACCAAAGCAAAGGAGAACTATATATATAGGCACATTCTCCATAGAAATTAAGAAGAAGCATGGAACTTATCTCTCCATAGGAAGTTGACCGGCCACAGAGAGAAAAGCCTGGAGAGACCAGTTAAGAATGCGATGGCTGTCAGCTACTCGATAATATTCACAAAGGATATGTGTGATAGAATTTGCAAGTGCATGCATGCATGAGGACAATTATTCATCACTGGAAGCATGCATGAGGTTTCAATTGAAACAATCCCTTCTATATTTATGACAATGATTAATTACAGCCACAAGTCCAGCATAAAAAGATCTATGAATGCCCCCTCTAGATAAGAACTTGAATTATCTCCTGGAATACAAGAAGTTGCCTCGAGACAATTAAGGGGCTACCTTCAAAAAGACCAGCTGAATTATAAGGAGATAGGTTAATTAATTTCAAGCAATCAGCTCCTGCCAGAGAGATCGAAATCCTTTCATTCTATAAACACTTCCATGTACAAGCTGGATTCTGTCAACCAAATATTAGAGAGGTGTGATTTAAAAGGTTTGCCAACAAACAGTAATAATAGAACATCATGAAGTGGAATTCCAGAGATCAGACAAAGATGAGTTTGAAACCAAGTTAAGTTGAACCAACCTATGAATATAAGTGGTAAATTCTGTTGATATAAGAACAACTACTTCCACTATTAGTGAGTTTTTAAACTTTGATCTCAAACCTATTAAGGCTTGTCTTAAATACCATATATCGTTAAGCCCTCAATTACCTATCAACTTAATCTCGTGTCAAACAGTGATTTCTAACATGATATCAAAGTCAATGTCTCAAGTTCGAATCTCCATGCCTTCAAACTCTTTCAATAATTTCTTCAACTTCTTGGCTTACTTTTGAGCTCTTTTCTTTCGACTCGTTTATAAGTTTTTGTCTCAAGTTTTACTCCATGTTTCACTTGAGGAGAGTTGTTAAGACTTATCTCAATACAGTATTACTAGGCCCTTACCTATCAACTTAAAATTTTGAATCAAGCGATTTCTCTAACAAAACCAATTATTTCAACAAAAATCAACCCCTATATATTAAGTTAGAAATACTAAGGACTAAAGCATATATATGGTACCCACATCTAATGGGAAGTAGTTGAAATCCATTAGCTGCATTTGATTCAAGCATGACAGGAATTATGTAAAAAAATTTTGCCCTAGTGGTCAGCCCTTGAATAGGCAAACTCAAAAAGTAGTTTGCCTCTTGGGGTACTTTCTCGGTCAAAAATTTCGGGCAAATTAGAAATTCTCTTTGTGCAAAAAACTATACATTTTAGAACAAATTAACACAGGGGGAAATGGTTCTCACCTCCTTTAATTTTATGGAAGTAGTCAATCGACTAGTTGCATTTGCAGTAGATTTCTCCACTGCTCATTAAAAATGGCTTTTGTCGACTCAGACTTTCCGGTTGCGATCATCTCTGCTGTGTTGATCCTCACAAATTTCTGATAAAAATATCAATCAATTTAAAATATAAATAATATTAAAAAAAAGGGAAAGATAGATTAAAAACAAAAACAAAAAAACATCAAAACTAGATCTCTAAAAGGAAAAATTGAATCAATTGAATTGTGAATGGTAATCTTGCCTCGCATATGCGCCCAAAGCCGGCTCAAAAGAGTAACCACCTTTGCCATCTGAAGGCAAGTATTCCTGATCAAATATATCTCAAAGAACATCACTTCTAGGAAGCTCGCACGTTGGTCTACGACAGTCCTGCCGCCCCTGGATAGAAATGAACCCACCATATTTGAACAGGCAACTTCGGAGAAAAGAAAATGTCAACAATAATAATAATTCAGACGAGCCGCCATTACAATAGGCAGCTTGGTGAAAATTAATAAAAAAAAATGAATTACTAATTTGCTAACAAATGCTTCTCTGCATGCCATTAGTGCCATGCATAATTAAATTCGTTGAATACAGTGGCTGCAAGAGAAATATACAGGAATGGAACAGATTGGATGGTTTGTGTGTGTCTATATATATATATATGCAAAAGAGATATACAGGAATGGAACAGAGTGGATGGTTTGTGTGTGTCTATATATATATATACATATATAGTCTTTTTTTAGTATGGTCGCCCTCATTTTTTTTTTTTTTCATGCGAATACACTTTAAAATCGTGAAGTCTAAGAGAGTTATTTTTTAACTCTTTAAAACCGCATGATTTTATAGTTCATTCTCAGGTGCAGACATCCGCATTTTTTAAAATGTGCACACACTTTAAAATCATGCAGTTTTAAAGTATTATTTTTTAATGAACTATAAAACCATGCGGTTTAAGAGAGTTAAAAATTAACTCTTTTAAACCATACGGTTTTAAAGTGTGTCTGCATTAAAAAAAAAATGAGGGCACCCATATTAGAGAAAAATTATATATAAATGTATATGTATATGTGTGTGTGTCTCTCTCTCTATATATATATATATATTTGCTGTTAAAAATGATGATAATCAACAAGGGCAATAATAAAAACAACTAAAAATTTAAAAAAATTCCCACAAGCACTATTCTAGTCATATCGTAACATAATAAAAGAAAAAAAAATAATGATAGATTCAAAATAGGCACTAAGAAAAACAACTAAAAATAAAGGAACAAGGAAACAAGGCAAAACACTTATATATTTCAGAACGTCTTGTGAAAAATGTGAAAAATTATAATAGCCACTTAGCCCTTAAGGTAAGTTGATTTGCTCTGTGTGGATATTCTCATTGGATCATTTGGATATAATGGACACACCGCACAACATTTGACCTGGCAAAATATTTGATAAGGATGATAAATGGAGAACTCAAACGAGGCAGTTGCATGGAATTAACCTCAGGAAACCTAACATTCAAGTATGGATCAAATCCAAGAAAGATATGATTCCAAGTCAATAGTCAAATCTTCAACCCTATAGTCATGCAACTGTAAAATTGCAAATCCCTTCAAAATATTTTGTTACGCTTTCACACAGAATGTAGGTTTCAAAATTGTACCTACATTTGACTCGAAAATTATCACGCCCAGCATCTAAAGTTCCCTCAAATTCAATAACAACACAAAGAGAAAATCCGATAAACCTTTGATAATTACGCCAATGCAGTGGCAATTGAATGGTTACGAAGATGCTCTACTTTGACGGACGAACTACTCAGGAACGCCCAACTTATTAACGAATGCTGATAATTAGCCGTATTCTGTGATACGTATAAAAATCATTCATTGTTTATGGGCATTAATAAATTGGTTTAGGTACTAGTAAAACCTCTCGAGATAGTTCAAGAGGTCAAAGTTTCAAACACTACTAACCTCTTTAGAGAATAGTCTGAATGCCGCAGTTGCCGTATGCTGAATCCGTGGCTGTGAATCCGCCACAGGGTTGCCTTGATTCTGTTTCAGCCAATTAGCGAAAATGAAATCGACTCTGTGAAATGAAGATCCCCGAACGTTCCGGCAGCCTTCGGATGCATCTAACTCTTGTAGACATGATGGAAGCTTGGGCAAAGAATATTGAAGCTGCTTGCAATTTTTTGCTTTTAAATAACTGAGAGAAAATGGAAGTTCTGGCCATGATTGAAGCATAATGCAATTGCACAAGTACAGGGATCTCAGCTGAGAAAGTTGCTTGATACTTTGAGGCAAAGTCCTAAACTGGTTTCCCCTTGGATCCAAAGACTGCAATGAGGATACACACTACACAGCCAAAAAATTTACCGTAAGTTAATTGCAGTTTTATAAGCCTTTTGCAAATGCTTTTACTTGAAATATTAATACTCTTAAGCCTTTTGCAATTCTCGAGATATAGGCACTCAACTGATGAACGAATTTCTTCTATTGGGGTCCCACGTAAATGTCTCACATTTTCGGTGATTTGTGGAAACTCTGTGAGATTAATAGACAGGGAGAAATTAGCTGCAATTGGAGATCTAAAATGGGTGTTGCTTGGAAAGTGCTTAGGACTTTCGCAACCTTCGAGACACAAGCTGCTAAGATGATTGAAATAATGACTGGTTGTGACAACGTAAGGCAAATTTCTATAGTTCGAAAATTCTATTCTCTCAAGATTTGGCATTTGTGAGGAATAAGGGATTTTCGCCGTGTCTCGAGAGTGATGAAGATCAATCCATTTTAACTTAAATGCTTCCTGTAACAAAAGACATATTGCTACAATGAATTAGTATTAATGAATTTCAAAATTTATATTCAACAAAAGAAAAATAGATGATTACTGAGCTATGTTCTATAGATAATAGATTGTGATATAAATATATGAATTCAGAAATATTCTAAATTGACTCGAAATTATAAAGTGTATTTAGGATGTGACAAAAGTGCAATAAGATTCTCTTCAATAAAATTTAATGGTAAGATTTTTAAAGGTTATCCTTGCCAATGGAAATCGCTTAATTCATTCCATTGATATTGTAGGCCTCGGAGAAGATGCACTTTAGAGACTATACCCAAATCATCAAAACGCATAGGTATATAAAATTTAAGCAATTTAAGATTCAGCATTTTCGCTAAGCCTCTTGAACTTAGATATATTTCACTTACTTTCGACATGTCAAGGGACATGCCGTCAATTGAATCAGTTCCCTAATAAAAAAAAAAGGGGGGGAAAGAAATTAGCAACTGATGAGTGAGCATATAATGTAGAAAAAACTTAATTAAATTTGTAAGGATATGCATAATAAGTCGAAATATTGAAAATTGGAAGATTCAATATTACTTACTTGAGTCTCTAGATAAGAAAGAGAAAAAGAAAATTAATTAGCTAACCTTATCTTTCTTTCGTACGTTATAGACATCTTCATGATAACATAACCAGCCGCTACATTTGCCTGGATCTTTGTAAGATTCATGGAAAATAACCCTCAGACCCATTTCTTCCAATAATTCATGCATCTGTAACTTATTGCTTGATATTGTTAGTAGTGCCTTACCAGCTAGGATATTCAGTCCATAATGCGCCAAATAGCGGTTGTTTAGTATTATTTTCACGTAATCTCTATCCTGTCCGTTTAAGAAACAAGCAATGTCTAAAAATAAAATTTTCTCTTTATAGTTTAGTTCATCGTAACTAATTTTCAACATATCATGAATATCAGGGTCAGAAATTTGTTTTAGGTTGTGCAATGCATTTTCCCAATCTTGTTTGCTCTTTCGATAAAAGGACGAACCTAATTCTTTAAGAGCTAATGGATTGCCTTCAACAAAATTGTTTGACAGCACAAGAAGATCCTCAGGGCAATGGTTTTGTCCAAAAGCATAGTTATAAAAGATCTCAAGAGATTCATGATAGGTAAATCCCTGAACCTTATATATGTTGTCTACTCCGTATTTGTCAAGCACTTGCTTATCTCTGGTGGTTACGATGACTCTACTTCCGCGACCGAATCGATTAAGCCATCCTGCTAAATTTTCTAACCGTCCAAATTTATCCACATCATCGAGAATAATACAAACCTTCAATTGCTGAAGCTTTTTCTTAATATATTGGGGTAGAACGGGAGTTTCTATTTTGATATTTTCTCCAAAAATTTGGGAAAGAATTTGCTCCCGTAAATGTACTAATCCAACCCTTTTTGATTCTTCTCTAACATTTGACACAAAGCACCTGCCTTCAAACTCACTAGAAATTTGGTTAAAGGTAGCTCCAGTAATAGTTGTTTTAGCAATACCACGCATGCTCCAAGTTCTTGCTATTCGAAAATCTGGCAATCCGATGCATAAAAGTGATTTAATTCGCTGAATTTGTGAATCTAGTCCAACTAGATCTTCTGAATTACCAAACTGTGAAAGATCTTGAATTTTCTTCAAAATATCCTTGACAATTTCATCTACAAGTTCTGCTTCGTGTCTACCAAATGTCAGAAATGAACAACATTGGTGAGTCAAAGAAAGAAAGAAGAATAAAGGGAAAAAGAATGGGAGAAGAAATCACACATTATTTTATGAGTTTATACTTGATTTTGAAATAAGAGATTAAAAAAAAAAAGGGAAAACAGACAGGAAGATAAACGGGTATTTATTTAAAAATTAAAAGTTGAAGACTTTTTTTTTTTTTTTCAAAGTAATATAGACGTAATAACATCTAAACTTTAATTTGAGTCTCAATTGATATAGTATTTATATCCATTAGATTGTGATTATATAATTTTATAATCTATATAACTGAGACTCAAGATAAAACGCTAACAGTAATTATTTTTTTTCACCTTCAAAAAATATAGATGACTTGAGATTGTGATTTTTAAAAAAATAAAAAAAGTGCAGAAAATATTTATTATTAAGAAAAAAAATTTGTTCAACCCCACGAAGTAATTAATAAGGGCATATTGATTATATATACACAATGCAAAATCAATATTTGTAACAAAGAAGCTATATTGCCCGGTGGCTTTAGCCTTTATTTACTTATTTTATTTTTCCCATTTATCTAATATCATTCGTCCATACAGAATTTGTAGGTCATTCTTTTAATGTCAAAAGTGATATGAATTGACTCTGTGAATGAATAGCAGCACGTCCGAATAACCTTTTCTGGCACAATGTAAGATATAAAATATGTGAATAATGAGTAATTATATATATATATATCTCTGGAATTTTAAAGTGCGGGAAAGTTTGGAAAAATACAAAAATCGTGCGGTTTAAGCGCTTTAAGTTTTAAGTCTTTAAAACTCTGCAGTTTTAAAGTTTTTCTGAACTTTTCCCGCAAGACAAAAAACTATTATATATATATCCGAATTTATTTATGACAGAGTAAAGGAGACCTGATTTTCATGGAATCCCATCCAGAAATATTGGATGCTTGGGTCAATGCAGCCCTCCATTTGAGAACTTTTTGTGGCATGTCCTTGAAATAATTTTCATGCTGAACAAAAGCGTCTCCAAAACTGCCAGTCTGGTTCCTAACGTGGGATGGATCCACATTGTAGAAAACCGGTATAACAATTTGGCCATTCCTTTTCTTGCATTCAAGAATCTTGACGAGTTCATCCAAGCACCATTTTGAAGAAGCGTAACCTTTTGAGAAAATTATTACCGAAATCTTTGATTCTTCAATTGCATTCAAAAGGGCTGACGAAATGTCATCTCCTTTCTTAAGTTGTTCATCAATAAAGGTTTTTATTTTTTCTCGACAAAAGGCAGCAAAGAGATGGCTAGTAAAGTTGTTGCGAGTATCCTCCCCTCTGAAGCTGAGGAAGACATCGTATTTTGTTTGAGAGCAGGATGGTGATGATGAAGCCATGTCCTATATATATGACACAAAGAGACGGCTGGTAGAAGTGAAATGAAAGGTGTACTAGCTATATGATCATCATGTGGAGGTGAAGTCAATCTATTTATATACACAAGTGGTTGGAGCTTTTAATCAGATTGCTTTTGTTTAGGTGACTACAAATAAAGAAAATTTTGCACTTGTAGCTGTAGCTTTCTCTTATGGGTAACACAAATCTTTTTTTCTCATCAGATAACTTTTTGCCTGCGAATCTTTCATTGTATGACTTTCCTGCCACCTTGGGACCTGGCTAATTTCCTTGTATTTTCTTGGAGATTATGCGCATCCACCGCCGCAATTGAGAAGTCTTCCCAAAGCTTCCATTAAAAACGTTAATAAAATAAACATGCCATCATTTCTTTACAGCGAGAAAGGAAATATTGACGGTGAAAAGGAAGAATATTACTGAGGTGAAAGAAATAGCCGACAATACATTAATATATTTTTGTTTCTGCATGCGTATTGCATTACTTGTCAATTGCTGGTGGCCAGCACACTGCACACTAAACCCTCTCAATGGGAACAAGGAGTTTTATTGATAGTTATTGAGGAAACATAAATGAACTCTACAATTATTCTATCTCAGATATGAAAGCGGGTTATGAAGAAAACGTCAGAAAATTCATTTGTAGTTGGTGGAGGAGACTGACAATTTTCACGGTGTTGAAATCGTTATATACTACTTACATCCTTATTATTTTTATAATATCTAATAACCCAAGCACTATAATTTTATATTATTATCCTTAGATTTGATATACATTTTTATTCATATTTATTATAAATTAAATAAATTAAAATTAAATTTTAATTTATAGGTTTTGGTATGAATAATATTTTTCTAGTACTTTTTGTAATAAATATATATTTTTATATGATTTTAGAATGAGAAAAACTGACAATCTCACTTCAATTTTTAGTTTTATTTAAACCAGTAACTTTTTCATTAATTTTGTTAGCCACCGTTAAAGAATCTAATGAAAAGACTATCTTGCCCTTGGATCCATTTAAGAAGGTAAAAGGATGTTTTGAGATGCCTTAGGCGAAAAATATTCATTTCTTTTAGATTTTTTTTTTAACGGTATCTATTGAAGTTAATGAAAAAATGATTAGTTGATTTTTGAGATACTATCAAAAATTCGCGGTAATTACTTATACTTGTAATTTTCTTGAGGTGATTGGGAGATAATTTTCATTATATTAATTTGTAAAACAAATAAATGTATTACACAACGTAAACATTTAGAATTTTTTTATCCTTTTAGAAAAGATTTCTCTTTCATGATTCTAAGGCATTCTATTAGATTTTTACATGTATCATTTTTTGTTTAAAAAAATTAGGTATTAATTATGATTTAATTTTTTTAAAAAATATAAATAAAAATTCAATTATTTAGGAAATGAAGGGCTTCAGACAGACTTATTTAGTAGTTGTCAAGGACGGACGGTAGCAGAAATGACACTTGGCAAATGTTCAAAACAAGCAACTGTATCAGGAAAAATAACAAAACCGCCCCACGAATAATTTAACGAGAAAAACATCCAAAACAGATTACCGTTTCCGCAAAAATGATAACAACACTGCCCCACAAATCAAAGAACCTGATTACGGTGTTATTAGCGCCGGTAACCGGCGAATTTATTATAAAAGGCTCACACACGTCAGCCTGATGACTGTTCTTTAACATTTCTGTGGGTGATTAAAGAGGTAAAGACTGGTTTTAATGGACTAATCAACAGTTGAAATGTTCAATAAAGTCGTTGACTAATCCTGACCATTAATTATTTCGGATGGAAAGGAGATTTTAGAGTCAAGCACACTTTTGAGGACTCCTGTGCAATAATTTTCCAAAATTTTCTCATTTTGTCCTGTTATTGTTAAAAAAAAATTGTTTTTGTCATATCAGAATCATGTTATTTTCATTAGAGGATGATGATAAGTGTAGCATTACTCGTTATCAAATAATTTATATTCAGTGTGAAATGCTAAAAATTATACGAGAAAGTGGTTCAGGTGCGTGCCATCTGCCTTTTTCTTTGTTTATTGGAATGAAAAACGCATGCCGGTGGCCGCCGTTAAAGATGAAACGGAAGAACGGAGAAAAGTTAGTGAAGAAAATAGAAAGACATTGAATTCTTCCATCACTTTTGATCGATCATTGCTTTCTCTCTTTCATTATTATTTCAATTTGATTACAGCTGAACTATTTTAGTTTAATGATTATTGTTGAATTCTACCATACAAATTCACTACGCACGTTACCCTCTTGAGCATTGTTTCAAGTCAAGCACCCATCATAGGTTTTTAATTTGTTAATAAAGTGTTGACTGGAAAAATGAAAAAAAAAAAAGTAGAAGACAAACACGCACAAAATTAATCCTGACGATTACTTCAGATGAATCGAATTTTTCCAAGTCAAGCACATCTTGAAAAGCTGAGAATGAATTAGTTTGCTTGTTTAGGAGAGAAGTAACCTGTGGAAGTTCCAAGGAAAAAAAAAAAACTAATTCTTACGAGGGTAATTTTGATATTAAAATTCCACTTAGTAAGTATTGTTGTAGGGGGAAAGTTCTCTTGCTAAAAATATTTATTTGAACCCATTAAAATATTCAATAAATTCAATTTCTCAGGACACCCATCAACAAAATTATGAATTTATTATTTTTCTTTAAGCACCCATCTCAATTCCTAAAATATCCTATTCGTATCTATTTCTTCACCAATAGCAGTGAACATCAAACAACATTATGTCTTTTCCAAACTGATTTAGATCTATCAACTTAATGAGTGATTCTTACAAAATTACTACTTTCAGATTGTAATGGGGAAATTCCATAATTTTGATTTGCGATTAACCAAAGAGAATTTTAGAGTCTGTGCATAAATGAATTCAAGATTACCGTCTACAAGGAGCAATCAAACTGCCATTTATGGTTTGATCATAATTTGTTAATTTGATGCAATTTCTTCCCCTCCTTTTTCCCAAATCTGTTAAGAATTCAAAATTCATGAAACTTGAAAAATTGCGTTGTTGCTAGTTCAAGAACAATTGAGATTTCATTTTGCATATGTTTCATTGTAAGAAATGTTAAAATATCTTTTCTAAGTAATTCATAGTGAGAAATGCTTTGTTTTGTCAACGTTATCTTCCAACAAGTGTAAAAATAATTTCATATGTATTTAATAGAGGAATTTATAAATGTAGATCATGAAGAAGAAAATAATGATTTATAAGTAAACTTATTTAAGGGTATATTTGTAATATCAAATTTTATTTAAGGGTATATTTGCAATACAAAATTTTATAGAAAATATGGGTGCCAAGAGTATTTTATTGGGTTCAAATAGCATTACCCTTTACTTTAAAAAGTGATTTAATTTTTATCTTTTAGATCTACTCAATTCAATGGTACGTAGATGGATAGAGACACAAATGCTACTTTTTAACTTTAAATTCTTACCATTTGATTGAGTGGATTCAATAAATGAAAAATTAAATCACATTTTTAAGTAAAAAATTTTAGATTGAAGGTAACCTCACCCTATTTATATGGTAGCTTAATGCAGAATAAGAAATTAAAGAAATCCTAATTAGATTAAAATTTATAGTATTTAGGAATATTTTAATTAATTTGTTTCTAGTTTAATTTGGTTTCTTATTTACAGTTTCATTATTTAAGCATAGCTTATTTAACTAGTATTCCTAATTTAATTATGAATCTTATTAAAATATATTTTCTAGTCAAATTAAGATAAGTCATGGTTAGTATAAATAAATATTTTTTGTAGCTTTTACAGATAGAGATTTTTTAGTTCAATAATATTTTCAGCTTTCAAATCTCTATATGAGTATCTGAGATTAGTTAGTTTTTTGTATTCTACATAATCAATGAGTTTTACTTCCTAAATTCGCGGTGTTCATTTAATCAATACAAATTTAGCTCAATCATTTATTTTGGTATTTTCTCGAATCAATAGAATATTTTGAACTACAACTTCCGCTGCATCACTATGGCTTTTTAAAATGTATTTAACCCTTGTAATTATTGTTTCTTACCATTGAGATGGTTTTATATTCACAGTTATTTGATGAAAAATATGTATTTTTATTATTTTTATTAAATTATTATTTAAAAATAGTACTTACAAAATACTAATATAATTGATTTACCTAGACCACTACACGATTTTGTTTTAGTTTTTTGGCAATAGGTCTTAAAATAGGAAGTCCAAGAGTGGTATATTTTACCAACTCAATTTATTCTACCTTTTCCTTGGGATTGATTCTTATTTGTATATTATTATTCTATATTCCGTCAAATTCCCATTTTGTAGTTGTTGCGCAACTCCTTATTTACATAGGAGCCATAAATGTTTTAATCACATTTACTTTAATGTTCATGAACAACTCAAATTATTTCAAAGATTTTCAATTAAATCCTTGAACCATTGGCAATGTTCTTACTCCCTTGATTTGTACAAGTATTATTATTATTATTATTATAGCTAATCACTACTATTCTAGATACATTGTGGTACATGATTATTTAGACTATACAAGCCAACTGAAACAATTATAATAATGTGTATCCAATGGTTCTAGGAGCTGCTCTACGTTGGAGATACTCCAATATAGCTACTGCTAGGCATGGCAATTTATCGGATCAGGACTCGGGCTTGGGCAAATCCGAGCCCGATAAAAAGCCTGAATTTTTACATTCTGCCCGACCCTAATCGGGTCAATTTTAATTTTTTTAATATTTAAATAATTTAAATTTAACCCATAATATATTAAAATTAAACATAAAAATTACTCTAATCAATATCTCAATCATAAAATCATATAAATAACTAAACATTAAAAAAAATCATGTTTAATTCAAAAAAAAATACAAATTTCAAATAAAAACATACTTTATTATTATTATTATTAAGTTGTTGGGTCGGTTAAGACTTGAATCCTAATCTGAATTTGATCAAACTTTTATTTTTAAGCCTGAACCTTAATTTTGACCCTTAAAATCGGGTCAAAGTCTGAAAATTTTAGACTAAATCAATCAGGTTAAAATTTAAGCCGGATTTTTTTACCATCATTAGCTACTGCCTTCTGAAAATTAGGTTTTCTTTGACAAAACTGCTGGGGCAAAAACATCGCCCACATTGTTTTGAATTGGGTTGGTCCATATCCATTCGACCAAATGTGAGTTGTTAGCCCAATATGAGTTTGCTGATTTCACACTCATCTGGCCCAATATTTCACGCTATTCCACGGGTTATGCACTAGCTTTTATTTACCAATTGAGCCCTTTTGTGTTCTAAAATTATGGGAAAATTAAAAAAAAAAAAAACAAAAACAAAAACAAAAATGGTAAATAAGGTGAAATAAGAATGAAAGTGTGCACCGGAGAAGTGCGAACCCTTTAATTACATTTATACGTATAATTGACAATACCGTAAAGGATTAAGATAAGAATAAAAATTTGATACAAATGCAATAATTTTACGAATTCATTTCCATATTTGCAAGTTCCATATACGATTCCCATCATTGACTTTCTTATGAACTGTCGGAATTGATTTTTCGTCACCCGGCAATAATGCTTGGGACAAAATGATGAGAGTCATTGTGCTTTGAATTATGACATGAAATTTTCCATATACATATTATTATTCAGTTATAATATAATTGCCGATGCTGAGGTGGTGACCAATATGGAAAGCTGGAATCACGTCCATTGGTTGACCGTTCACATTTATTACTAAATTTAGAGTTAATTCCGATATAAATATGAAAGCAATCATGTAGCCGAAACGCATATTCCATTCTCCTCATCACTCACAAAATGAATACACATTCATATATTCAAATTCTTCCATTATTAGTTATCTTTGTTGGCTACATTTTTTCAGTTGCAGAAGCTCAGGATCAAGCTGCAGGTTTCGGCTATGTTATTCAATCATCTACCAATGCTTCCTCCTCACTGAGTGCTGATCTTGCCCTCATCAACAGCTCCTCCGTTTTTGGTCCTGATATTCAGAATCTCAGTCTTTTTGCAAGGTACTTAAAAGAGTTGCTTTTATTTACTTATTTTTATCATTTTACATATATATATATATACATGCCATAGCTCTATTGGTTGATTATGCACATTGCAGCTACGAAACAAAAAATCGTTTGCGAGTCCGAATAACAGATTCAAAGAACAAAAGATGGGAAATTCCTGAAGATATAATATCGCGCCAATCGAACTCCTCAAGAAACCATCAATTCCTGTCGGACCCCGAATCCGATTTGGTCTTCAACCTCCATAACGCCACCCCATTCAGCTTCTCCGTCACCCGAAGGTCCTCCGGTGAAGTTCTTTTCGACACGTCACCAAACGCCTCGAGTACTGATAGCGTCTTGGTGTTTAAAGATCAGTACATTCAGCTATCTTCCGCTTTGCCATCAGAAGGCTCTGATCTTTACGGACTCGGAGACCACACGAAGAAGACATTCAAGCTGAAGCCTGACCAGAAACAGATAACTTTGTGGAATGCTGACATAGCAGCAGCAGCCGTTGATGTTAACCTATATGGCGCTCACCCTTTTTACATTGATTTGAGATCCCCCAATGGGACAGCTCATGGTGTCTTGCTACTTAACAGCAACGGCATGGATGTTGTTTACACTGGTGACAGAATTACTTTCAAGGTTGTTGGAGGGATTATCGACTTGTATTTTTTCGCCGGTCCGTCTCCGGATTCAGTTATACAACAGTACACAGAATTGATCGGCCGCCCTGCCCCTATGCCATACTGGTCCTTTGGTAGGTCCTGAGGCTTCACATTCAATTTGAATAATTTGTTATTTATATGCTTAGTATTGATCATTGGTTCGTTGCAAAATGTGTTCAGGATTTCATCAGTGTCGATATGGTTACAAGAATGTGTCGGACCTTGAGGGTGTAGTTGCCGGCTATGCAAATGCCAGTATCCCGCTTGAAGTTATGTGGACAGATATTGATTACATGGATGCTTACAAGGATTTCACTCTTGATCCCATCAACTTTCCTGCGGACCGAATGAAAACATTTGTTGATAATCTTCATAAAAATGGTCAAAAATATGTGGTCATAGTGGATCCTGGTATGTACCAAATTCCCTCTTTGCTGATTGCTGCTGACACTGCAGTTCATTTATCCTGTGCAAAGCTCATTTGGTCTGTTTCCCATAGGTATTAGTGTAAATGAGACTTACGATACTTTCAATAGAGGGATGAAGGCTGATATCTATATCAAACGCGATGGTGTACCTTACAAAGGTAAAGTTTGGCCAGGTGATGTTTACTTTCCTGATTTTCTGAATCCTGCCACTGAAACTTTCTGGGAAGGTGAGATCAGATTATTTCGGGATACTCTTCCCGTGGATGGTCTTTGGCTTGACATGAATGAGTTATCTAATTTCATAACTTCGAGTCCTGCCCCGTCTTCTACGCTTGACGATCCTCCCTACAAGATTAGTAATGGTGGAGGTGGAAAGCAAATTAATGAGAGAACTGTTCCGGGAACTGCTCTCCATTTCGGCAATGTTACGGAATATAATTCCCATAACCTTTATGGACTGCTGGAAGCTAAGGCTACTCATGCAGCCCTGATCAATGTTACCCGTAAAAGGCCATTCATACTTAGTAGATCAACTTTTGTTAGCTCTGGAAAGTATGCAGCTCATTGGACTGGAGATATTGCTGCTAGATGGGATGATTTGGCCTATTCAATTCCTGCCATATTGAATTTTGGACTCTTTGGAATTCCCATGGTTGGCGCTGATATTTGTGGCTTTTCTGGCGATACAAATGAAGAACTTTGCCGTCGGTGGATTCAGGTAATTAATTAGAGACTTTCATAGACCTATCAATGTTTTCTTTCTTCTGTAAAGGGCAAGCTTAAGCAACTGATTTATACAATGTTAATTTTCCAAATGCAGCTGGGGGCCTTTTACCCCTTCTCAAGAGATCATTCTGATAAAAATGGAAATCGTAGAGAGCTCTACCTTTGGGACTCTGTTGCTACAACAGCAAAGAAAGTGCTAGGCCTCCGTTATCGGCTACTCCCTTACTTTTACACATTAATGTATGAAGCACATAGAAATGGAACCCCCATTGCGAGACCCCTTTTCTTCTCATTTCCTCAAGACACCAATACTTATGAAATAGACACTCAGTTTCTGCTTGGCAAAGGTGTAATGGTGTCACCTGCATTGACATCGGGAGCAACTTCAGTCAATGCATACTTCCCAAGTGGAAACTGGTTTGATCTCTTCAACTACTCCAACTCAGTGGTTGCAAATCCTGGAAATCAAACCACGCTCGATGCGCCTCCTGATCACATAAATGTTCACGTTCGCGAAGGCAACATTTTGGCAATGCAAGGAGAGGCTAATACGACTGATGCAGCCCGGAAGACGCCATTTCAACTCCTGGTGGTCGCCAGCAGCGGTGGAATTAGCACCGGGGAAGTTTTCTTGGATGATGGAGAAGATGTAGAGATGGGAGGAGTGGGAGGCAACTGGACTTTTGTGCGGTTTAGTAGCCAGATAGTAAACAATAGTGTCATTGTCAGTTCAAAGGTTGAGAACAAAGATTTTGCTTTGAGTCAGAAGTGGATCATTGAGAAAATTACAGTAATTGGGTTACCGAATGTTCAGGGAGTGAAAGGGTATGTGTTGAGGAACAACAGTGGAAGCAAAATTCAGAACTATGTTGTGAAGGAAAGCTCAAACAATGGCACACAATTTAGGACGGTAGAGACATCGAAGCTATCACTACCCTTAGGAGAAGAGTTCAATTTTGAAGTGAAACTGTAACTAGCTAGTGAAGGAGCTCTTGAAAAGCCAGCAGGCATTGTAAGCATACAAATAAGCACAAACTAGTCTTAGATGTGTACAATAAATGCTCTATTTGTGTAATGAATATGATTTTTGGAATATCTATCTACATCATATTAATAGATTTTGGAGTATATTAAATTAAGATACCATATCAATCATATAATAAATAAATTATACTATTACATATATATATTTATTTTAAAAAATTACCATACAAGTGTTATATTAAATTAAATTATTCATATCATACATGTATTACTTAATTATATTATGTCTTATATGTTGCAAAATATAAAATTTTTGGACAATCTATCTACATATCTCGCAATTGATTTTTCAGTTTTTGGAGTTAGCAAAAGGGTTGTGTACGGCCGGGCCCGGGTCCAAGCTGAATTTATTTTTATCATGAAAAACTCCGCACTTTTTAAATTAATTCTTCCCATCAAGTGGGTGAAAAATTGATTGGCTGTAGTTGGCAATTATCAGTGAGATGCATGCACCGCACTCAATTATAGAATCTTTGATCATATCATATCAACTTGAAATCAAAATGATTGATTATATTAAAAATCATAAGTTGAATAAGCAACGGCAATGACTTTCTTGTCCAAACGCTGACCTATTTTTATTATAAAAAGATGATAGATAACAAGCTCTATTTTTATCATCACACAACGCAAGGAAACCAACCAACTAAAACTGGCATTACTTTTCTGTTAACAGAATCACATTCTTTTACTTGTCCTTCTTTGTTATTGTAGCTGCGAAAGCTGAAGAGACAGAAACAGTAGGTTATGGCTACGTTGTTCTCCGATCAGCCACCGTCGACTCCTCTTCCCCGTTGACGGCTGATCTAGACCTCGTCAAGAGCTCCTCTGTTTACCGACCTGATATTTAAAATCTCAATCTCCTTGCTAGGCAAGTATTCAAACTTATTTCTCAATAATAACATATATGGAGATTGTCAGTTTCTCATCAATATATATCACTTACTTTCTATTATTTTTATAATATTCAATAATCATCTTGGCACTATAATTTTACAGTATTATGCTTATTTTTAAATACACTTTATTTATATTTATTAGAAATTAAATAAATAATATAAAATAAATTAAAATAAAAGATTTAAGTACTAAGAATAAGAAATATAGGTTTTAGTGTGAATAAAAAATTAATAAGTAATATATTTTTCTTGTATTTTTATTATTTTTAAATATTTTTTTCTTATAATAACTATTATTTTATATTTATAAGATAAAATATCAAGTAAATAATTCAATTATTTTATATTGGTTACGTCTCCTAATTATTGGATGGGTAGTGTACTGCGGAATTTATATTTATACTAAAGGACAGTTTTTGTTTCTGTTTCTGTTTTTGTTGTCTTATTTTTATTTTCATCAATCAACCAAGTGTGGATCACACAGTTCGCTAGAGCTGCAGCAAAACGGCAAAATAGTCGGTTGAAAAAGATAATATTTTTTTAATAAAAAATATTTCAATATTTTTATTTTGTTGAAAAAAGCTTCGGAAATACTTTTTCATTATAAAAAAATGAATACTTGCAGATAATCTTTTTTTTATCCTTGCAAATATTATAGCATTTACTATTGACTATTTTTCAAATATGATTATATCAATTTACGAAGCTACAGCATAAGATGCTATGTTTATTTGGTTAGAATACTTAATTTATAGCGCAATTGATATGTCATTAATAAAATTTTATGATTCAAATTAAAAATGATAAAACTTAATAATTAACTATCATTTTAATTAATTACATAGTGATATAACATTTATCATATGTGTTAGAATAACGACTGAATAGGGCCAATAGGCATAGCAATATTGTTTGAGAATTAGATCAAAATTTATGAAAGTCGGAAGCGTTTGATGCCAAGGGTATTGTGGTCTGGTCAAGTTTAAAAATGGATAAAGTTCTAAGACTTGAGTCTTATATAATCTTCCATAAATTTGCTCTTATTTATTATTGAAATACATTTCCAAAAGTAACCTTGCGAACAGCAATAAATTCGTCTGCCTTGCACTTGATTGATGCAGCTTCGAGACAAAAGACCGTTTAAGAGTACGAATAACGGATTCCAACAACCAAAGATGGTAAATCCCAGAACGACTCATTTCCCGCCAATCTTATCCCACGCACCGCTCCCTCCTCCAATCCTCGCCGGAATCCCACCTAACACCGCCGCAGAAGCTCTCCATCTCCGACCCCACGTCCGACCTAGTCTTCACTCTCTACAACACCTCCCCATTCGGCTTCTCCGTCTCTCGCCGGTCCTCCGGCGAGGTCCTGTTCGACACGTCACCAAACGCCTCAAACTCCGACACATTCACGGTCTTCAAAGACCAATACATTCAGATCTCCCCAGCATTGCCAAAAGAAAGCTCTCGTCTTTACGGACTCAGCGAGCACACTAAGAAGTCGTTCAAGTTGACGCCGAATGAGGCTTTAACGTTGTGGAATTCTGGGTCGTTGGCGGCAAATCTTGATATCAACCTCTACGGGTCTCACCCTCTTTACGTTCATGTGAGATCGCCGGTGGGGACCACTCACGGTGTGTTGCTGCTTAATAGTAACGGCATGGATGTTGTTTATGACGGCGACATGATTACTTATAGGGTTATTGGAGGGATTATGGATTTGTTCTTCTTCGCGGGACGGTTACCGGATTCAGTGATACAGCATTACACGGAGTTGATTGGACGGCCTGCTGCTATGCCATATTGGTCTTTTGGTAGGTTGTGTGGATGAGTATTTACTACTTTTGGAAAACATTTTGCTGCCTTAATTAGCTGGAAATTAATTGTATCCTTTTACTGAATGAAAGCTCAGTTTTTTTTTTCTTTTTAATTTGTGCAGGATTTCATCAATGTCGTTATGGATACCGAAATGTCTCTGACCTAGAGGCTGTGGTTGCTGGCTATGCAAACGCAGGTATCCCTCTGGAAGTTATGTGGTCAGACCTTGATTACATGGATGGGTATAAGGACTTTACTCTCGATCCCATAAACTATCCGGTGGGTTTGATTAAAAATTTGTAGATACACTTCATCAAAATGGTCAGAGATATGTTCCCACCTTCGACCCTGGTATGTTGACACCATATATATTTTCTCAAAGCTCAACCTTTGTAGTTTATTCGTCTTGTCGATCGAGCAAATCGGCTGCTCATTTTATTGCCATATTGGTCATGTTGTGGTGTCTTTCCAACAGGTATTAGTGTGCAGCAAGACCTATGAAACATTTAACAAAGCGATGGAAGCTGATATCTTCATAAACGTGATGGCGTCCCTTACGTGGGTGGGGTTTGGGCAGGACCACTCAACTTCCCTGATTTTGTAAATCCAGCCACTCAAACTTTTTGGGAAAATGAGAGGAAAAGATTTCGAGATATTCTTCCTGTAGATGGTCTTTGGACTAATATGAACGAGATATCTAATTTCGCATTTTCCCCAACCAACACACTTTCTGCCCTTGAGAATCCTCCTTACAAGATAAATAACAACGGAACACATCGACCACTTAATAATAGAACTGTCCCGGCTACAGCTCTACATTTTGGTAACACTACAGAATATAATTCCGTAACTTATATGGACTCCTGGAAGCGAAAGCCACTCATGCAGCTTTGGTCAATGCTGCTTATAACAGGCCATTTATACTTAGTAGATTGACTTTTGTAAGCTCAGGTAAGTACCCTGCTCACTGGACTGGAGACAATGCTGCCGAATGGGACGATTTAGAATATTCAATTCCATCGATTTTAAATTTTGGACTCTTTGGAATTCCAATGGTTGAGGCCGACATTTGTGGTTTTTTTTTTTGGAAATACAACTGATGAACTCTGCCAAAGGTGGATCCAGGCAAGATTTAATGGTCCATTTCCTAAACTTCTCCATCATTCCATGGTACAAAATAACAAAGTACACATCAATTACATTTCTTCGTGAAAAGCATGTTCTTGGATTTAAAGCATAAATTTCTGAATAGTTTCATATATAACCTGGTCTTTGCTAATGCTATGGTGAATGAACATGTAGAAAAATCATTTGCATTAGCAGTTCAAGTGCCACTATAATGAAATTAGATTCATTTCTATGACGTACGTGACTAACTTTTTAAATGTAGCTAGGGGCTTTTTATCCCTTTGCAAGAGATCACTCTGACATGTATAAAACCCGTCAAGAGCTATATCTCTGGGATTCAGTTGCTGCAAATGCGAGGAAAGTGCTTGGCCTCCGCTATCGCCTACTCCCATACTTGTATACATTAATGTATGAAGCACAGACAAAAGGGACCCCCATTGCTCGGCCCCTTTTCTTCTCATTCCCTCAAGATACCAGAACTTATGAAATCAGCACACAATTTCTAATTGGCAAGGGTGTAATGGTGTCACCTGTATTAAAGTCAGGAGCCATTTCGGTTGATACATACTTCCCAAACGGAAATTGGTTTGATCTCTTCAACTATTCAAATTCGGTGCTTGTAAATTCAGGAAAGCAGATCACACTTGATGCACCCCGTAATCATATAAATGTGTTTGTTCGAGAAGGTAGCATTTTGGCCATGAAAGAGAGCATGACTACTGAAGCTGCCCGGAAGACACTATTCCAACTGTTAGTGGGTGTCGGCAGTAGGGAAAATAGCACTGGAGAACTTTTCTTGGATGATGGAGAAGAACTTTTCTTGGATGATGGGAAAGGAGGGAGGCAAATGGAGTTTGGTGCTCTGTTATAGCCAAATAGAATTGAATAATGTCATTCTTCATTCAGAGGTGTTGAACAAAGATTTTGCTTTGAGTCAGAAGTGGACCATAGACAAAGTGACTTTCATAGGATTGGAATATATTAAGAGATTTAAGGGCTGTCAGTTGAGCACCACGGCTGGTCAAAATTTAATTGGAATCTCAGTCGTTAAGAAAAGTGTAGACAGTAATACTCAGTTTCAAATAATAGACATCTCAAACTTATCCCTACCCGTTGGAGCAGATTTCAAGTTGGAACTGAAACTCAACTTGTCAAAGAGCTCTACAAGGAAAAGCATTTAAGGCGCACAATATACATATGGTCAACAAAGATTGTTGTAAATCTGATTGTTCTTTTGTTATCTTTATCTGGCTTTGATTGGCATCCAAAAATTGTCCAATTGAGTTGAGAGATTGCAATAAATCTCGTTACTTGAATTGTTTTACAAACACTAAAAATGCATATTCCATTACTCTTTTAGTCAAATTTGCTGCGTCACTGTTTGGCTACCTGGGTAAATGATTAAAGTCAAAATAAGAGACAAGAGTTATAATTGGCCATCACAAGGTACTGCTTGAGTGCTTGTCCTTGTGGTCCACTAGCTCAAAGTGTAAACGTGCGCAGAGCCAATTCGAATGTGAAGTTTGAAAAGAAACGTGGGCTTAGTAGACTCTATCATCTCACAAGAAGAAACCAGAAACAACTCCTGCTTCTTCTCATCATCAACATCTTTCATTATTACTTTTATTTGTCTGTTGCATTTTTGTAGCTGCAGAAAAGAATCAGCTAGGCATGGCTACTCTGTTCGATCAGCGGCTGTTGACTCCTCACTGAAGTCGTTGACTGCTGGACTTGGCCTCATCAGGTCCTCCTCTATTTACGGACCTGATATTCAGAGCCAAAATACTTTTGCCAGGTTTTAAAATTTATGACTTAATTGTTCCTTGCTTTTATGTATTGTTCACTTACTGTTGGACTCAGCAGTCAGCGAGAAAGACTTGTTTCAAGTTTTAAATTCGATAAGCTAATGATGTTTGATGATTTTTAATTTCTCAATTTAATCAACTGGGAGACAAAAGTCCGTTTGAGAGTTCGAATAACAGATTCCAAAAAACAAAAATGGGAAATCCCACAAGAAATCATCCCCCGCCAATCCTATTGCACTCACCGCTATCTGCCAGAGAACAGATTAAACTCACCGGTAAACCAGCATAATGATTCAACCTACTTCCTATACCTTAATAAACGTTGCATAATCCTTTTCATATGTGTCTTCCAAGGAAAAATGATGACAAACTGCTTCACAAACAAAATGCATAAATAAATTACAATTGCTTTCGAAACTTCATTTTCCTAACTTCTGCCCAGAACTGATTTGCTACCAGAAATACTTGAACAACATTATTTGTCTTTTTTTTCCCATTTTGGTGAAAAATAATGTAAAATACCAAAGCTCAATACTATACTGTTCAACTACATGTCGCAAGAAATTAAAGAAATCCTAATTATATTAAAATTTATAATATTTAGGAATATTTTAATTAATTTGTATTTTAGTTTGATTTGGTTTCCTATTTAGAGTTTCATTATTTAGTCATAACTTATTTAAGTTGTATTTCTATTTAGGTATGAGTCTTATTAAAATAAGTTTTCTAATTAATATGAGTGTTATTAAAATAGATTTCCTAATCAAATTAAGATAAGTCGTAGTTAATATAAATAAGTGTCTTTTGTAACTTTATAAGGAGGGCCTTAATTATTTGTTATTGATTATTTCTTGGAATAAACTCCAGATTTTGAGTTCAATAATATTTTCAATTTTCAAATCTCTGTGTGAGTATTTGAGTTTAGTTAATTCTCTATATTCTGCGAAATCAACGAGTCTTAACTCCTAAATTTGTAACATTCTTTGAATCAACGTGAATTTAATTTATTTTTTTTATTCTGGTATTGTCTAAAATCTAACGGAATATTTTGAACTACAACTTTCACTGCATCGGTTTGGTATTAGACTCAAAACCTGATTCTCAGCTTCCTTCATCCACCCACCCTTTCTTTTTTTCCTCTTTAGCTTAAAAATGAAAAAACAAAGATAGAAACGTTAGCACCGTCCAAGGCTGCCGGCTTTTATTTTTTATCACCGCTCCAGTTGTAACAATCACCAATCAAACTAGAAAGAACCGACCATCAAACCCCAAGCAACGACCACTATCGATCGGTCACAAATCGCCGGAAAAATAGCCAAAACTACTACAAAAGCCGCCACTGTCATTCGCTGGTTTTCACCGCGATTTAGCCAGCACCACCACCATTAATGCACTCCTCTCCACGAGCCCAACTTTTCTCACCATTCCCCATTGCCTATCAATGAACCGATCGCCGGAGTCAAAGCCAACCCGTTGCCTTTAACTCCAATTTCCAGCCAAATCAGCACTTTTTTTTGACAAATCACCACCACCATCATACTCACCAAACCGACATCTTCCAGATCCACCCATCCCTGTTCAATTTTTTGATCATCATTGCCAGTATCTTTTGCTTATTTATAGTTTTGACCAAGTTCTTTCATTTATATCAATATTGCCCTTTGTTTTATGATTTTAGCAAAAAAAAAAACCCAAACAAACACAAAATAGAGAGAGAGAGAGAGAGAGAGAGAGAGAGAGAGAGAGAGAGAGAGAGAAATTTGAATCATGAAACCTCAACATCGTCGTGAAGATTTCGTCTTAAAAGAAGATATTTTAGTTAGGATGTTGAGGATTTTGCGTTCAATTGCTCAAGATTTAAAGAACTTCAAAATAGAAAATCTTTATACATAAAGCAGAGATATGGATTTAATGAAGTTGTTCGTGATAATGCATGTTGTGACAATAATAAGGAAAACAATAACTTTACTTTACTTGACAATAGTATTCCTTCCAAGGAGACTATTAACTGGCCATTCACGTCTACAATAAATTCTCCACATATATACATTGATTAGGATTGACCACCAAAATTTGATGACTATATTGGTCTTGTGGGACAACATGAGGTAGCAATGGATGTAGTCTCATATTATTCACTCGATTCAAATGGGGAAAGGTATCATAAGATTTTTCAACAATTGAAAGATTTTAAGAAGCACTCTTTTGTTATTGGTTTTCCTGAGAGCTTGATGTTACGACAAGGTATTCTTAGAAAAATTGTTGATTGAAGATTTTATCTCACATTGTTAGGATGGATTAGATAGATATAGTCATAAAGGTTGGAAAGTTAATGGTTATTCATCAGTATTGACATTTTAATTTAAAGATTAATCTTAAGGCAAATAAAGATTATCTTGGAGACTATAACGAGCAAAATTTGAGAACAAATTTTCTCCACCCTAGCGGCAATAATACAGAGCAAGAAATGGAAGAAATCCTAATTAGATTGAAATTTATATTATTTAAAAATATTTTAATTAATTTGTATTCTAGTTTGATTTGATTTTCTATTTTGAGTTTCATTATTTAGCCATAATTACTTAAGTTGTATTCCCAATTTAGATATGAGTCTTATTAAAATAGGTTTTCTAATTAAATTGGGATAAGTTATAGTTAGTATAAATAAGTGTCTTTTGTAGCTTTACAAGGAGGGCCTTATTGATTATTTGTTATTGATTATTTCTTGGAATAAACTTTAGATTTTGAGTTCAATAATATTTTCAGTTTTCAAATCTCTGTGTGAGTATTTGAGTTTAGTTAATTCTTGGTATTTGGCAAAATCAACGAGTATTAACCTCTAAATTCACGGCATTTTTTGAATCAACGTAAATTTAGTTTGTTCTTTTATTCTGATATTCTCTAGAATTAACGGAATATTTTAAATTATAACTTCGGCTGCATCACATGTATAGCTTGCTACTCGTGTTTATATCTACTTACTCGGCTCAAACACTGATGATTTCTTGAGCCAGTCAATAGAAAAGAATACTGTGAAGAAGTGACTTCTCTTTCATCCCAACCCGACCAATTTCAAACAAGACTTCTGGAATTATGAGAAATTCATAACACATCAAAACAATAAATACAAGAGTTATCAATAAGCCTGGTTACAAGGCTCTCTGGCTCAGGAATGAGCGCAGTGGTCATGTTGTTCCAGAAATGACTTGTTAGTGACCCTTTAAGAATCTTTTTGAATAAAGCACCTTACTGAGCTTTTTCACTCTCTGTCGTTATATGCTTGCATTGAAGATGAATTTATTTCAAAAATGAGAAAGTGTTGTTAAAACCAAAAGCACTCAACACTTAAATGGTTGATCTGCAAAAGAATGGATTCGTGCACAAGTATAAGCAAGACAAACATAAATACAAGAGCAAAAAGGTGAATGAAAATGGCAATGTATTTAATGGCAAAATCATAATTTATAAAGCAACATAAGGAGTTAACTTATATTTCATCGTGAAAAAATAAATTTAACTTATGGATTTAGTGGTTACAGAGCTCTGCAAAGCTTAAGCCACACATGAGCTTAAGCACAAAGCAAAGCACATTCTAGGATATTGCACATTATATAACCACATACAACCATCATGAATCATGGGTCAACCACTAGTATGCAAAACATACTTAATTTTTGAAAAATAAAAAGGTCCCTATATATATAGTAGTAGTCAAAACTCAAAAGCAGAAAAAAGTTCTTTCCTGACTATCAAGGCTTGAATATATTAGTTGTGTGTTTACTAATCAGTAATTAAAATGGGCTAGAATTCAAAATAAGTTAGAATCAGAATCAAGAATGGAAATCAGAATAAGTTATTTACTTGAGCGGTAGAAATCAGAATCAAAATAAACTATTATAATTTACTAAAATGCCCTTCATTAATTATTGTCCTTTGGTAATAATGATAATAAAAAAATAATAATAATGACAATGATAAATAATATTATTAGTATTTATTAAAATATTATTGTTGTTGTTGTTGTTATTATTATTAATTAAAATATTATTATAGTTATTGTTATTTATGATGATGATGATGATGATTATTATTATTATTAGTTTCATTATTTTTTAATTTTAATTATTATTTAAATTAAGGATAAAATAGGTATTAAGAAGTTTAATTGGGGGTAAAAAAGTTATTCTTGGAAATGGAGTTATGATTCCCAACCACCCTTGGGAATCATAACATTTATAATGATTCACGAATTTGTGGGCTTGACATTGTTTCCATTCCAATTCCAAACTTCAATTTAATAAGTAAACGAGTTTTTGATTCTGATTTCTCCATTATGATTCTTATTATGGTCTAGTAAACACAGTATAAGAGAAGTTGCAAGCCTAACAAAATTATTGGGCAAAGCTCTATGAGACATTTTGGCAAAACACAATTATCCTTCAAATCATCATGATAAAATATGTCATGACCTAGCCCATACTTCGCAAGATATCATCCGCTTTAGGCCTTCAAAAGGGTCGTACGGTTTTATTTATGGGGTGCCTATATACTCCAAATCACATCTTGTCAATTAAAGTATAGATCACTCATTATAAACCCAACATATTTTCCTGTACTCTGTCGATATGAGATTTACCTAAGGTGTTATATAAAAGTATATAATATCCTACATCATCAGCGAGTGAGTTGCTGGGTTGGTTTACAAGTCATGGGCACTCTTAATTAAGAAGAAGTGTTTTGGGTTACAAAATCCAATAACAAAACCTTGACGGGCTGTGTGCCCAAAGCGAATAATATCTATTTGGTTGTTAGGCTTGAGCTGTTACAATCGGTATTAGAGCCGACTTGTAACCCCGATGTGTGGATAGATGGATATGATAATGATATGATCTCGTACTATTCCCAATACTGTTCGCAATGACCTCTTGTGGGGAGAAGTATGCAATATCTCACATCCCTAGCGAGCAAGTTCCTAGACTGGTTTATAAGTCATAGGCTCTCTTAACTAAGAAGACTCGTTTTCGGTTACAAAGCCCAATAACAAAATTTTGACCAGTTGTGTAGCCAAAACGGATAATATCTACTTAGTTGTTGGGCCCGGATTGTTACAAAATAAATCGGTAGAGTAATATACCAGTTGATACACGACCGCAGATCAGCAAAAATAAGATCATTAAGATAGGTTTTACTATTTCAGATCCGGGTAGCCATCCCTGTCTAGATGATTAATGCAATTACCAAGAGCAAATGCAAAACATTTCACATTTCCGATGTGTTGAATTCTGAATCTATGCATGAACATAGGTCGTAAACGAGAAATGGTAAGAATATGGAATATTATCTTGTGACATTCTGTGGATTGACGGGGAAGAAAATGAAGGACGGTTGTACGTTCAACTCAATTTTTTTACTGTAACTATTCTCTTTACTTATAGAACCTTCTGGCAACTCGTTGCAAGAGATCAGCACCATTCCATCTCAAACGGGTTTCATCATACGTCAAATAGAACTCTTTTAAGCACTCCAATATGAAAGGACTGCAGAGAAAAGAGATGCAAATCTCAAAGCTGGAAATACAGTTGTAGCAAACGAACGATATATATATATTATGTAAAGTTCCTTTTTTCCAAGTAATGACAGAATCAAGATGGTGTCACACCCTCCAAACCATTCCATTAACTAAAGAGCAAACACCATTAACACCTGTGCTTTCCAAATGCCATTACGGCACCATTGAAAGAACTTTCAGGAAGCTTATCCTCCATACCAACAGAATTGTTCAGTGAAGACAAGGATTTCAGAAATATAATGTCAGAATCCATAGAGATACCTCCATATCTAAAAAATCCAACAAATTTTATTTCAAATCAGTATACTCTGGTACTCGATAGGATGAATATCAATATCTGGAAAAGATCACAATTCAATATAGCAATGGACAATGAAATACAAACTGCTAAAATACAATATGAAATTATTATGAACTTGAGCAAAGTAAATTGCTTAACATTGTCAAAAAGTATAGATGAGAGATTGCAGTCTTTGCAGATTTTTTCTTCCTTTGTCAGGTGGGAAGCAGTCTAAAGGAAATTTAAATAATCTAACTTGAACAGGAAGTGAAAATTTCTTCCTATTAAAGAGCACATGGCTTAAAAAAGGTAGGAATGACTTTTCTTGCACGAAAATGAAGAAACTTATAAGTAGGTTTGTCATTGTTTTTCGCTATTATTTTTATTTCACATAGTCCATTTTAGAAAATCATTTTCAAGGTGCTAATTTATCATTCTTTAACATCAACATTTTTCATAATTTCCCAAATTGTACTGTCCGAGAGTGCCGAAGAGAAGAGAAAGCGGTAATGCAAATGTGGCCCTGACTTCCCACCACAGTCGTTTCCTGATACCAACCCAACTAAAGAGTATACCCCAACCCTCATTTCCACATAAGATGAGGATCATTAAACTGAAACCAGCCAAAATTTCCAGGTTATATCCCAGAAGCAATCATTAAATTCTGAAAAAATAAATTTAGAGTCATTTGCAAAAAAAATGATGCATATATAAATAAGAATGCTGACTTGTAGAGAGCAGCAAGCCGGACAAGCTCAATTCAGTTGCGAGATTGCAAAAAATCTGATTGCTTGATTGGTTTTAGAAACGCTAAAAAAGAATATTCCATTACTCTTTTAGTCAACTTTGCTTCGTCAGTGTTTGGCTATCTGGGTAAATAATAAAAGCTAAAAGTTAAAGTAAGAGACAAGAGTTACAATTGGCCATTGCAAGGTACTGCTTGAGTGCTTGTCCTTGTGGTCCACTAGCTCAAAGTGTAAACGTGCGCAGAGCCAATGCGAATGTGAAGTTTGAAAAGAAACGTGGGCTAAGTGGACTCTTCTCATCTTAGAAAAAATGAAGAAACTAGAAAAAACTGCTGCTTCTTCTCATCATCAACATCTTTCATTATTACTTTTATTTCTCTGTTGCATTTTTGTAGCTGCAGATAAAGATTCAGTTGGGTATGGCTACTCTGTTCGATCAGCGGCTGTTGACTCCTCACTGAAGTCGTTGACTGCTGGACTTGACCTCATCAGGTCCTCCTCTGTTTACGGACCTGATATTCAAAGCCTCAATCTTTTTGCCAGGTTTTCCAATTTGTGGCTTACTTGTTCCTTGCTTTTATGTATTGTTCACTGACTGTTGGACTCAGCAGTCAGCGAAAAAGACTTGTTTCAAGTTCTAAATTCGATAATCTAATGATATTTGATGATTTTTGGTTTGTGAATTTAAGATTGATTGATTTGATTATGTTCTGTTTCCCTTCAGCTTTGAGACAAAAGACCGTTTGAGAGTTCGAATAACAGATTCCAAAAAACAAAGATGGGAAATCCCGCAGGAAATCATCCCTCGCCAATCCTATTGCACTCACCGCTCTCTGCCGGAAAACAGGCTAATCTCACCGGTAAACCACCAAACAGGACAGGGAAACCACTTCCTCTCCGACCCCACCTCAGACTTAGTCTTCACCCTCCATAACACCACCCCGTTTGGCTTTTCTGTCACCCGGCGATCCTCCGGTGACATTCTTTTTGACACATCACCTGAAATCTCAGATTCAGACACTTTCTTGGTGTTTAAAGATCAATACATTCAACTCTCTTCAGCATTACCAATAGAAAGGTCTTATCTGTATGGAATTGGAGAGCACACAAAGAAATCATTCAAGTTGACTCCTAATGACACTCTAACTTTGTGGAATGCTGACTTGGGCTCAGCAAATGTTGATGTTAATCTCTATGGCTCTCACCCTCTTTACATTGATGTGAGGTCGCCCAATGGGACAACTCATGGTGTTTTGCTGCTTAACAGCAATGGCATGGATGTTGTTTATGCTGGTGATAGGATTACTTATAAGGTTATTGGAGGGATTATTGATTTGTATTTTTTTGCCGGACCTTCGCCGGATTCAGTCATTCAACAATATACAGAGTTAATTGGTCGGCCTGCCCCTATGCCGTATTGGTCCTTTGGTATATTTTCTGTGAACACCTGCTTATTTTGTTTTGATATGTTATGCTAATACTGATATGCAATTTAATCCTTCTCTATGTTGCAATATGATGGATTGGAGTAAATTATTCGAAAATTTCTTAGATCATACTATGCGTGTTGTACTTGTTGGCCATTTAACACCATGAGCTATATATTGCTGAGTAAGTTTGAGAAAACGAAAATTTAAAGTATTGTTCCTTATCTTACTTAGGCCTATCTGGAATTGTGGTTGGATAACTGTAGGTTAAAACTTACAGCACTAAAATATTTAGTACACATTAGCTGCTGTAGTTTGAAAGCTAAGTTAATTTAATCCATCACTTATATATTGAAAAACCTATAATATCTTTATTATTTTTCTTAAAATTGTTATTTACTACATACTATTAACTTTTATTTCATAGACACAATCATTATAGCTTAAAAACTACAGCACCTCACTACTAAACAAGACCTTAGTTTTCTTATCAGCAAATTAGAGTCACTGCAATTTGATTTATTAGCTTTGATAAGTCATTCATTCTGAAGGATTCTTCTATCTGCCTTGAGATTAATTTATGTTCTTGGTGTATAATTTTTCTAAGCTAGATTGAGAGCTAAGCAAATGTGACGGCATGACCAATTATTTCGTTCTTCCCAATTTGATTTTCACGAAGTCCTAATGCACAGGATTTCATCAATGTCGATATGGTTACGAAAACGTGTCTGATCTTAAAGCTGTGGTTTCTGGCTATGCAAAAGCTGGTATCCCTCTTGAAGTTATGTGGACAGATATTGATTACATGGATGGATATAAGGATTTCACTCTTGATCCCATCAACTTTCCAGTGAACTCAATGCAAAATTTTGTAAATACACTCCATCAAAATGGACAGAGATATGTGCTCATCTTGGATCCTGGTATGTAGTTATAGACAATGAATTATCTCACTGCAGAAACCTTTTTTTCAGTTTATTTATCATCTCGGTCAATGAGCCCGATGAGAGCTCATTTGTCACAATATTGAACGTGTTGTCATCCCTTTCCTGCAGGTATCAGTGTGAATGAGACTTATGGAACCTTCATTAGAGGATTGAAGGCTGATATCTTCATAAAACGCGACAGTGTCCCTTACCTAGGAGAAGTTTGGCCTGGAAAAGTCTACTATCCTGATTTTGTAAATCCTGCTGCTGAAACCTTTTGGAAAGGTGAGATCCAATTGTTTCGAGATATTCTTCCTATGGATGGTCTTTGGCTTGACATGAATGAGTTATCTAATTTCATTACTTCCCTTCCCACTCCACATTCTACCCTTGATGATCCTCCTTACAAGATTAATAATAATGGAGTTCGACGACCAATTAACAATAAAACTGTTCCAGCGACAGCTCTGCATTATAGAAACCTTACAGAATATAATACTCATAACCTATATGGACTCCTGGAAGCCAAAGCTACTCATGCAGCTTTGATCAATGTTAACGGTAAAAGACCATTTATACTTTCCAGATCAACTTTTGTTGGCTCTGGAAAATACACAGCTCATTGGACTGGAGATAATGCTGCCATGTGGAATGATTTAGCATACTCAATTCCATCCATCTTAAATTTTGGACTGTTTGGAATCCCAATGGTTGGAGCTGATATTTGTGGCTTTTCTGGTGACACAACCGAGGAACTCTGCCAACGGTGGATTCAAGTAAGACTCTAAAAACTATGTTTAGATTTTCAAAGGCTCTAATGTATTATATTCTGACACAATAAACACAATGGAAAATGTACCAAAAAAGACCATTTCTATGAGCAGTCTTATTGCTATTGCAGTGAAATTAGATTTTTATTAATTTAATTTTCTTATGAAGTGTTTATGCAGCTAATGTCAAAATATTTTTGAAATGCAGCTAGGGGCTTTTTACCCCTTCGCAAGAGATCACTCTGCTAAGGGTACTATCCGGCGGGAACTCTACCTCTGGGACACGGTTGCTGCAACAGCCAGGAAAGTACTCGGGCTTCGCTATAAGCTACTCCCATACTTTTACACACTAATGTATGAAGCACATAGGAAAGGGACCCCCATTGCACGACCCATTTTCTTTTCATTTCCGCAAGATGTAAAAACTTACAGAATAGATGCGCAATTTCTTATTGGCAAAGGCGTTATGGTGTCGCCTGTATTGAAGTCAGGAGCAGTTTCAGTGGATGCGTACTTCCCTAGTGGAAACTGGTTTGATCTTTTCAACTACTCAAATTCAGTGTCTCTAAACTCAGGAAAGCAAATAACACTCGATGCACCGCCCGATCATATAAATGTACATGTTCGAGAAGGTAACATTTTGGCCTTGCAAGGAGAGGCCATGACAACTAAAGCTGCACGGAAGACACCATTCCAACTCTTAGTAGTTGTCAGCAGCAAGGAAACTAGCACTGGCGAAGTTTTCCTGGACGATGGAGAAGAAGTGGAGATGGGAAAAGAGGAAAGCAAGTGGAGTTCCGTGCAATTTTATAGCCAAATAATAAAAAGTAATGTTAGTATTAGATCAGAGGTTCTGAATGGAGATTTTGCTTTGAGTCAGAAGTGGATCATAGACAAAGTGACTTTTATAGGACTGGAAAAGTTTAAGAGATTGAAGGGGTATAAGTTGAAGACCTGCACAGGAAGAAAGTTCATCAAGAATCCAGTGATTAAGGCAAGTGTAAACAGTAATGGACAATTTCTTACAGTAGAGATTTCAAAGCTATCACTACTCATTGGAGAGGAGTTCAAGTTGGACCTGGAACTCAACAAGTAAGAAAAGTTCGAGTTGGACCTGGAACTCAACAAGCAGTCTGAGAGCTGTTAAGAAAGCATACATTACAGACAAACAATACTGCAAACTAAGCAGAGATTCAATAAATGCTGAGTATTGTAATAGATGTAGTTTTTGAATCATATGCTCTGCCATCTGGCTTGTTGGAGACAAAATACTTGTATCAATTTAGTTTGCAAAAGGGCTTATCAATTTATCCTCTGCCCTCTTAATCTCTGTGTCTCTCACCTCCTCCAATACTCTCTTCACATTCCTCACTTGCACTTTCAGATGCCTTCATCACCTTCTCTTCTAGCATCACTTGCACCCACGTTACTACTTTCTCCACTATCGTTTTAAGTACTTGTCTATGGCGGTGTCTAAGCGAGGAAAGCCATGAATGAAGGGTTTGCCGGCGAGTAAGACAACGAAAAGAACAACAAGAGAGTTAGTGTAGGTGACGTAATCAACAGCTTTCTGGAAGAGACGTTGACGTCTCACTGAGAAGGTAACCATTCTTCACTTTGCATTTTCTATTTTCTTGATCTCTATCTTTTTCTTGCCGTTTCCCATCTCAGCCCTTATGGGATTTGAGTTGGGGAATGTAAAATTTTATGACGCTTAATTAACTAAACCACTCATAAGAATTGGTTAAGATTTTTTTAAGAAATTAGAAAATTAAGAGGGGATTAATTCTCATTTTACCATATGTGCTACCTGCCAACGTATGTCCCCACAACATGTACTGATTTAACAAACTACATAAATGAGAAAATAAGAAGTTGAGGCTTCTACAATGCTTTCAACCAAAAAAAAAATCAAGACAAATACAAAATCGCAATAATCTTTCAGATACACCATTCATAGAATCATTGTCTCCACGAAAATGGAGAAAAAAAAATCATCCCAGTTTCCCTCAAAATGCAATGTCCCATACTTTAGAAAATCCAGCAAGCCTCTAGTCACTGAAATTTATTACCAAGTTTCTCAAGAGAAAGCATTTACAATTTATTTAATAACATCACACACAGAATATATACATCTGGACTGACAGTCTAAACAGTAAATGCCTTTATAAACAATAACCAACCCCATTTTAGCACTGTAGAAATATGGAAATTATGCAGAAAACTTTTCTCTGTCGTGAGGGGAAGAATAATCGATATCAGGACCAAGAGGGATGATCCCATATGAATTGATAGAAGGATGGCTTCCGTAGTAATGCCGCTTGATGTGTTGCATATTCACAGTGCTAGACATGCCAGGAATCTGATATATGTCTTTGGTGTAGTTGAACAGATTTGAATATTCTCGTAATAGTTTCTTGTTGCACTTGAAGTGAACTGCATAAACCTGTAAGCATAACAGACTCAAATCCTTGAGATGCATGAACAGACAAACTACAGCAAGTGTTAAAGAATACTATTAAGTTAAAAGCAAGCGAGCAAACAAAAGTTGTAATGATAAGATCTGTCTCAAGATATTCTGCTTTGCAATTCAACTTTACATAGCTATAGTTTAGTAAACTAAGAGATCTTATCAGTAGTTGCCTGATTTAGTACTAATTATATATATATATATATATTCATCTTTGTTTATGTGTGCAGACCTAGAAATAAGTACAGTTTAATAAGAAAGCAAAAAGGGAATCATGGTTCACTCATATACCATCTTCACAATAAACACAGATATTGCTGCCTGCAACATCCATTTAACTTTGGACCTACAAATATCAGATGTATATAATGAAAGATAAAATTTGTGAAAAACTCTGATTCCAAATATCAGCTTATTCGCCCGTTGATCCAAATTGTGAATTGTGAATGACGACAATCCAAAAATCCTAAAAAAAGAAGTAAATAACTTGCATACTGGTTTTGTGTCTCGGTTATGGCCATATATTAAAACAATTTCTAATAAATCACACCGATTTGAAGAACATCATAACAGTTTTGTACCAATATGAACAATTTTACTACATTCTCCTATATCAAACACTTAATTCCATGGAATTAGGTTGCAAACTTCTAGAGATGTCATCACCATTAAAAGGCAGGGTTAATATATGCCTTTTGGCTACCCAAATAGCGATAAGAGAGGACGAAAACAGAGAGAACAAAAATGTAGGTACTCCAGAACAGGTTAAAATCCAATATGAATACCTCATCAAATCTTATAAGCGTGACAAACAACCGAATGTCTGCTTCAGTCAGCCTGTTTCCACAAATGTATCGTTGCTTGCCAAGTATCTCTTCGCATTTGTCCAATGCTTCGTACAGCTGCCTAACAGCCTGCAGAAAGAATCAATGAACACTCTTAAATAACACAGCAAATGGCAGAGGTGTGATAAAGAAATCATTTCTAGAAATGAATACTACTGTGGCGAGAAAATGCCTTACTTCATCATAAGGTCCTTGCTTTGTCGCAAACCCACATCGATAAACACCATTGTTTATCCCACTGTATATCCATTCATTAGTCGCTTCAATTTGATCTCGCAGATCAGATGGATACAGATCCAGAGAAGCATTTTCAGCTATATCATTGAATTCAGTATTAAACATGCGAATTATCTCCGCACTCTCATTATTAACAATCGTCTTCAACTTCTTATCCCACAGTACCTAGTATAGAACAAGATCGCTCAAGTAAGTTAACACATGCAGACATAGAGAACAATATTAAAATGGAGATCACTAGTTAAGTGAACATACGGGAACAGTGAACTTCCCGGAGTAGTTTGGACTCGCGAGCTCATACAGATCTCTGACAGTTTTGGCTCCATTCAAAGGGTCAGGCTCAGCTCCTGGTTCCTCAGTATCTCTAGCCGGAAAAACCCATCCCCTATGCTCATCGGTTTCTTTTGTTCGTTCCCAAATTGGTTGGACTGACTGCAAAATGAATCAAACAAACAAACAACTTTATGTGGTGGCATCAAGAGTCAAAATATAAGAAATTCATTACACAATTCACCAACCGTGAAACCGATGGCTTTCTCAAGTCCTTTGATCTTCAAGTATGCAAGACACCTGGAGGCCCAAGGACAAGCATAGGATATATACAGATGATACCTCCCAGATTCTGCCGGAAACTGAGAATTCGGGTCGCGTAAAATAAAGTTACGAAATGTCGAAGCAGTTCTTGTAAAAGAACCAATTTCTGAGACTTCATCAATAGCAGATCGAGCCATTTGTCGAGAGTGCTAAAGGTTACAGAACTTGAAGAAATTAGTATTATAACTTTTACTCATCACAGAACAGAGAATCAGGTAACAAACAGCAGAATCTTCGTTTTCAACAAGCTAATTTTATTTGTTGAAAAGATGACAAAGAAAACAAAAACGAACCACCCAACAATTAACAGGACATCAATTGATTCAAATTACCAAACAAATAATTAGAATAGTTGAATTACCTTGAAAGGGAATGGACAGAGAATGAAGGAGGTCTTGGCAAAGTAGGTTTTGCTAAACAAAAATACCATTACTCAATCATCTTTGCCGGACCAAAAGCTTCTACCGCTGGTTAGTGGCTTAGTTTGTTGAAGAAGCAAAGTTAAATTTGATGAGGAAGCGTCAGTGCCAACTGCTAAAAAAGATTACGTGGCAGAAGATGGGGATTTTGATTATTGATGATGGAAAGAAAGTACACGACACAGGATTATAAGGGTTTACAATTTTTTTTTATTGAATGTTGAACCGCCGAGTTTTTTAATAATTTTCTACCATCCTTGCACTCATATTAAACAAATCGTGTACTCATCGGCCTCCAGTAACATGATTCGAGTACCTGTCGAATTGAGTGCATATAACATACAGAACCTAAAACTAAATTACGGTCATTTTGCTAAAAAACCTAACAAAGTAGATGAGTTTATTAATAATTTTCCAATTGATCGTATCCGCATCTGAAACTAAAAAAGTAGCGTTGATGAGTCGACGATATTATATACATTATTTTCTTAGTCGCCTTCTTTGTTTGTTAAGTGCCCATTTGACTATTCGTATGTCAGATATAATGCATGTTCGCTTCACCTATTTTATCGTAACATGAGGGCATTAAATTATCATAGGATCTCTGTCAATCAGAAACGAAAGTGATTAAAAACTGGAAATTGCCCAGAAATTTTTCAAATCAAGAAGAAGAAGATTGGCCGGCAATGTGGCACCCCAGCAGTGCAAGAATTTCAGATTTACAGAAATAAAAGTCAACAAATAGGGGTGAAGTAATCATTAGTAGTATATAGGTAACATTGAATATTAATATATTATAACCATCCTTGCTTGTGAAACTCTCCATTTCTGAGATGGAGACTCAACATTTCGGCCACGACAATGAAGGCAAGCTGCCTGCAGGATTTGCTCCAGCATATTGTTTGCTAATAACCCAAAAGGATAAAATGCAGAGCCAGTTTCACCCACTTCAACCTTGATGTTTCATTGGATAAAGAGCAAACATCCACGCTGAAATGCGGATGCATTGGGTACAATTTTATCTATTTGAAGGCAGGCGTTCCAGCACCGCAATTTTCAGATTGAAGATGATTCCAAGAAGTATGACTCCGATGATTGAGGCAAAGGAATCTGCTTCTTATTGTCAGAAAGGGATTCAGATGTTCGTACTGAAATTGCAATCTCTGACGGCTAAGGGGATGGAGATGAATTATGAATAGGGCAAGAGACTGATGCTAACACCCTCACTCTGCAGCATGTTGAACTAGATGAAGCGATCTCAAATCTCCAGCTTGGCCATCAACTCGAGTTAACAGTCATCAGGAACAAATTCAACTTGCATGCGAATGAATCTGCAGATTTTTCACAGGCTTGACTTACTGCTGTAAAGTGTCGGTTCAACCTTGTTGTCAGCTGGTCATCCTCTTAAACATGTAGGCCGCTTATCAAGAGGAATAGAATAACCAAGATGTACATTTCAGCCACCTGCGCATTTAAGGCACATAAAGGAGGAATCTTGATATCGACTGCAACACATACTTTGGCCCAATCCATCTTGATGAATTGATGAATTTCTCACAAATTTTGGAACAAAACTTATCATAGCTGCATTCTTTTCACCAAATTTATTTAAACATGAATGACTATGAGCAATGGTCACAAAATGCCATCAGGACATCACCAATTTCTTTGACGGCATATATGGACCATATTTCACCGCTGAGCTCAATATTTTCCGTTTCAGGGCAAACAATTATAACCTTCTTTTCCTTCTATTGGTGTTATCGGTATAATCTCTTGCAAATGCAGCATGGACTGTGATCTTACTTCCATCTCAAATCAATTCATAACTAATCACTATTGTCCGTATATGAAGGTCCAAACACTAACATATTAGAATGATCTACAAAGTTGATTTATTTAAGATCCATTCAATAACATGCTATTAAAGGCCCATTTTCTGTTGGATTGGTCTGCTAACCAATTCCTTCAGAGATCCGTTCACACAAGTCAGAGAAAAGAGCATACTTGTTCCTCTCAAAGCAAGCAGTCTTGAATGCTGCCAGAGCCACATGATCCACATTTCGGTCTATCTCTAACAATTTGTGAAAGAACAATGCTGCCATCCCTACTTTTTTCTCACTACAAAGCTTCCTGATTAAGGTATTAACTGTGCGAATCCAGAGCTTTTTGTCTAGGCTTTCCAAAATAATCATCGCTGTTGCAGAATCGCCTTGCTTGCAGTACTCATAGGCTAACGTCACCCGAGTAACTTCACAGGGGGTAACCCCCTTGTCAATCATAGATTCATAAAACTGACAAGCTTCATCCAACTTGGACTGTTTGCAAAGCCCACTAATAAGAGCTCCATAAGTAATATTATCAGGTACACAGCCAATTTGACTCATTCTCTGGAAAAATCTTATGGCCGAACTGATATTTCCATCTCTAAGATACCCGCAAATCATGGATGTGTAAGTTTCCTTGGTTGGAAACAAGCCAGCCGTAATGGCTTCCTGAAAAAATTTCTCACTTTCTTTCATTTTCTTTTGCCTGCAGAATGCAGCAATCAATGCAGTATATGCATGTATATCTGGATTCAGGCCGGCTTTGACCATCCTACAAAAAAGGCCCAGGGCTTGTTTAGTTTCAGCTTGCTTCAAATGCTCAGATAGAAGAATAGTATATGTAATTTTATCAGCTTGCAGTTCACGTTGAAATGCCTTCTTAAGAAGTTCATAAGCCTCTTGAACCCTTCCTTTTTTACAAAGGCCATCAACAATTGAATTATAAGCATAGATATTAGGAGTACAACCTTCTTTGCCCATTAAATCCATCAATTCATATGCTCTTTCAAAATTCCCCACTTTGCAATGGCCATAAATAAGACTAGTATATGTATTCGTGTTTGGGAGTAGACCTTGTTCTCTCATTCTCTCCAACAACATCTCTGCACGGTTCATTTTCTCCTCTTTGCAGTATCCACTAATCATAGCAGTATAGGTATGCACATTTGGCTTGTAATTATCACTCCGAACAAGCTTCAAAAACAGCCTAAATGCCTTTTCAGTCCATCCCTTCTTGCAAAGTCCGTCAATCAACACTGTATGAGTATACACATTAGGTTTCCAGCCTTTTCTAACCATTTCCTCCAACAGTTCAAACGCTTGCTTAATACTGCCCCTCTTACACAACCCATTAATCAAAGAAGTAAAATTGATCAAATTCGGCGTCAAACCCTTCACTATCATCTTATCAAAATACCAAAACGCCCTACTCACAAAACCTTTATCACAAAAAGCAGTAATCAACAATGTTAACGTAGCATTATCGAGAATAGCCCCTCTATCAAGCATTGCACTCAACCATCTATCAGCCTCCGTAACTCTACCCATTCTACAATACACAACAACCATCAACTTATAACTGGAAGCATCAGCACGAACCCCTCTGGCACACATTTCATCAAACACTTCCTCTGCATATTCAACCAAACCCATTTCACAAGCAATCCTCATAACGCGATTCAGCGTGCTAGTAATCAACGGCAACCCGTTATTCGACATCTCAATAACCATATTAAAGCCCTCTTTAAACCTCCCGATTTCGGCAAAACTACTCACCATACACTGCATAACTTCATTGGCTCTCTCAAAATTCCGATTGCTAATCAAAGACGTAGCACAGACTATGTAAAGCCTCATAAAATGACGAAACCTTGCAAACCCAATTGCCCAATAGAAGAAACTTAGTGCGACCATCGAGCCTGCTTCATTGGCAAGCGAAGCGACCACTGTAACAGCTTGCTCATGGGTCAAAGAATCAATGTCGATGTGAAGATCGAGCCTTGGAGGTGAAGATCTTAAATGGGTCTGTTGGTAATAGGATTCGAGGACCATCGAGCAGACTGTTTTGACCAAAGATTGAGGCGGCGATGGTGACGATGACGATGATGAAAAAGCGGACTGTTTTGAATTGGCGAGAAAATTGTGATGGTGTGTTTGATAACATACTGATCTGATAACGAATAGAGTGAGGCTTGGAGTGCGAGATGGTTTCCTTCGAAGGCCATGAGATCTCAGAACGTGAAAAGAGACCATCAAAATGGCGTTCAGTTTGAAGCGAAAACGATGATGTTAAGAAGTTCCAACAGTTTGTTCAGTTTTAGTTTACGCTGAAATATGGGAATTTGGCTACAATGCATCAGAAAATAAAATAAAATCAACAATTAAAAATTTAATTGTAATATGTGATTTGTAGTATACTATAAATTAATAACGAAATTACAGGCATAATTGTTATGATATTATATTGAATAAAATATGACTGTATTATTTATTTATTTATTAAAATTTAAATATAATTTAATCTCATCTCTAATTTTACTTATTGCTTCTAGGAGTTCTAGAGTTGAATTATGAAATTGCATGAATTAAAATTATCATATCATTATTGCTCATAAGTTGAATATGAGTAAGGTACGTATTTGTATCAACAAACACATACGTAAGAAATGTATTACCATAATTTATATAACAATTGATATGGTTCGCATATAGTTTCACTTGACGTATGATTTATTTCCATCAATATTTTGACATAGTTTACACACAGAAAAGTTTGTTGCATTCAAAATATAACTAGTTTCCCTCGATAATTATATTCATTTCACCTAATAAATGTGTTTGTTTGTTAACTTAACATTTAACATTCACAATCAATAATTTGCTACAAATAATTTATTGCAATAAATTAATAGCAAATCTTAATTTCTCCGTTAGTTTGCATTCGCTAGCAATTAAGCACACCGAATACACACAATATCAAAAAGAAATTGAGAGATTATAAAATGTCATCATATTATTACAGTTTTCGATTGTTCATATTGTTATATATGTAAATGGATAATCAAACTTATTTATTATTAGACCGAAGAGGGTTATGTCTATGATTGCGTGGACATCCATAAACAACCAGCCTTTGCTCATCCCTTGCTCAAGAATCATAAAATTCAGGTAACATCTTCTATTATAATTAATGCAAATTACATTATTGTGTGTCCTAATTATTCCTTCTCCTTTTGTATATTTACATAAACGACGGGTGAGTACATTTATAATTATCGTACGCTCGCAGATGAAGCCTTGTTTTGTTACTCTGAAACCAATTGTAAGTCGTAGTCCTAGGCGCCATCATCAAATTTCAAACAAGCCATTTGAAAGCGGGATCACCAAAAGGGTGAATTGCCAATTTAATTCTGCGTATGTCGTGTCATAAATGTCATTAAGTATGCAACAAAAGTAATGCGAAGCAGTCCAAGTACAAATTAAGCTTGTGGGGGTCCAGGCTGATCTTAGCGTGCATAACCCATCTGTTACGAACCAGCAATTTAGTGCAGGAGGTGTCTACATTCAAAGTGGGACAGAAGCCATTAATCAAACTGATTCCATTCAAACAGGATGGATGGTAAGTGATATATTAAATAACTATTTTTCTTGTCTAAATAAACGATTAATTAATTAATTGGTACCATTAATTTCATCTATCTTAATTTGTTTTGGTTTTCATTCTCTTGGTTTTATATATATATATATATCAATTAATAAGTATAGGTACACCCATCGTTGCTCGGGGATACCCAAACTCATGCATATGCTAAATGGACTGTATGCACTCTCCCTTTTGCTAACTAATAAAGCTTGTTTTTTTCTAAACACATTTATGTAAATAAATAAAGTAAGTTGTGTGGTGTGGTGCATGTGTTTGATCAAGTAAATCTCCGTGCATGCATATGCATGCATGCACAGAGCGGTGAAAAAGGTTGTATGAATACAATGTGCGCCGGTTTCGTGCAAGTCCACAGAGAAATCGCCGTTAACTTTATCCTCGAGTATGTTTCTGTTGTTGGAGGATCACAATATACTTACAGCTTTTCACTGCTACAGGTAGGTACGCATGCTAACTTGGTCAGTTGAATCATTAATTTAATTTTAGAGAGAAAAGGTTAATTTGCCCTAAACGGAATAAACTAGCAGAAATATTTTTGTATGAAAAATACAATTGACAGGATTCAAGTACTGGAGATTGGTGGCTCCAGTACAATTTTGAGGAGCTTACAGGGTACTGGCCAAAGCAACTATTCAAGGTCTGCAGAGCTCAAATAGGGAAATAGCATGGGGAGGAGCAGTTTCCAGTGAATCAAGTCCAAGCCCTGTAATGGGAAGTGGTCCTTTTGCGGAAGAAGGTTCTGGATATGCGGCTTTTGTGACAAATCATGCTTACATGGATGAGTCCCGCAACTTACGCTCTGCTTATGAAAAGGACTTGGAAGCTTACAGCGACGCCCCCATGTGTTATCGGTTAGCTCCTTATACGGATTTTGGCTTTTTCTATGGAAGTCCTGGTGGAAATTGTGGAACTTAACAGTAGTGTATATGTCTTCTTAATTCTAGGTTTGTCCAAAATGTAGCTTTTAATTAATTTTAAGATGGAACAAATTAAGTTATCAAAATCCTTTTCCAAGTGAGTTGCATTTTTTTTCTTTTTTCCTTTTTTTTTGGGTAGAAAGCTCATGTTCTGCTTCTCTCTCTCTCTCTCTCTTTTCCTTTTCTATTCCATTATAATCTATCTTCATCTATCTTTCAAATTTTCGCGTCAAGATACTAAAAGTAAAACTATTTTGGCAAAAATTATCTCCAAATCAAACTTGTAACTTGGAATGGGAACAAGAAAGCAAGTTAGGTGAAAAATGAAAGGGAAGACCCATTTCTTTTTTTTGATTGGAACAAAAGGCAATCAATCCTTCAGTAATCAGCGGAGAGAAAAGAACTCATAATTCATATTTACATTCTCGTCTTACGTTAAATTTTTCACCTATAAACAGCCAATTAATGGTATCATATGTAAATTAATAAATAGCAATTAAGTTATTGATTAATAAAAAAAAATATTCTTATAATTATAAAACTATCATTATTTTCAATAGCTTAACATACGCCTTTTAAGCCTCTCTATTAGTCTTTACTTGACATCGTAACACTCTTCTTTGATGATTAGGTGGGTGCAAAGAATTTGTTATCAATTCCTCATTTTATTAGGGATGGAGAGTTGAAGATGCTTTAATCTTCACATGCAACTCCTACCTTTGCATGATTGGAAGATATTTTGCTCACAATCAAGGCAAGACTAACGCATGATCGCCATGAGTGGCATAACAATTCTCTCGGGTAACCCCACATAGTAATTGACCATCAACAACCATTTCGGCCTATTAATTTTTCTTTGCCATTGTCTATATTATAAAAGTGTTCGCAATTACCATTATGGCAATTTACCTTATATTCTCCTCTTGCACATGTTGCCACTTTGCCTTGACCTCTCTCCTAAGGAATTGGTTTGACCGCATAAATCGTAATTAATTACAAGATAAAATGCATAAGTTTTGTGACCTAAAAGACATATCATGTCGTCAAAGATGTTGAAAGAGAAGAGGTGGGGTCCAAAATGGAGTAAAAATCACAAAAGGCATCACATGCTCGCTTTTCACACAAAGGGTACATACATCATCTAGCCCTACATTTGTTTTTTACTTTCATCATTTACTTATTTAACTAATCACCTTTATGCTAATCACATTTTGGTCAATTACAAAGACTAAAGTTAAAAACAGTAGCACAACTAGTCAATTGCAAGACTTGTGGATCAACTAAAGTTTTTATTCTAAAAGCAAAATAAAAATATCTTTTGATGCGAAGAAGAATAACATCTCATAACTTAAAGCATTATATGTACGTTAAACTTGTAACTTGACACGTTATACTTACAACTCTGTCAAATATGCCATTTTAATTTGAAGGAATCAGAAACTCTTTTAAGTAATATATAGCAAATAATAGTGTTATTCATTTAGTGATCCCAATGCTTTAAAATTGCTAGTTTAAGAGTGGGCACAAAATACAGAATATTTTTGTTCGGTACCCAACTTCTTTATATCTCAATTGGAATGAAGAGGGGAAAAAACAAAGGGGAGGCAACATTGTTATCATTAAAAAGTAAGACAATGATGGACAATGAAATTATGTAAACATGCAAGCCACTGTCCACCACAAAACAAATTAATTATTATGAACAAGAATCTCACCGACCCATTAACTCATGCAAACCCCTTAATTAGGCCCTTCTACTCTTTATAAGAAAACTAATTCTCGAACTGTCAATAGAAGCAGCAGCTGCAACAACAATAATGATTTGGCAAAAGCTGCCTTTTTATTTCCTCTTGGTATCTCTCAATTGTGCTCCTTCTTTGGCCTTTCCTGTTAGCCAAAGCAAGGAATTGTTCAACCAAGCAAAAACTTATGAGGGCTCTTCCGATCTCGTTAATCTTGAATATCACATGGGTCCTGTCCTTGCATCTCCAATAAATGTGTACATAATTTGGTATGGCGATTGGAGTTTATCACAACAATCCACTATCAGAGATTTTCTCCATTCAGTTTTCTTCTCCTGCCCCTTACCCTTCTGTTACTGATTGGTGGAGAACCGTTAGGCTGTACACTGATCAAACAGGATCTAAACATCACCTGGAACATCGTCCTTTCAGGGGAGTTTTACTGATTCCAGATACTCCCATGGGGCCTATCTCAGCCGCTTAGACATGCAATCCATCATCAAAACTGCTGTTACTTCATACAAAAGTAACAAAAGAGCAATGGCTCTTAATCCTCACAATGGCCTTTACTTGGTGCTAACATCTCATGATGTTGAAGTTCAAGATTTCTGTAGAGCTGTTTGTGGCTTCCACTACTTCACATTTCCAAACATTGTTGGTGTCACTGTGCCTTATGCTTGGGTTGGTTACAGTGGAGCTCAGTGTCCAGGCATGTGTGCCTACCCATTTGCATGGCCCGGTTATTCAGGCAGCGGCAGCTCACCACCGGGAAAAAATGAAGGGCACGACATAATGCGCGCACCAAATGGGGACGTGGGGGTGGATGGAATGATTAGTGTGCTAGCGCATGAGCTTGCAGAAGTATCGAGCAATCCTCTGGTCAACGCTTGGTATGCCGGAGATGACCCCACAGCGCCGACCGAGATTGCAGATCTGTGTCTGGGCGTGTATGGATCCGGTGCTGGTGGAGGATATGTGGGGAAAGTGGACAAGGATACATGGGGGAATAGCTATAATGTGAACGGAGTGAGGGGAAGGAGGTTCATGGTGCAATGGGTATGGGATCCTGTGAAAAGAAGTTGCTATGGACCTAATGCCATGGACTAGAGCTTAGAGGTGTGTTTTCTTGTACATTATTTTCTATGATTATTTCATTTCTTACTCAGATTGCAAGATGTGGGGTTAAAGGAAGACACAGGAATCATATCAGGTTAAAGCTGGCATGGTGTTAGAGCCGCCTGCCCCTGATTGCTTTCTTTGCTTATGCTTTTCAGAATTCATTTCAGAGGGACTTGATGCATTTGCTTGCTTCATTCATGGCTAATTTCTGTGTATGCAACAAAATATGTAGAAAACGATTTTCAACCATGCATATGCTGAAAAGAGATGATCAATTGCGGACAGCACATGTTTTAATTGAAAATATAAGTAAATAAAAGATACCATCAATCCCATTTCAAACGCCATCTATTACCCTGAAGGAATTCAGTAGATTAAAAACAGAAAACTAAACTTGTGTTTGACGATAATGATTCAATCTACTTTCTATACCTTATTAAACAGTGCATAATGCTTTTCATATGCGTCTTGCAAAGAAAAACAATGACAGATTGCTCCACAAAAAAAAAAAAAAGCATAATAAATTACAACTGCTTTCGAAACTTCATTTTCCTAACTTTTGCCCAGAACTGACTTTCTACCAGAAATACAAGAACAACATTATTTGTTTTTTTTTTTAAAAAAAAAAATTTTGTTGAAAAATAATGCAACATACAAAAGCAAAATACTATACTGTACAACTACATGTATAGCCTGCTGCTCATGTTTATACTCTCAGGCCGCTTTACTAAGACGGCTCAAACACTAATGATTTCTTGAGCCAGTCAATAGAAAAGAATGCTGTGAAGAAGTAACTTCTCTTTGATTCTAACTTGACCAATTTAAGCAAGACTTCTGGAATTATGAGAAATTCATAACACATCAAAACAATAAATACACAAGTTATCAATAAGCCTGGTTACAAGGCTCTCAGGCTCAGGAATGAGCGCAGAGGTCATGCTGTTCCAGAAATGAAATGTTAATGAACCATCAAGAATCTTTTTGAATAGAGCATCTTGTTGAGCTTTTTCACTCTCTGTTGCTGGAGTGATGAAATATCTGTTTGCATTGAAGATGAATTTTGTCAAAAATGAGAAAGTGTTGTTAAAACCAAAAGCACTTAACACTTAATTGGTTGAGCTGTAAAAGAAATGGATTTGTGCACAAACATAAACCAGACAGACATAAAGCAAAAAGGTGAATGATGATGGTAATGATTTAATGGCAAAATCATAATTTATAAAGCAACATAAGGAGTTAACTTATATATCATTGTGAAAAAAGAAATTTATCTTATAGCGCACATTCTATAACCACATGCAACCATCGTGAATCATGGGTCAACCACTACTATACAAAATAAACTCAATTTCTGAAAAATAAAAGGTCCCCATATATATTAGTAGTCCAAACTCGAAAGCTGACAAAAGTTCTTTCCTAACTATTAAAGCTCGAAAATACTAAGAGAAGTCCCAAGTCTAACAAAATGATTTGGCAAAACTCTATGAGGCATATTGGCAAAACACAATTATCCTCCAAATCATCATGATAAAATAAATCAGTACAATAATATATCAGATCAGCAAAAATAAGATCATTAAGATAGGTTTCACTATTTCAGGTCCGGGTACCCATCCCTGTCTTGGTGGTTAATGCAATTACCAAGAGTAAAGGCAAAATATTTCACATTCCCAATGCGTTTGAATGAATGTATGCAAGAACATAGGTCATAAACAAGAAATGGTAAGAATATGGAGTATTACCTTGCGATATTCTGTGGACTGATGGGGAAGAAAATGAAAGACGGCAGTACATTTAACTCAAATTTTTTTCTGTAACTACTATCTATACTCCAGAACCTTCTGGCAACTCGTTGCAAGAGATCAGCACCATTCCATCTCAAACGGGTTTCATCATACGTCATATAGAACTCTTTTAAGCACTCCAATATGAAAGGACTGCAGAGAAAAGAGATGCAAATCTCACAGCTGGAAATGCAGTTGTAGCAATGAAAGATAATATATTTTTTTTCCCATGTAAAGCTCCTTTTTTTCCAACTAATGACAGAATCAAGATGATGTCACACCCTCAAAACCATTCCATTAAGAAAAGAGCAAACACTTAATACCTGTGCTTTCTAAATGCCATTACGGCACCATTCAAAGAACTTCCAGGAATCTTATCCTCCATGCCAACAGAATTGTTAAGTGAAGACAAGGATTTCAGAACTATAATGTCAGAATCCATATAGATACCTCCATATCTGAAAAATCCAACAAATTTTATTTCAATTCAGTATACCCTGGTACTCGAAAGGATAAATGTTAATATCTAGAAAAGAATCACAGTTCAAGATGGCAATGGACAATGGACAACAAAATACCAACAGCTAAAATACAATATGAAATTATTATGAACTTGAGCAAACAAAAAAAATGTTCCGGGTTTTCTCTAATCCCATTTCCTGGTCCAACCAAAGTAAATTGCTCAACATTGTCAGAAAGTATAACTAAGAGATTGCAGTCTTTGCAGATTTTTCCTTCCTTTGTTGGGTGGGAAGCAGTCTAAAGGAAATTTAAATACTCTGACTTGAATAGTATGTGGAAAATTCTTCCTATTAAAGTGCACATGGCTTGAAAAAAGTAGGAATGACTTTTCTTGCATGAAAATGAAGAAACTTATAAGTAGGTTTGTCATTTTTTTTGGCTATTACGTTTATTTCTCATAGTCCATTTTAGAAAATCATTTTCAAGGTGCTAATTATCATTCTTTACCATCAATATTTTTCATAATTTCCTAAATTGTACACATTATTTACCCAAACCTGTATGTATTTCCACATAAAATGAGGATCATTAAATTGAAACCAGCCAAAATTTCCAGGATATAGCCCAAAGGCAATCATTAAATTCTGAAAAAATAAATTTAGAGTTCAATTGCCAAAATAAAGATGCATGTATGAATAAGGAAGCTTACTTGTAGAGAGCAGCAAGCCGGACAAGCTCACTATAATGAGTATTATAAAACTTTGTCTTTCTCCATTCAAACCAAACAGAAGCAAATTCATGGGCTGGTGTATCTTTCAGTAGTTCATCGAGATTCGGCATGATAACAGCAACTTTGAAACTGACGAATAAGTTCTTCAATCAACCACACATATTGATGCATAACAAATAAATCTAACAAGAATATTATGCGCTCTTACCCATCCTTCACAAAGCTGTCTTTGAAAAAGTCGAGCTCAATTGTCTCAGAAAACACCACAACACAAGCATCTCGATGGTGGAAAAGCACACTCTCAAGCCCCCTTTGATGCCTCACACTATACATCCAAGAAGGTGAATTCCACACCATAAAAACCCGCATATCACACCTGCCCTTCCTGAAAAATGCGTCCATAAAATTCGAAAATGAAAGTCTAGGATGTAAACCAGGATAGTAACCCCATCTCTTTCCATCCGCATATATATGACTTGAAAACTCATTCTTACCCTGATAAGCCTTAGAATCTCTGATTGCCTCATCAGTTTTAGTACTCACATTTCCTCTTGCACTCAAATCCTTGTTAGAGTCATTTACCTCCTTATCATGTAATTCACCAGTAGCATTGCCACTCATTTCATCTTTTACATACTCCCTATCATTGTTCACTCTCTTGCTATGCGACTCATTATTGACATTATCATCCAAAGTCCTACGTTCCGCCCTCTTAATCTCACCCGTCCGATCCAACTCCTCTCTATCATTTCCTCTAAAATTCAGATCCCCACTGCTATCTAAAACTCCCAAAGGCTTCTTCCCAATAAACGGAACAAGCTCAAACTCATTCAGCAACAATTTCTGCAACACTTTGTCACCCCTAGTGAGTCCACTAACCCCAACCCCATCTGGGTCCTGCAACAAAGGATTGTTCATTGGATTCAAGACCTCCAAATGAGATTTAAACATCTTATCTCTCCTTAAGAACTCGCTCTTTTTGTCAAACCACTCACCCCATTTCTCTCTTAAAGGAGACTTCCCCTTCCCTGTCTTCAACAGCAACGCATCCTCAATATCCTTCACTAAAGTCATCTTTCTCCTCACGTGATCATCGACGGGAAAATCGTCTGATCCAAACGCGACCTTACTTTTATCCTCTACATTCGACTGTAGAGTAGTAAATCCCGAGTAGTCAAAATCCCAGTCATCGATTGATCTCTTGTTGAATGCGCGTCGTATGGAGCCAGACAGGTGGTCGAAGTAATAACCAGATGAAGACATCTTGGGCTTCTCTTCGTTGTCGGCAATGACGTCGTTGTCGTCGAGGGTGTCCAGCTCGTCGATCTTGTCCAAGTTGTCATTGGAGTCGTCGGAATCGGAGAGGAGGGGATCGATGAAAATGGCGTCGTCTGATGAAATTTGGTGGTGACGGAGAATTTGGTTGGGCTGGGAGAGCCGAGTGTGGAGAAGAGAGACAGAAAGGAGGAGGAGGAGTGCGGCGATCAAGGCGCATACTTGCGCTCCGTAACGGGGCCGCCGCCGTGCCCTTAGTGTTCGTAGCATCTTTTCAGTTAAAGTTGTCGAAGGATAATAGACATTGCTAGCCTGAGCTGAGTTTTGACAGCTTGTAATCAAAAGCTTTCTTCACTCAGCGAATTGAATCGAGATAGAGTTGAAGCAAGGAAAGGCACTTAGCTTAACTTATTAATTAATTGTTATTATTTTTAAATCTTTCAGAAAAAAAAAAAATTACTATTTTCTTTTTTATAATACTCGTTGATGCTATATATAACATACTGCTTTCCTTTCAATTCAAGAAGAATTCTGATGATTTTTTAAACAAGTAATCGAAGAAGGGAAAAAAAAAACTAAGAACTAAAATTTTGGAAGAGGAATTGGTGCAATAATTATATTTTGAGAGAATAAAACTAATTTATCAAAAAATTTTAACTTGTAGATATTTTCATCAAAACAGTCATTTCTCTGAAACAGATAAGAAGATACAGGCTAAACTATGCAGTTTTAAAACTAATTAAACTCAATTAACTACAATGATTTAATAAAAATCAATCATTGGAAACACTCCATTCTCTCCATCCATTATCAAACCTGGAAAAGAAAATAGAATAAAAGGAACTCTTCAAATTCAGGCACCTGATGCAAAAACCAAAAAGTATCATCTAAGCCCCTAATCCTAAAACAGATCAAAACCAACAGGGTGCTATTTTCCTTTGTTTCTAAACTTGAAACACCAAATCACATCCAGACCATGAACATGTCTAACTAGTACTATATACATATATCAAAGAGAGCATTTCTAGTCAAAGTATGTTCACTAGATTCAGACCTGTAGCAAACAAAATTTCATTGGTGCTCATAGTCAGTCAGCAAAGTGATTGAATTCATTTGAGCCCTTGCCAAAAAAATATTCCAGGTGCTTCAATGAGTCAGCAGCGTATACTACATTCACAGGTGTTAGGTTCCTTCACCTTTCATCGTTTACACAAATATCTGCCAGTTGTTGGGATAATCTTAGAGTTTTTTGTTGTTTCAGATTGTCTGGTATTGCCCTATGATGATTTCACCATCACTGGAAAGAACTGAATTTTTGTCGTCATCATTTTTTAATATATCCACTTTGCAGCCTTTGCATCGACTAGCTATGATTTCCTCACAGACCCCCTCTGATTTAGTAGCTTGATTGTCCGAGTCATTCACCATGTCAACATCATTTCCACCATCCAAGTTAGCATTTGAATCCAACTCCTGTATGTTCCTTGAGCATTCAACTCCACCAGATGCAGTCCCATAATGGCTTCTTTCACATGCTTCAAGCGATGACTCTTGTTCAAATGAGTGGGCACTACCCTTGTGATCTTGAAATAATCCGTCCACTAACGAATCCTTGTTTGTCGGTATGTCAACATCATTTGCATCATCCAAGTTAGCATTTGAATCCAACTCCTGTATGTTCCTAGAGCATTCAATTTCACCAGATGCAATCCCATTATGACTTCTTTCACATGCTTCAAGTGATGACTCTTGTTCAAAAGAGTGGATACTGCCATTGAGGTCTTGAAATAATCCATCCACTAATGAATCCTTGTTTGCCGGTCCTTCCACAGAAATTGAAGATGGTATGGATCTGATATCAACATTTTTGGACAATTCTTTTCCATCTTGAATAACATTACTAGCTGCTGCCCCACGAGTTTCCACAGTTTCTTCTACTTCACAATTTGAGACCCTTTCACCTTCACCAGTATTGTTTTCATGTCCGACATGACTCAATACACGCAACTGCTCAATTTTTTTAGGGGTGTCAACATTGATACTTTTGTCATCAATCAACTCATTCTTACTAAAATCTGGCCTAATCAACTTCCTCTTTTTTTGCAGTCCACCAGCACAGCCCTCAGTCTCTGCTTTCCAACCACAACTACCAATCTTACTATCACTGTCATGACTCTTTCGCAGTTCACTGCGACGCTTAAAATCCACAAAAGGTGTCTTTCCAGCTAATTGGTCACTACTCTCTTCAATAGCAGTAATATCATTCATTCTCACCTCATCTGAAATCTTCTTGAAATGATCCTTTGATAATTTTGAATCAGAGGTGGTTCTTCTCTTTTTCCCAAAATCTGCGGTGTCAAGTTTGATTAACTGTCTATGCTTTCTCATTTTCAGCCACTGGAAGTGACTTTGGTGCAGCATTGACATCACATCATCCACTGAAGTATCCATACTTTCTTCATCTACCCCAACAAGCGTGTCATATTCTCTTATGCATGCTTTTGGCGCCAAAGCTAAGCGCGAAAACACACTTTTTCGGTTCTTTTGACAATCAGAATACATAACTCCAAAATTTTCGCAGACATCAGGCTTCAGTGAAGAACTATCATGGAGGTCTGTGTTACTGAATTTGACAGGGTCAACAGGACCCTGCAGCTGGCTCTGACCCTCTTTCAAATTAATTCCAAATGGCAGCGTTTTCTGATCATTTTTATCTAGTGCTGCTTCATGACATCCATAATTAAACACAAAAGAGGGATACTGACGGGGACTAAAGGAATAAGCACCCAAATTCATTCCATCACAGTTTCCACTATCTGAAAAAGGGACAGGACTAAGTCTTGGAAGGAAAAGGCCCCTACGACCCTCATTCTCAGATGGATTTGTTGCCATGTTTCCAGAATAAGAAGCCTCTAATAATGCCATCCTAGTCCCCTGGGAGTTCCTATAATGGTTGGAAGATGGCACTGGAGCACCATAACCTGAAGCAGAACAAAAATCTGGGCACCTTGCACCTCTTGGCTCTGTGTATGGGACAATGTCAATAACATGGCTCTCAGGATCATAAGGAAGACAGTTCACTGCTTGTGGTTCCATTGAGCGACAAAATGTTGAAGATGGCTCAAATTGACAGTGAACTGATGAATCTGATGGTAACCTACCATCATCAATTACTCTTCCAACACAGGCTAAGCAGGCGCCAAAATGATCAGCAGAGACTACCGATCCATGACTACTGTTGGCATCATGTTCATCTTCCCATTGAGTACTTGTGATAGACCTATCATCGGCTGCTCTTCTAAATTTATCCATGGAGTACCCAGCAGCTTTACATGTGGGAAAATGTGTCTGAGGCTTTGTCTTTCTCAAACTAAACAGATAGAGCAGCTTATGAACCTACAAGATGCAAGGAAGGAGAAATTGATAAAAACTCCATCTTTATTTCATTGAGGTCAAATTAATGGACAACAAACAAACCTGAACTTCAGACAGTCCAAAATTGAACTTTTTTGCTGAGTAGTAATTTTCTTTGATTGCCTCACCAAACTCATCTTCAGAAAGTGGACTGCAGTGCCACAAATGTGTGAACTTCACCTACAAAGAGAAGGGGGAAAATCCTCATAAAAGAATCAAGTAATATATAAAGCCTTTTGTCGAAACCTAGGAGGAAAATGGCCATAAATGAAATATACATATCCATAGGACCACACCTGTGCAGGGAATTGCTTCCCAGATGAAAAATATGCATGGGGAAGAATATTCATTGCACCATCTGAGCTTGCTTGATAAACGCCATGAAGTTCTCTCCTCTCAAATTCAAACAGAAACAAAATCATACCAGCTTTAATTTGTTTCACAAAAGGGGCTAGCCCAGATGGAAGACCAAATAGCTTCCGTCTGAAACACTCTTCTTTTGTTCCAGTGTTTGCCATGAATATTGCTCCAAACTCTGGAACACATCCAGGCCACTTGAACTCCATTGTTGCCCTTAACTACAACCTGTCAAATTGAATAATGCTAACAGCAATAACAACCACAACTGCTACACCCCCAAAATTTAAAATAAAAATAAAAATAAAAGTAAAAGACACTTAAGACACTCCTTGTTTCAAAGAAAGAATTAATTTTCAGGATTGTGAAAAGTATCATATTCAGGGCATCAGGGCAGGATATCAGAGCAGGTACACAGCAAGCAAAAAAGTGAACACGGTAGAAAATGTAAAGGGGCAGACAAGGAGGAAATACACCATACACATGTGCTAGTTACAAACATAGATCTTATGGTTAGCATCTGCTTTAAGATATCAAAAGATGTTCATTTTTCAGTATGCCAATCGAAGAAGAAAAGAAGCGGGGGTGGGGAAGGCTTCTAAACTTAAATCTTATTAATTTGCGACAACTTTATTTGCTAAAACCCAACTCCTCCATCCCAAACCCACAAGCACATGCATAAACATATTCACTTTGAGCATATTAAAATTCATATTGACCATTTAAATGTTTATGAATCTACAGCGAATTGAATGAAAACCATAAGTTTTCATCAAAGAATATAAGTTGGCAGAACCTACAAAGCATATTCACAGTTAACACAAAAAGTAGTTTCGCAAAAATTTTAAACGCCAAGTGTCTTTCAACGAAATGGTTTTACACCAAAACCCCAAACCAGAGAAATTGACCACCAACCATCAGGCCAACCATGACACCACAGAGACATCCCATTGGCCACCACACACACAAATCACTTGCCACCATCAATAAGAACACCCTCTTCAACTTATAAATACATAAACCAAACACAAATCATAATCTAACCATAACTTTAGACTCTTAGAACAATGAAATAGCAACAAGGCAAATATCACTTAAAGTAGCAGACACAGTCATTATCAACAATAACAAAAATATTCACTCTTTTACCGACCAAGAATCCAGCGGTGCCGCCGGAAGTTCGAACGAAGTAACTCGCCGCTTTCGCTCTGTCTCTTTCTCTCTCTCGACTTAGCGGATTTAAGCAACGAGAGTTATTTCTTTATCTACTTTCAAAAAAAAAAAAAAATTATATTGCCGTAAAATTAAAATCAATAGAGTGGTAATTTTCTTCTAAACATAATAAAATCCAATTAAAAAAAAAGGATATTAAACAATGTATCTTAATATCTCATACGTGGTGCTGTCGCTGCGGCAATTGTGGCTCCATGGCGCTAGAACAGATGTTATGAGAAGTTAGAGGGAATGTCCAGCCAATTTATTATATATATACGTTCTGCAAATGGCGACGTTCTAGTTGTGTTTACAAAATCCAAATCTCTGACTCTCTCTGTTTTCTAATGTTAATAAAATAACGCGCATATGCCTAACCTACCCCACCAAGATTTCCTCCTGACGTATTATCAAATTCTCGTCTCGTGTAGCTTTTCTCCAAACGAAAGAAAAAATTCTCGTCTGGCGAACAGATGCAAAAAGTTTACTTTTGAGGCGATATTTGGCATTTGAGTTATTGTTAATAATAATTGTAATAATAAAAGTTGAGATAGGATTCATTAAATTTTTTTATTTATTATTAAAAATATAAAATTTTAAAATTATCTTTCACTAATTATTTTTTCTCTCAATCTTGTAATTATATATTCTCTTTCTACTCTTATATTCTGTAAACTAAATACTTAATTTCACTTCATTTTAAATTCATTTTTAACATTTTTAAGTATACTATGACCCATATTTCTTGCTTTATATATATAAGATGTTTTTTTATCCTGATATTCATTAGTTTTTGTGTTTGGTAAATATTAATTTCTTGATATTTAATAACTTTCATGGCTGATAAAAATTTAATATCCTTCAGTTTTAAGTGGTTAATTTTATTTCTCTTAGTTAATGATACCAATTATTTGCAGCCAAAAGCACATGTCTGAATGAATTGATGAAAATTTGTGAAATTGACAAGAGAAAAGAAAAAATATTACTTATAAAAAATTAGTTAAATAATAAAATTCTTAATTAAAAAAAAGCACAGAGAGAAAATTAATGAGTTCAAATAGCTCCATCTAAAAATTAATATTCTGTAGCAATTACAACTTTTAAATATAATAATTTTGATAAAAATAATAAAAATATTATAATTTTTGTATCATATAAATATAAAATCAAATTTACTAAGCTCGAAGGCCACATAAACCAGCCAATTAGGGGGTAGATTAGCATGGAGATGGGTATAGGCCGTGGCACTGATAAAAATTTTGAAAAAGTAATTTAATATGTTAATGTTGTCTACTAGATTATAAGTTAAAAAAAATCCCTAAAATAGTATTCTTAATATCTTTAGTATTTTATATGCTAGCTATTACCGGAAATAGTTCTATCAATAATACCTCTAAAATCTTACAAATTTATTGTAATTTTATTAAAATTTATTTTTTCTCATAGATAGTAATAAATTATAATTCTTTCCTCTAATTTAATATTCAATTTAAAAATATATTTTTCAACTCGTTTATAAATTTGTTATTGTTCCAATCTTTGATAATATTAGCTTATTATTTAGTTTCTTTCTTTTATTTCTCAACTAATATTTTATCTTTTTTTATGGTTTGGATTTTGGATAATTGGATGGGGGATGAGAACCTCATCAATTAATCACCAACATGAAAGATTAACATATTAACATATTTTCATTTTTTTAAGTATTTTATTTTTAAATGATGTTTGTAATTTTTAATTTGTGTATGTGTGTATATATATATATATTTTACATTTTTCATGTCGACCCTATAATTAAAGTTTTAAACTTTTGCCCCCTAAGAACAGTTAATGTTTATTAAATACTTTAATGCTGTAACTTTTAAACTATAACTATCCATATTCTACACCAAACAAAATGACAATAATCCCAAACAATTTCATACCAATAAAATGTTGTACAAACTTATATAACCTATGGATTTCAATGCGGTGTTCTTTATCTTTTAATACATTAGAATTTTTTACTTTTTCATCTTTTAACTTTGGGTGTTCTTTTAGTATATTTTATGTTGGTTTTGATTCTAATATTTGGTTTTATTATAAAGTATCTCATTCACAATCAACAACTAATTTGAGTTCACTATCACTTCATTATATAATTTAATTCAATTTAGTCCATCAAAATTATAAGTCATGCTGTATGAACATATCTTATATCTCAAAAATTTCAAAATGATATAAGAGAAACATAAATAAATTTCTTTTTGAGACTAGAAACATAAATAATGGAAAATAAATAAACTTAAATAGTTTAATTGCTAAATCTCTAATTTAAAATTGGGAGTAAGGGAGTTGATTTATTTTACACTTACATGTTATTTTTCAATAAAAAAAATATAGTGATTCTCCAGTGGCACGTGCGGAGTGTGTGGGAAAAGAAATATTGCCGTTGTTCAATATTTTGATACGCATGTACAAATAATACAAAGAAAGTAGCCAACCGTCCGTTTCTGTAACATTTAAGATATTTTGAGTTCGTTATCTTCAACTAAAATCATCTCTTTGTAATCTCTCAACATTCAAACTTAACTCTTTATTGCTTTCATGTAAGTCTAATCTTTCAATCTTCTCTATATTAATTAATACATTCGTTGCAGTCCTTTCTTCTGCATTTGAATTTCCTGTCAGTTTTAGCTAATCTTGATTGAAGTTTTTGTAGGTTGGCTGCTGGAAACACACTGAATGGAATTGTCATACGACCAAGAAGCTGTAACAGTGATTTTAGATGTAGAGGTAGCAACTCCACTGGAGTCTCTGTTAAGAAGTACACTAGCGACGGCTTTTTCATTGATAAAAATGGAAAATTGAGAAGCTTTAATCACAAAAAGCTCTCCAGGAAACGATGTAAGGCAAAGTTTCACTAACTTTGTTACTAGTACTTTAATTTATGCGTGCATGCTCTTGCATATGCCTCTGCTCACGTATATTTTCATTTATTACAATTAGAGTGTGTATTATATTTGTATCATCATGTTAATGCTTCTGCATAGGTGGTTCATTAAGGGGAAAAGGATGGAAGTATGGATCCGGGTTTGTTGATGGAATTTTCCCAGTGTTGAGCCCCATTGCTCAGCAGATTCTGAGATTTGTACAGAGGGAAGTGGATTCCAATACAATTTGGGATGCTTTTGATTCTCTTCCTCCTACTCATGCCACATGGGATGATCTTATTAATGTATCTGTTCAACTTCGGTTGAATAAAAAATGGGATCCAATTGTCTTGGTAAGAAATTCGAAAGTTTTGCTTTACTATTACTTGTTCTATCTTCATAAGTTGAAATATGTGTCTGCAATCGATGAATCCCTATTATGGGTGTCTGCATTTGTTGATGATGCATGTATGTCACAAATTCTAAAACAGAACCAAGCATTTTAAGTACAGAAAGCATGGTTTTCATATCATCAATTATTTGATTTTAAAAGTAATTTTCAAGATATGGACTGTCAACAAGTGTAACACCTAAGGCATTTCCAGATATGTGAATGGATACTGAAGAGAAGCTCCTTCCATCCAGATGTCATGTGTTTCAATTTGCTTATAGATGCTTATGCCCAGAAGTCTCTACATAAGAAGGCAGAATTCACCTATTTAGAACTTCTGGAGGCCCGATGTATCCCTACTGAGGATACTTATGCACTTCTTCTAAAGGCCTACTGCACGTCTGGGCTGCCAGAGAAAGCTGAAGCAGTGTTTTCTGAGATGCGAAAGTATGGTCTTCCCCCAAGTATGATCCCGTATCGATTTATCAATAAAATTACCAACTCCTCAATTTGTATACTTGATATACATGTCACCAAGTGTAATGCGAATTCATCCATGCTGAAATATCATTGATTTTGTTCAGGTGCAGTTGTGTATAATTCTTACATTGATGGACTAATGAAAGGAGGAAACCCTCAAAAAGCTATCGAGATTTTCCAGAGGATGAAACGAAATTGCTGCCAGCCATCTACTGAAACTTACACATTAATGATCAACTTATATGGGAAGGTGAGCCATATCTCATTTCGTTTTATTTATGCCTCTTACGGCCCCTATCTTTTACTGAAGTTTGTCACTTTTCAAACTTTGAGGTTCATATATGCACATGCCTTCTTGCAGGCAAGCAAATCCTATATGGCCTTGAAGTTGTTTAATGAAATGAGAAGTCACAAGTGTAAACCAAATATCTGCACATATACTGCTCTAGTTAATGCATGTGCTAGGGAGGGACTTTGTGAGAAGGCAGAAGAAATATTTGAGCAGCTGCAAGGAGCTGGAATTGAGCCGGATGTCTACGCTTATAATGCCCTAATGGAAGCTTACAGGTTGATCTCCTGTATAGTTGCACTGAGTCTTAAGTAGTCAATCTAATGATTTCTATGTTACTGGCATAGATTAGAGATGGTTAATTACACTAAGATTGATACAATACATGTATAAGAAATATGTAAAAATTTATTAGGATTGGATGGTAAAAGTCAAATGATGGTCAGGATTTGATTATTTGAGAAGTTATTTAGGAAATCATAAGTTTTCGTAATATTCACTAAAACAATTAGTCATATTGCTGACAAAATACATCGACTCTCTTGTCCCAACAGTCGCGCAGGTTATCCTTATGGGGCTGCTGAAATATTTTCACTCATGCAGCACATGGGTTGTGAACCAGATAGAGCTTCATATAATATTATGGTAGATGCATATGGCAGAGCAGGTCTTCATGAGGGTAAATACTCATACAGCTTAGTTGAATTGCTAGTCATACATTACCCTGCATAATTTCTTCCCGAACCAGTATAATTTTGCCATGAAAGTCATATTTTGAACCCTAAAGACAGATTTCTAGTTCTAGTTCACCCCTTTTTTTAAGCCATATGTAACCTTTAATTCACAAATTCTTCCTGACGCAAGAAACTTTCAATGCTATGAGTATCTCAGTCTCTGATATTGACATTAAGATTATTATCCAACTGTAATATTTTGAGTCCACTGCTGGAAATCGGCACATCAAATTTAAAATGTACTCACTTGAGCTATATTTTTTAACAAATGAAGAACCCCCTCGTGCACGGCTTGTGACCTTTGTGCAGGTCAACAAGCACCTCACTATTGGAATTTTAATTAACTGCCACATCCATCCTATTTTATGCTGATTAATTTTCTTCTGCTTCAACACACGCCAAGTTATTTGTTTTCATATTTTCTTTATAATTTTTCAGATGCACAGGCCGTGTTCGAGGAGATGAAGCGGCTAGGCATAACCCCAACAATGAAATCCCACATGCTACTGTTAACTGCCTATTCAAAAACTGGCAATATAGCTAAATGTGAAGGCGTTATAAACCAGATGTACAAATCTGGGCTCAAGCCAGACACTTTTGTTATCAACAGTATGCTTAACCTGTACGGTAGATTAGGCCAATTTGAAAAGATGGAGGAAGTCTTAACAGCAATGGAGAAAGGATCATATGCAGCTGACATCAGTACGTACAACATCTTGATCAACATATACGGGCGCGGAGGATTCATCGAGAAAATGGAAGGTCTGTTCCAGTCGCTTCCCGCCAAAAGGTTGAAAGCGGATGTTGTAACCTGGACTTCTAGGTTAGCTGCATATTCGAGAAAGAAACTGTACAGAAGGTGCTTAGAAATTTTTGAAGAAATGATTGATGCTGGTTGTTACCCAGATGGCGGAACAGCCAAAGTCCTAATCTCAGCTTGTTCAAGTGAAGATCAAATAGAGCAGGTTACTACACTGGTTAGAACAATGCACAAAGATATGAAGACTGCCTTACCCATCTAATTTAATTCATACAGGGAGAAATGTATTGCATGATCAAATTTGGGTCAATACATGTACGTAATTCGGTTAATAATATTCATGACTTGTCAATATCTTGGAATATTTTCTCTCTCAATTTAATTCACCATTTGTTATCTGAGTCCGTTAACACTTTCTTGAAATATTGTATTACGCAGATAGTAAACGTCACCCGAATGGCCAAATTACTCCTGATCCCAATGGAAAAGAAATAGAACTTCAACCATTCACCTATATAAGATGTAAGTTCGTGAAAAATCAATGAACAAATTCGAATGCAATCTAGCTTGCATAGAGAAGAGACGAGCATTCAAGGGCAATGCTAATTTCAACAGGAAAATGAGCAAAAAGGATTAATCATTCATCTAGTTATAAAGGCTCATCCATATCAATACTTTCCCGGCTAGGTAAATACAATTAGTCAAAACCAGAATAGTAGTAAAACACAAAGTGAAAATGAAAACAAACAGCTTTTTCTCAAAATGCTGGAAGAAAACAGGACAACAAGATCAGGTTCCAGCATTTCTACGACCAACACGTGCCTGAAAACCAGCTTTGATAGGAGCAACCGATCGTCCAGAGCCACACTGCAAGGACAAGATCAACAAATTAGACCCAAACAGTTAAGCAAACAGAACACCTGAATGGGCATGCATGCAAAAAATATCAAACCCATAACACTATTAAAACGAAAGGATCGTCAGCAGACAGGATTTTATCCATATCATAGGAATATATACCATTTTCCTAAACATTGCAATCAAACAGAAAAAGAAAAACTAACACAAAGGCCTCAGACAGATTATTTCTCAGTCATACATAAAACAATCTGACAATGTAGGCAACTTTTACATCATAGGCCACTCAGTGGAACTTACAAAAATTTTAAAATAAAAAAATAAAAAAATTGATAATGAAAGAATTTTCTTAACCCAATAAAATCCATTTTTGGGTTCAAAAAACAAATAAATATTCATTTTCAAAAGCAAAGAACAGTCATCCAAGGAGACATCAGTAACTCCATCTCTCTGTCATAGAAAAGACATCAGACGATGTAGGCACATTCTTCATAGCCTCCAAAACAGATGACTTAGCCATAAAAAAAAGAACATCAGAAACTCAAGAGGACAATTCCTGTCGTAAGTCATTGGTCCAGCCGATTAATGTGTTCAATTCATCAGTCTCTTCCAATAGGCCTCAATAATATCCAACCTCAGTCATTGAACAAACATCAGGCAATGTAGGCAATTCTTAAATCATCATTGGCCACCCAATGGAAGATTTACAGAAACATCAAAGAAGAAAGCTTCTATTATGTCAACAATAACGACAATGAAAACAGTAAATCACAATTTTATCTGTCAAACTTTTATACCCCAAAGGAGTTCCTCAATTGCAAATGTTTGAGCAAGATAACTATGAAACATAATCAGAAGCCCATCATATTGGTCATGCATCCATTGGAAACAGCAAGGGGAAAGTCGAATAGGACAAAAATTAACTAATATGATTGCATATGAGCTTTTACCTTCTCACATCGGAGAAAGAAGAGGCGATTTTCCTTTGAAAGTATCGTGTCAGGACTTTTGCACCCAAGGCAGATGACATATTCATCTGAAAATAACATGCACAAGATATTAAATTTAATGATGAAAAAGAGAAATAATTAGTGAGCATGTGTGTTAGTTCCATGCACCAACCCCCATCCCACCCTCAAATTATACTTATCCCCTCAAAGGTTGGTATGAGGGGAATTAAACCTTTTGACTTCTTGCTTCTACAACAAGAGAAGCCAAACCACTGACTTGTATATATTAAGCAAAAAACTTGATTTTCAAAAATACTTACTGACATATCGACGCAGTATTCCTTCAAAATTCTTGGGAGCAAATCGGCCCTTCACGACCAGTCTTTGCTGTCCGTCAAGTGACCCACTTGTCCCCAGTTCAGCAAGCAAAAATGTCATGACGTGGTCTGGCTGACGGTGCATGCTATAAATATTTACCAACAAAAGAAAGGAGGAAGGAAAATTCAGTAGGTACTTTAGTTGTTTATAAAGTCAGAAACGAAAAAACTGTAGTTTGAAAGAAAAGAAAGAATCTCAAGTGTCAACATGTAATGGAATGTAAAATAAAATTAAATCTGCAAAGAAAAAAAACTAGGCAAAGCACCGAAACATACGTCTTGCAGAGATCCATGAAATTGACAAAAACAGTTTTCTTTGTTCCTTCACGAAGAACTTGTGGGGGTCTCATAACAGTTCTACGCCTATCTCCTGCAAGTTCAGGATTATTCTCTCGGAGGATGTTAAAGACCCTACCAAGAAGCTGCACATGGCATCAGACAAGGGAAAACAAATGGATTAACACCTTAACACAACAGAATATATGATGTGCAAAAGACACATAATCATCTTCGAAACATCAAACAGCAAAGTTGAGCAAACACATACAATATGATGCTATGTGATACGGCATTCCTAATGTAGACCTCGTCAGGAAACCATAATAAAGTTAAGACCATTAAGCTGAAGCAAAGAACAATGAAAATGAAGAATATTAACATTATATTACTTGGATATTCTTTTTCTGCTACTTATGTACTGCTGTCTCTTTAAAACACACCTAATTCACTATTAAAGTATATCATTAATCAAAATGATTTCCAGCTTGATTGAAACTCCTAAATAAATCAATAGAAATGCAAAGCCACTCAACTGGATTTAATGAAAAAGAACTTTATGAAATAAGCTGTATACCTCCTCATATTCATAATCGCGATCACTCCCGTCCCATGGATAACGCTGTTGTAGAACACCACTTCCATCAGCTTCATCATCCTCGCCCACATGACCTAAATGAGCAATAAAATAGCAAGCTCTTAGATTTCATAAAAAGTAAATTAAATAGGGATTTAAAACAAAGCTACACTAAAACATGCAAATTCTTACCATCCAAATCTTCTCCTGCATCCCCAATCTCATCGTTCAATAGACTGCTTTCTACCTACAATTTCACACAAAACATTGCTAATCAAATACTGTTGAAAAATACCTTTAGTTTAAGGAAATGCCAGATGCTCTAGAATTCTTCCAACTTACTGGTTTCTTCTTTTTCTTTTTCAAACCAGTGAAAGTACTTTCAAGCCCCTCAGAGACTGCAAATAAAAAAATAAAATTAATTCCACAGAAAGAGATAATAATGCTTTATAAAAGTATCAGTGAAAAATTCATTCATCCATAAGATATAATATTATTAATAATAAGGAAATAGTTTTTACTCTAGTAAGGATACCTGATAAAGTTTCAGTTTTCTCGGCCAGTTTGTCCACAGAATCATCTGCAGGATCCTGTATCACAACCTTCTTCTTCTTCTTCTTTTTAGTAGGATCAAAGGGGGCAAGCTGCAACAAAGAAATTTCTAAATAAATACATATAGCAATAACATGAATAACATATTGATAAAACTATAACAGTTGGTAAATTCCACGAAAACTGGTCACTAAAAATATGGATACTTATTAAATTACTTGAACAGGTCCTAAACATGTTCGAATTCAAGAAAACCCCACGAAATTAAATTAAAAACCCTAACAAAAATCAGTTTCATAAAAGTTAATAATCAGTTCGATAAATCTTTATATAATGTAAAAAACTTACTTCTGCCACCTCGTCCTTAACATCCACTTGATTTTCGTCCGTCATAGTCACTGAAATACAAGTAAGTTCACGAAAATCAATGAACCCTATAACAAGATTATAAAAACAAAAACATTCGAAACATTTGGTAAAATGTTTAAACATCATAAAAAGCATTAAATTCGAAAAATTGGAAACATAAACAAACGCGTGAGTTGCCTAGTCAAAACCCACGATAATCAATGAAGCCCTAATTGAAAACAAGAGGAAATTAATACAGTTCGTATTATTAACAATATGAAAGAAAAGAAACCATACAGTTAGAATCGGAACTAAGATCTTCTCTTCCGCCGCTGCCGGCGTGCTGCTAAAGAAATGGTTCGAATACAGGCTTAACAGAGTTATCTTTTCTGCGATCGTTGTTGTCTCTCAGTATCACGATAACTAAACCCTTGCTCCGCTTTATTTTTGGGTACTGTAACGCCAGACACGTTGGCCCAATACTTGAATTGCTCTTAAAGAATTGGGCCCTTCGGGCCTGTCTTACTCAATCATTTGTTAGGGACGTTTTTTGGCTTTCTCGGCGTAAAATAAAGTTTTCCTATCCATTTAATGTGATTTTTTTTTAACATGTTGAATATTGTTTTGTCGTGCTATTGATGGCGGAATTGTTGATTTACCGTGATGATGATGGTGACTTAGCTAAATAGCTGTTAAGTGTGATGTCTTATTACAAACTTACCCCTCGTTTGGTATTGAAATTGGCTACTAAAGTATTTTATAAATATTAATTATTGTAATTTAAAATTTAAATTAATTTAATTCATTATTTGTATAATAAAAAATTTAAAAAATTTTAATTATTTTTGTCAAAATTATTATTTAAAAATCATATTTACTATATATTAATTACAATCTTTTATTTCATAATTACATCTTTCTTTTAACTATAGTTATAGATTAAAAGCTATACCGTATGTTAATATCAAATAGAGCCTTAGAAATTGAAGAAATATATTATATAGAACAAGAATATGAAATATTGGTAGGTAAAGAAGAAAATAAACCAAACATGGACATAGGAGAAAATATTAACCGTAGATAGATGCTAGAATCCATAGTACAATCATCTAATATAGAGCAATCCTAAGTTGTGTACTTAAAAAACTATCTAGGATTCCAAAACAAAGCCTCTGGATCATTCTATCTGTCTATCATTTCTTCTATTGCCTTTGCTATATCCTCATTTAGAGATTGACGACTCATAACTTCATTTTCTTCTCTTGATGATGGCAGGTCATTGATTTTAATTGTTTCATTAAGATATTCTCCACATATATTTGTTTTTGTTGTATACTTTTAGCTGAAGTAAAGAAAGGAGCAGATTTTCATTGACAATATGCTTTTGAGCAAAAATAGTGTAAAATTTCCCTTGAGCTATTATTTTGTCATGAGGTTTATACCATTCTAAAAGTACTGCAATTTCATGTTTTCTGTAAGCACCATTTTCAGAAAAATTTGGAACATCATTATAATGCCTTCATCTGAACCTTTTGGCTCTTTCATATATGAAGATGACATGATAGGTTAGAAGTATAACACCGGTACTCTTCTTTTTATTAATTATCTAAGTTCTTGCTGGTAAAGAACAAAAATTACTAATAAAGATCCTCATTTAAGACAAATAGGGCTCTATAAACATAGGTAGAAAGAACTTGAATCTATCTTATTTTGTTTTAAAAAAATGTAAAGTTCTTATCATTCCAAACCTAGGGTTTTGAATAATAAGTCTTCGCTTAGGATTTTGAATAATAAGTCTTCATTATCCATTGTTTTAGATAAAGAATAGTCCAAGGAAATTATAAGAAAATTATGTCTAAGTGTAGCTATGTTTCTCAATTCTGACCATTTAGGTCCAAATTCTACTAAGAAATTCATTCGACTAGTTGTTATTTAATTGCCTACTGAGATGAATTCTGTGTAAAAGAATTCTACAATTTTTTTTTTCTTTCACAAGATCTTTTTCATCACCAATGATTTTGGATATTTTTTAGATTTTTGACATCTGTCTTTACGGGTGCATGGTCAAATAATTCTTATATTCTATCACCAAATGTTTTTATTGTTCGTGTCATTACGTCATAGTGTCTAAGGAACTATATGGATGATGATAAGATGGCATGCGCTGTCTAATGTCAACCCTCATTTAATATTAGAGAGAGATATACATATAGTCTAAAAGTCAAATTTACAAACAGCTCGAAGGTCAATCCTCACTTAATATTAAAAGGAGATCTTCCCCCACTTTAATATTAGAGAGAAATTTATATTCTATATGTGCAGAGGCAGACAAACTCCTATTTAAGAGGAGAGTTGAGTCCCAACCATACTGTGACTCGAACCCATGCACCCAAGGTTGTTGGGTGCATACGCTGTCTAATAGTTTAATTTGCTAGTTAACAAATAAATTTGGTCCTAATTCTTTTCTAGCATGATCTATAGCTTCATGAAATGCATTAAAACCTTTAAAGTTTAAACATGGAATTGGGTAATTGGTTGTTTGATAAATTGCCACGGCCCAATATTTATATACACCAAGTTGTCTGCCTCTAAATACTACAAAGAATGATATAATGCACAGATTTTGCTGACTACTGACTAGCATGGTGCCTCGAGAAGAATAAGTCATGGCATGTGCCTAATTGGGTGATGGATTTTTCAGTTACAAGCAAGCCACTTGATTTTATTGGTCAGTTAGCATATAAAGCCTGGAAAACTGAGAGCATGCTTGGGGTTGCTTTAAATTGTCTGATTATTTGAGGATCTAACGCCCATAATGTGTTTAGTAAATCAATTTTAAAAGTGATTATTAAGGAAGTTATTCTCAAATAATTGATTTTTGTATTGATTCTTAAAAGCATCAAAATATTGCTTTTCAAAATCTGATTATTTGATAATCAGATTCTAAACCATAAAACACGAAAATTACCCTTAAAATAAATAAGGTTCAAAATTTTTTAAATTGGAAAATTAACAGCTCCGGCGTTCTATATCGACACTGACAACAGAGACGGTATCATCACTGGAGGCAGTGAAATTTGTCCAACAACAACACTGGTGATACAATTGGATTCAATTTTTCTCGATCTGTCCAACGATGATGAAATAAACAGCAAAAAAAAAAAAAAAAAGGACCAGACGTTCACACGCCAGTTTAGCAAGCGGTGGCAATGTAACATCGCCATAAATCAGCGTGGCGCCGCCGCTTTCAAGAATTATGGCTACCATAAGTCAATATTCAAGTGGCTTTTCCCCTTATATCACTGCTGTTATGTGTGGAGTATAATCGGCGCTACAGTTTTGGTGGCTTTTGTAATAAATCTGATTAATGAAATTACAATCAACTAGAGTTGCACGTCTATTATAGTCATTTCACACAAGTACCTACCACACTCATAAAAAGTTTACCAAACACACAGTGAATTATTTGATGATTGATTCTATTATAATCTCAATTTATCAAACACCATACCAAATTATTAACAAAGTTGATTATTTAAAAATCTAGTTGAGAATTGATTCTTTGGAAAGCTAAAGCAATCTCGAACATACCCGTAGTCGAGTCCAAAAATAATTATTTAGCTAATCATTATTTATATTGATTGAGCCATTTAAACATGGAGCTATTTGATTGAGCCATGCTTAGCTCTATTATATTCGTCCATTTACTACTACAAAATATGAAAGCAATTTTTTTTTTAATAAGCATAAGTTTAATGATTCACTTAAACATATAATTGATTTTACACCGAAATTTGTACAACCATATCGATGTTATAATACAGAACTGATATATTTATTGAAAAAAAATAATTCATTTTTTATAATTTATAACTTTTGAATATACATTTATAGTCCTTTCTTATGTGGGCACCCTCATTTTTTTTTCTCATGTGAATATACTATTAAATTATGAATTTTAATAGAATCAGTGCAGACACACTATTAAATCATATGACTTTGTAATAAGTTAAATATTGACTTTATCAAATTATATAATTTAATAATTATTCGTGTTAAAAAAATAAATTCAGATACTACAAATGTAATAAGAGCATCTGTCGACAAAAAAATTACCCTAAGATGATCATCTCATAACTATTGAAAAAAGTCTCTAATTAAGGATTGCAAACTATACTAAAATAAGATAACTTAAAACATAAAAAAACATATATTTTAATATATAATATAACAAAATACAGTACATTAAAATCTTTTTTTTTTATCTTTTAATTTGACTCAAACTTTAATCATTTATCTCTCTCTATATATATGTATTTTTATTCCACGTGTCTCAAAGGGTGTTTGGTCTCATAGACATTCCATTGTGCCTCCGGACACTTATTTGGATTCCCAAACATGAGTCAGCACTCACCAACTTTGCTGTTTGGTGGATTTGTTGACACATTGACCCACCACCATTTCTTTTCAATATCTATATATAATATATGGATTTTCCTAAAGTTAACTGCTGATGTACCTTACGACTGCAGTAAAATGAGATAAACAATAATTATGGATATATATATAATATTATATGTATGTGGCATAATACTATTTAGGTCTTCAAAATTTGTCTAATTTATTGTACAGACCTCTTCAATAAATTTGTTATTTTTTTCACCTTTTTTCTACAAATTGTAGAGAGGCAAAGTTATGATTTCATTCCAAGATTTATCTCATAATTTACACAGACCACGTCATCAAAATTTATATTGATCATTCTTTATAAAAAAAAATTAATGTTGATGTTATTTTTCAATAATTACTTTGCATAAATTCAAGAACTTCTTCATATATAAGTTATCATCTTTATAGCCAGCGGTTAGAACCTTAATCTCACAATTGTGGGGTCACAGATTCGAGCCTCCACAACGCATTGTGAAAGTTTAATTTTCTTTTTCAATTTGAGTGAAGGCAATATTCTCTCTTTCGAAATGTGAGTGGAGTAGATATCCCTCAAATATTAGAGTTGGTTGAAAATCTAGACTGTTAAATTAGTCCCAGTAATTATCTGATTATAAATATCACTTGTAATATAAGCAATAGCCTCATGTAATTAAAAAAATATATATATGTTGCTTTAGAAAAAAATTTATCATCTTCATTTTCTTTTTTTGTCAAATTACGTTGTCAAAAGGTCTTCAAAAAAGAAGTAACAATGCGATGGGGATTATATCGGTAGGATATGATATGATGAAATAAACGATCCATTTTATAATATTTTTACAATAAGGAAATCTTAATAATAATTATCTTCTATATATAAGTTTTAATATGTTCAAGGTGAATCTATTTGTACTTTTAAAACTATGTTAAATAAATTATCTATTAAAAAATACCCATATTGTGAATTAATAGTAAAGACATTTTTTTGAGTTAATATAATATAATTACTTTTGAACACTCATTTTACAGACACATTAAAATTATAATGATCTTTCTGTAAACCATAATTTCTGTTTAGCATCTTGACTAATACTAAGTTAAATAACGAGCAAATCAATATTTTTGGAAGATTTTTTTAGTACAACAATGTATGTGTGGCCATTTTTATTCTTTCAAAATAATAATAGTTATAATAATTAATGCTAGATACAATTTCTTGGCAATTGATTGTTAAAGATGTTTTGATGGCCTAACAGTGAGATTAGGTGAGTAAATACTCAAATAGCTCATCTACGTATTGACGGCTTGTGGCATGTGACAAGTAAATATGATGTAAGGTGTTGCGTGTCGCAAGTAGGGTACTTTTCGGAGGTCATAACTTAGGCTATAGGTGTCTGTTTTGGGCGTATAATATACCGTTTCGAAGCTTGCAACGAGAGAAACAAAATGTAGAACCACTTTAGCTGTTCTCCCCCGTGGTCGGACTGGAAATTTTATTTCTTTTGGGTTGTTTTGTAGTTTTAAGATTTTTTCTTATTTTTCCTTATTCTTCTAGGATTTTTATCTTTTTTCTAGAACTAAGATTTGTGTGCCGTTTTCTTTTCTTTTCTTATTTTGATTAGGAGAATTTAATTATCATATTATATTTCATATTTGCCTATTTTGGTAAATTCAAAATATTTAAACTTGTTATAAAAGGGGTCCAAAACCCTAGTTTCTATTGATTCCTATTTTCAATAAAATTTATCAATATTTAAAAACCTAGTTTCTTTTACTTGCAAATTCAAAGCGTTTGTCAAAATAATTGAGTATTTTCTTATAAGAAATTGCACCAAATTAAGCTCTAGTGCTCCATTTAATCCATTCACAATTACCATTTGTTTTGTTAATCTTCGTGTTGGGAAAAAGCTTAAAAAATCTAAATCTCTATGCAATATTTTGATAATGTTCACATGCAATCGAGTGTTGAATAATTTTACGAATGTGGAGAGTAAATAAAGATTAAGAAGACAAAGAAGAAGAAGAGGAGGAGGAGGAGAAGAAAGTTATTTAGGTGCAGTAAATAATTTTATGGTTAGTATAAAAAAAATAATTTTACAGTTATAGAGAGAAAAATAAAATATTTATTGCTTGTAATTTAATTAGGACTGTTTTGGTATTTACAACAGTATAGAATAAAAATAAGAATATTAAAATTATTAAATGAGTGTGAAATAATCCCATCTATATATTTAATAAATTTGATGTTATGAAGCTGAAGTTTAACTCCAATGGTAAATAACAAGCGTTTTAAGATTTAGGAGAGGTAATATATACATACATACATATAGATGTACATACATACATACATACATACATATATATAAGTTTTTTATTTGGATTAGACTCTCAGAGTTACGCTGTGAGTCTTTCTATTTTCTATTTCCAATCTTATGCAGTTCTGTTGGGACTTTTGAAAATTAGTTTCAGTATATCTCCTATTCTAAATTATTTCCTATTATAATTGTAATTTGTAAATATGGTTCTGATTGTAGTACGATAAAAAAAAAATAAAATAAAAATAATAATAGTAAAAAATAATAGGAGTACAAAACAAGCATCCACCCACCCACCAACCCTGAAGCCCTCGAAAACATATATTCGTTTATAAAAGAGAACGCAGTTAGTTTGTACTAGCTTTGGAAGTGCGTTTCGAAAGTGAAGTGAGAAACAAAAGACATGGCTTCAAGGTTGTTGTGGGCTTCAAGGGCTGCTTCTTACCTCAGGATCTCTGTCTTCCACAGAGGATTTTCTTCTGGTAAATGAAACTTCAGCAACTGTTGTTTTTGTTGTCTATGTCAATGTTTATACTTCTTTTAATGTGTATGCAGTGATCACAAAAATATGAATTTGTGAAAAATAGATATGCATGTGGATCTTATTTATGTGTTTGTTGAAATACTTGATCTGTGATTCTGTTCCGTTAAAGATTTGAATTTTGTAAGTGGGTTCTGTTTATTATTGTCACTGGTGTAAAGGGTCTCTATAGAAAATCAGTCTATATAAGCTTTGGTTCTCTGAGTACTGATATTCGGGGTCAGGTTCTTGATTATTTTGCTTTTGCCTGTATATTAAGATCGATCTCCATAAGTCACTGATATCTTAAAGAGATGAATGCCAGTCTGTGCAGAGTTGGTCGGCTTGCCAATTTTCTGTTTTTAAAATAGGAGAGGAGCCTGTATTTGTGGATGTAAACATGTTCACTGACAAAAGGCAAGCTAAACTGCAATGATTGGCTGTAATGGTGTTGTTATTGAGCTACTTGTGGTGGAGATGATGCTGGTAGGAAGGTCGTGAAGTCATTGCTGCAATGTTGGCACTGCAGATGGCTTGGTGACATTGGAAATAATGGGTATCATGGCAAACGTTTGACATGGCCTTGCAGATCACAGATGTTCTTCGCATTTTGGAATAATTTTTTCTCCTTTTACCCTTGAGAAAAAGAGAGGATGGGAGCACTTGCATGAATAGTATTCTAATTGAATTTTCTTTACTGCTTCATTTCATTTAAAAAAGAAATCAAGGACAGGAAATGGCAACGCAATGAAACAAAAACCGTATATCTGTAGTTGTGCATTTATGCACGTGCTTTAGCGTGCTTATTTTATATATGATTTTCTGTTTTTTCTTGATTTGTTAATAAGGTCAAATGAAAAGGATGAAAAGAGGAGATCCTGTAACTGGCCCCAAGTTTTAGAACGCTTTGATGTCTGATGACCACAGCATGGGCATAGCAAGATGAGGTTATTCATAAGAATGCATTGGTGTACTATAAACTTAAGATTATAGATTAGCATTTGGGAGAAACAATGCTGGTGGCTTTGTTGTATGCCCTTCATGGTGGCTGCAGATCATATTCCTTCTCATATACCTTAAATTTTTCTGTATTTAAGAAGATTAATAGAAGTGTCTGTCAGAAGTTTTTTGCATTGCTAGAGTTAAGATCTGAGATTCTCTGTGAAAATCCAAAAGTTCTTGAATGCTGTTCCATACTAGCAAAATTACTAAGAAAGGATTACTTTCTGAAAAAAAGGTTAAAAAGTTAGTGACATCTAATCATGCTTTTACTGCTTTAGACATTGGCTTCTGTATTCTTGGCTTATTATAATGTTATCTTGTAAAATAATATATACACGGATAATATTTTAGCTCTATTAAAAAAGATTCTCCATTGTGTTAATTCTTATGTCTGCTGCAATTATTATTTTATTTGCTTTAACTTATGCTTTTCCAATCTTTCTGCAGTTATAAAGGATCTAAAATATGCCGACTCTCATGAATGGGTTAAGGTTGATGGCAACTCTGCAACCCTTGGTATAACTGACCATGCTCAAGATCATTTAGGCGATGTCGTGTATGTTGAATTACCAGAGGTAGGGATTACAGTAAAGCAAGGTGCCAGCTTTGGTGCGGTTGAAAGTGTCAAGGCTACTAGTGATGTTAATTCTCCTGTTTCTGGAAAAGTGGTTGAAGTTAATGAAGAGCTCAGCAGTTCACCTGCTTTGGTGAGTTTGTTGTTACCCAGTGCCATATAGTTCATTTGACATTTATTTGGAAATCACCTGGATTTATTCTGAAATTGGAATTTATTGGCTTGAGTATGTTTGCCGTTTATAGTTTCTGCGTAATGCGTGCATTTGTTTTCAATTGACTTGTCATTTCCATTGGATTTAGCGATTTTAGAGTTTGATGATAGCATCTTTCCTCATCTTGGTTAAACTAAAACCGATTTCCTCTTCTGTATAATTGATTTCACCACCTTCATTTATGCTTCTTTCTTTAATTTTCTAGCACTAATTAAATCTGAATTCAAATACCATGTCTTACTGTGTTCTCTTCATTTGAGAATTATCTCATCTCTAATTAGCTTCATTTTTCTCCATCTGCCATGTGACCTGCCCTTTATAATTCATACTTTTTGCTTCAGCTGTTGCTATTTTCCTGCTATTAATATCATTGCTAATGAGATATTTTTCATGCAGAGATACCTTAACTTCCCCATTTCCCCTTGTTCAGATACTGAATTTTGGCTTATCTAAAAGAAACATACCTCGAGAATGATTTTTTCCCCTTATCTGTTTGCTTTATGGTTATTTTTGTTTCATTTGATGAACTAGGTCAACTCAAGCCCATACAAGGATGGATGGATTATAAAAGTGGAAATGGAAAATGCTGGTGAATTGAAGAATTTGATGGATGCAGATCAATACACCAAGTTCTGTGAAGAAGAAGATTCAAAACACTGAGTGAACCTCTGGCCATGTAGGAATTCTCAGCATTCTTCCGGAATGACTTATGTTGTGCATGGAGAAACCATTCTCTATCGAGGAATCCAAAGTGCACGTTTTCTTTCTGGATGTTTTTATCCAACTATGTACTTCTACGTCACTTTAACTTTCTTCAGGGCAATTGAGTTTGGTGGAATATTTCTATCTAAACTGAGAATAATAATTTGGGGTCTGGAAGTGATGTTACCACTTGGTGGTTTGAAATTTATTAAGGGTTTTGATAATCAAAATTAACCCATTAGAAAAAACTCTTTAAGAATTCAAAGTAGAAGATCCTAAGTGCTCATCAACTAAAAGCACTCAGTTGTCTCTCCTTATTGTCTTCACCTTTCATACTTTCCCCTATTTGTCGGGTTTATTTAAGTATATGTGATCGCTGCTGAAGAATCTTAATGGCAACAAAATGGCAAGTGATAAAAAATTTTCTAAGCTAATAAATATCAACTACCATTTGTGGGAGTGCATAGTAAATCTTTGACTTTTTGTGGGTTTAGAACTTTTTCGTGCATGGCAAATCTTTGACTTTTTGTGTGTTTATAACTTTTTCTTCTTTCAATGCGGCTGAAATATAGGACCATCAAGCAAGTAAAATTCCGCCGCTACTGTTTCATATCCTTACGGTACAAGTAATGCTTAAATGGATCAGATTAATAGACTTTTCACATGCTACTTATCATTGCCATGTCCTATATATATGTACGTAAAACTGCATACTATTGCCATCAATGGTGAGAATCAGCAATGGTGAGATTGATAAAAAGTCTGAGCTTTTTCTGTCTGGTTTTGGCCATAACTCAAGCTCAACCATCTGATGACTTGAGTCCTCCAGTGCTTGACACCAAAGGCCAAGCACTTCAACGGGGCCTGGAATACTACATACTGCCAGAAGACAGTGCAACCGGTGGTGGTTTAACATTAGTTGACCGCAATGACTCTTGCCCCTTGTATGTGGGACAAGAAGAAACTCCAGGATCGGAAGGCTTATTTCCTGTTACCTTTTCACCTTTCGTTGGTGAAGAAAACATCGTAAGAGAGTCTCACGACTTTATTGTTACATTCTCAGCATTTACAACTTGTATTCAGTCGACAGCCTGGAGAGTCGGCGAGTCGGATCCTGAAACCGGGAGGAGGTTCATTGTGACTGGTGGGGAAACAGGATTCTTCAGAATTGACAGAAATGGAACTAGCTACAACTTGGGATGGTGTCCTTCCATGGCTTGCCCGAATTGTAGGTTGAGGTGTGGATTTGCTGGCATTTTGATTGAGAATGGCAAGAGATTGTTGGCCCTGGATGGCCCTGCAATCCCATTCGTGTTCAAGAGGGCTTAAATGCTTGGTCTTAATTTCTCCAATACTGCCGGTTCATATAAATAATGGCGTTTCACGACGAGCCACGGGAGAAAGCATATATTCTTTTGCATTGAACTAATGAAGTGTATTTTCAGTTTTACCTTGTTGTGTAAAAAGGATTTTATGATTGAAAGTTTCTTTCAAATAGCAACATATTCATGTAATTAGTTTATTTGAAAATCTTGTTATAATACTAAAAACGTTTATTTGAAAATAATGGTAAACATAGATGGAGTATTTTAATCATTCAATAGATGTTTTTTATTCCACTGAGTTAACCAGCTGAAGCTGAGCAATAAGACCAAAAGAAAATTAACCAAAAAAAGGGAAAAATGAAATTACATAATACGTTTTGTAGGATAATATCATCGGGCTCTTAAATGATTTAGCTTTTCTCATAGAAGGAGATAATTTTTCAATTCGTATCAAATAGGTCCCTACATGGGATCCCAAATAAAATGACTGGTTTGTTTTTGACTTCTAAACCCCAGCAAAACCTTGGAAATTTTGAGAGGGAGAAAATCCCCAAAACCCTTTTAGATAATTTTTTTAATTTTGAATGTTTTTAACTCATTCAAATGTCCGTTTCCTTCTCCTCACCTTCAGTCGTCTCTCCAGTATATCTCTTCACTGTGAGTTTCTTTCCATGTGTATGTATTTACCGTATGAATTACATTTATGTATCCATCTTCACAGTATCTGCGAGTTCATGGGTATCCAATGTCAATTGCTGCAGAATAATTTTGGCGCAAATAAAGTCAAAAGGGTAAGTGGAAAATGCTTGTGGAGAAACCAGTCCAGAAAAATGGTGGCGGTGGTGAGGGCGGGACCAAAGAAGATATTGTATGGCAGAGAAAGCAGAGAGGCCTTACAAGCCGGGATTGACAAGCTTGCTGATGCTGTTTCTGTCACTTTAGGCCCTAAAGGTTATCTGGCTCTAATTTCTTTTTCATTACTTGTTTCTGGGTCATTTTAAACTTTCAATTTTCAAACTGTACCGTGGATGCTTTGGAAAAAAAAAGAGTGAAAACTGTTTGACGGATGTTTGCCTCTGTTTTGTTATTTATATTCATGTGGCAGATGTTAAATTTGCAGTCGAAGCTTAGCTGAGTGATTTTCTCATTAGTTGTTTATCTATATAAGAATTCTTTTCACCGTAGAAAAAAAATTAATAATAAGAAAAATAATTGTTATTACCTGTGTGAGATTGCAAACTTTTCTATGGCAGTTCTGCTTACTTGTTGTGGTTTGTTGATTGTTTTAACTGAAAACATGCAGGACGGAATGTTATTCTTTCTGAGTCAGACAGACTAAAAGTAATTAATGATGGTGTGACAATTGCTCGGGCCATTGAGCTTTCAGATACAATTGAAAATGCTGGAGCAATGCTGATGCAAGAGGTTATCCATGGTTGCTAGATAATTCTTTCTCCTAAGCTTTTACTGATGCATGTAGTGCGTGCGTAATCATTAAGGTGTGAATATCAAATGCTCTGCTTGCAGGTTGCTAGTAAAATGAATGATCTGGCTGGTGATGGCACCACAACTGCAGTAATATTGGCTCGAGAAATGATCAAATCTGGGATGTTGTCAGTTTCTTTTGGGGCTAACCCTGTTGCTTTGAAGAAAGGAATGCATAAGACTGTGAAGGAATTAGTCAAGGTTCTGAAGCAGAAAAGTTTTCCTGTGAAAGGGAGGGATGACATAAAAGGTTGTTTCTTCTCTTGTTGAAATTTTCTTAAAAAGTAGTCTCTGATTAAGAATCTAAACTAATTAATGAAAGTTTTCATCTTTTGCAGCTGTGGCTTCAATATCTGCTGGAAATGATGAGTTCATTGGTAACTTGATTGCTGATGCTATAGTCAAGATTGGCCCTGATGGAGTAATTCTTATTGAATCATCCTCTTCATTTGAAACCTCAATTATAGTTGAAGAAGGAATGAAGGTGATTTAGATCCTTCTGGTATTGAAAGTTTTATAGCTTTGTTAGTTTTTCTTACTTTTGGTAAAAGTTGTTTCACTTGCTAAAGAAATCCTTAGGACTAGAGCTAGCCTGAATTGCAAAATCTGTTATTTTTGTTTCTCCTTGAATCACTCTTTCAACTTCTAGCTTAACACGAGATAGTTTAACCTATAGTTGGGAATAGATGAGATCTTCCACCACCTTGTGATATTAGAACTGTTTGTGCTATTTGCCAAAATTTGTTTTGTCTTGTAGTAACTTACTATTATGCATGCCCGTGCCCTGCACCCCCCTGCGGACCCCCACTTTTTCTGTTTCTCATTTGTTCTAAAACTTACATCATGTTTTCCTTGTTAACAGATTGACAAGGGTTATTTATCGCCCCAGTTCATTACGAACCAGGAAAAATCCGTCGTGGAGTTTGACAACGCTAAAGTGCTGATAACTGATCAAAAAATTTCAACTGTGAAAGAAATAGTTCCTCTACTAGAAAAGACCACCCAGTTGAGTGTCCCATTGCTAATCATTGCTGAGGATATTTCAAGTCAAGTACTGGAAACACTAGTGATGAACAAAATTCGAGGTCTGCTTAATGTTGCTGTTGTCAAGTGTCCGGGATTTGGAGATGGGAAAAAAGCTCTGTTGCAAGATATTGCCCTTATGACAGGTGACATTAGAAATTATGTTGTCCCTAAAGCTTTCATTTTTGAGTTTGCATTTGCTTTTTCAAATTTCTGAAATGATAGATCAGCAGTGAGATAACATGATCTTGAAGGTGCAATGTGTATACTTTCAAACGTGCGACGCATTTCTGATAACAAGCAAATCTTGTAATGATCAAATTCCCGTTATGCCAGATTCAAAAATTTTGGAGCAGTTAGACACTCATGACTTCCTAGGATCGTTTTCCTGTACAATATACTAAATAATTAATTGAGTTCACAATGGAGTAAGACATTTAATGTTCGGGTTGTGGCTGACTAGCCCATGTAGTTAGTTATGCAAGGAACCTTAGTGTCGACTTTCATTCTGAGCATTTTCAACTCTAAAAGAACTTCAGAATTGCCGACACTTATGAGTGTAATGCTTATCTGAAATGCAAGTTGTGATGTATTATTTCATGGTTATATGAGTGGCATTTCCTGATCATGGGATTAACAACTTTTTCTTTGTTTTCTAATTGGCTTCATTTTGACATCATCAGGTGCTGATTTTCTCTCCGGAGAATTGGGTCTGACCCTTGCAGGTGCAACCTCAGATCAGCTTGGCATTGCACGAAAAGTAACCATAAAAAGTAATTCAACAACCATAGTTGCTGACCCTTCTACTAAAGCTGAAATTCAGGCCAGAATTATGCAGATAAAGAAGGATCTAGCTGCAACAGAGAATGCATATTTGTCAAGAAAGCTCTCAGAAAGAATTGCTAAGCTCTCTGGAGGTGTGGCTGTAATTAAGGTCTGCTACATAATGTGAAATAACATGGTGTATGAAATCCTTGAATCGACTTGCCACCCTGAATGATTATTTATGGTGTAACTGATTTAAATTCTTTAAGATATTTCTTCTTAACAACCTGGTGAATAATCCATTTTAGTTACTATGTTGCTAAAGATATACAAGTATGAGAACAACCTTGTGTCATATTTCTGTCTCTTAATCTTGTTGAGCAATGTCCATGTAACACAGGTAGGCGCACACACTGAGGTGGAACTCGAAGATCGAAAACTCAGAATTGAGGATGCAAAGAACGCAACTTTTGCTGCCATGGATGAAGGGATAGTTCCTGGTGGTGGTGCTACATATGTACATCTATTGGAGCATATACCAATTATAAAGAATTCTATGGAAGATCCAGATGAGCAGATTGGTGCTGATATTGTAGCAAAGGTATGCTGTTAATTTCTTTTCACATTTCTTGGCAGACATTTGCCCACCTGCTCTCTCTCTCTCTCTCTCTCTCTCTCTGTGAACATTTTCAGAAAAGGGAAAAAAATGTATCAGGTTTTATTTAGACAATTCTTTTCTAACACAGTCGAGTTTGTTGATGATTATTTGTAGGCACTCATCGTACCTGCCTTATCTATTGCAACTAATGCGGGGGTTGATGGAACAGTCGTTGTGGAGAAGACTCGAACTTCTGATTGGCGATTTGGATACAATGCAATGACAGGAAGATATGAAGATCTTCTGAGTGCTGGAGTGGCTGATCCTTGTCGGGTAGCAAGGTGTGCACTTCAAAATGCAGTCTCCATTGCTGCGGTGGTCTTGACAACTCAAGCTGTATTGGTAGATAAGATAAAGCAGCCGAAGCCAGCTGTTCCTCATGTTCCAGGGATAAATACTTGAGGAAGGAAGAATATAAAATGAATCAGAAAACCTGCCGAGAGCCAATATAGACAGAATGAAGTCAAGTGAGCCATGGTTTTTACCAGTAAGTGAGCTTCTGAACTCAATTTGCTTTTGCCTGGAACTACGACGAAGTGGAAGAAGCTTTAAAAGTTCAAAGCTGTGGTGAAGCTAAATACAAATTCAGTTTCCTCTTAGATTCTTCAGAGTATGAAATATTATATTGGATGGAGTTGGCCTTATTGCTCTTCCCCGTGTCTTTAACTTGGTGAAGAAATTTACCTCATAGTTATGATAAATTAAATTAGAAAGATATATGATTCAGCGCTCACGTTCGAATAAGAAAAAAGGTTGAAATATGTCAGATGGAATCAAAGGATTCATGGTAATTAAATTCCCTCTATGATCAATGAAAATAACAGTGTGTGGGTGTCAATTTTCCAGTCAGCACAGGCGACAGGAACTATCTTTTCAATTGATTTCCCCAAACATCTTGGCTTAAGGAAATGTTTTTATTTGTTCTATTTTTGGGTGCGTTCTTCAAACCAATAAGCACAAAACGTGAGATTAGGAGCGTTAGTTACAAGAATATATTGGTAATTGTCTTTATTAAATAACTACTTCCTGGACATTCTTTAAGTATGAAAATCAGGATTTTATCAACCATAAAATGCAAATTACATTTCTTTATCTGTTTGTTAAGCACTGCTTGCTATTGCGCTTCCGAGTTCTTAGTTATAGGAAGTAAATATAAAAATTGCAATCTCGAATATTATCTCCATTTGTTTTAGAATATAATTAATAGTTGAGACGAGGGCAAATACTCAACACTGATTAACAGTAAAAGATGTAAAATAAAATAAATTGCAATGATGCTGGCTTAATGTCTAAGTTAAGTATGTCTTCCACTCACAATCCAAATCCAAACAATCCCTTCTAATATACGCACCGTTTCAAACTCTCCACTAAAATATGAACCAAGTCAACCTTATCATAACACTTAGGTACCATCTGTTCCACTGCAAAACAGCCATCACTGTTCCCCTTATAATCACCCTTCACCTTTTTTTTTTTTCAGAAGTGAACCCATTAATTTTTTTAATCAATAAGCTAGAAAAAGTAAATACTATATTTTCGATATATATAACAGTTTATGACGGCTAGGCCAATGATTATCGTATTGAGTAGTGGACACTAACATAATAGTTTCTCAACACTTAAAAGGGAAGCATCCTATGCAATAACATGTGAGAACGGCATTACATCACATCTCTTGAAAGGCAATGAGATATAAAGATACCACCCAATCTATTAAAGGTTTCCAAAAACATAAAAATGTTTTACTAATTTAAATTCAAAATCAGGCATGAGTTTTACATTCTTCCTTACAGTGTTGTGTTTCAAGATGTAAAAATCTATACTTGTAACAAGATCCTAATGTTAGAAATTGATTTAAAGAAAATTCCATTTGGCGGTCATGGTTATGAGATTTGATCTAATTCTAACAATAGCAATATCAATTATATCAATTTGCATATCGATGTTCACATATATCTTTATACATTAGCATTTTTAAATAACTTTAACTAAATAACTTTAACACATGAGTAGCACTAGACATCTTAATATTCGAGTTTTAATTAAAATCTCAATTTTTGTGGTATTTATTTATTTGATGGTGAATAAATAATTTTATAAATTATGAAATTCATCATTGAATAGATGACTCGCAAATAACATTAGGATGCAAACGTTAGGATTCTTAAGTTCTAACATTATTGATTAACATATTATTAAAATAATTAGTAGTTTGATTATGCTGCATAAGATAGATTCCTAATTCCAATTGAAATAATGCAAATATATGCTGGTTTATACATCACAATATCTTACATTCAAAGGGCGTTTCCATAGGCCCACAAAAGAATTGTGGGGCTAAATTTTCTTTTCTAATTATAAAGATAATTGTGTGAAGTTAATTTTCTTTCTAGAAATGAAAGTGGAGTAGATATCAAAATTTTTCTTCCCAATTATGAGGATAATTGTGTGAAGACAGTATTCTCTCTTGAAATGAGAGTGGAGTAGATATCTCTTGAATATTTGAAAGAATAAAAATTTAGGCTCTCGTCTCAGTAATTGTCTAATTATAAATATATTAGTAAATAGTCTCATATAATATATGTTGTAATCCTGAGTATTAGTCTCATGTAATAAAAAAAATGACATTTTCATAATTTAGAAATTGTTAGGGACCCCTTTGATACAAACGGAGAATCTATGACTTTAATTGACAAATTGTAAGAAGTCAAGAACACCGAACTTATTTTCGCATTAATACGATCACGAGTCTCGACCGATGTGTACGTCAATAATACGTGCGTATAGACCAAAGTATACACGTACGCGACGTCGTGCGGACTAGTTTTTTGATTTCCAGTCGCTTAAATTAATTAATTAATTAAAAACGAATTAAGAAAAATCAAGCGATTTAAATAAATAGAATAAATTAAGACACTTTTTTGCTCAAAATCCAGCTCTGCTACTAAGAACCAAACCAACTAACCTCCTCTTCTCTCTATCTCTAGACTTTCTCTCTGTGAAAGAGAGTTTCTGATTCTTCGTTATAAGCTGCAGAGCCTCAGATCTGAAGCTGATGCTTTCGCAGAAACTGAAACTCACTCTGGTTTTGAATTTCGAGCTCTGAATTGTAACGGTACTTTCTCTTCAACTGATTGACGCCAGTTTGGTTTCCGATAAAATGTGGCCAAAGAGAGAGAATGAATTGTCAAATTTTGACTGTTTTTAGTCGAGCTTAGAGTTTTTTATTACCTTTTGTGTCTGAAATATCGGTAGCGTTCGACTTGCAGAGTTAGGTTGATTGGAATCGCTAAATTTTGATAAATTTGGGTTCTTGATGCTGCTAGTAATAAAATTTGTATTTGTTCTTGTAGCATTTTTTTTTAAAATTCATATAAACAATCGGTAGCTGTAATGCTGAGAGTTGTTGTTCTAAGCTTCTTTGATATTAAAACTGAACTCATGCTAAGGATATGTGACGCACAATTTCAAATTCAACTATTTTTATTTTATTTATTTTGCCACCAAACATGACATTTGCATGCAGTGATGATAAATTTTCTGGGATAGAATTGAATAATTAACCTAAAGAGCTGGAAATTTTTATAGGATAACATATGTAGGATTCTTCCATTTTTAGCAGCAGAGCAAACTGCGCTGAAGAGCGGAACAAATTAGTTTTATTTTATTTATTTTTTATTTTTAAGTTCTGCTGTCAATGATTCTCTGTTTCTTATAGAGTGCCAGGGGAAAGTTTTGTGTGTGTCAGTTCATTAATTAAATGAATTTTTGATGTGATTGGGGGGAAGCATGTAGAGATTAAACTCCTTCATGTTGTAGATTCTTGACTCTTAACTCCATCTTCTATTTGTAGAAAAGTAAGAGTGTATTCATTAGTTCATGGCAAAATCATGGCAACATTATTCTGCCCAAGATGTATCATCATCACCTACTGCTGGAAGGTCAAGGGAGTGGGAGGGTCCATCAAGATGGACTGAGTACTTGGGTCCTGACACAAGTTCACCTGTGTCATTGAGGTCCTCTAGAAATGCTAGTCTTGATGGCAAAGTCCAGGGTTATGGTGGGTCCCATAAAGGTTTGAATATGCAGTGGGTTGTTCAACTTATTGAAGTTGCTGATGGACTAATGGCCAAGATGTATAGATTAAATCAAATATTGGATTACCCAGATCCAGTGGGTCATGTGTTTTCTGAAGCATTCTGGAAATCGGGTGTGTTCCCAAACCATCCAAGGATATGTTTGTTGTTATCAAAAAAGTTTCCAGAGCACTTTAGCAAGTTGCAGCTTGAGCGTGTAAGGATGGAGCTCGTTGTGTTAAAATTTTCAGGTTTTATTTTAGTTGGTTAATGAATAGAGGATTAATTTTACTATTTGTATAATTACTGATTCAGGTTGATAAAACTGCTTTGGATGCTTTGCATGACGGTGCAGAAGTTCATCTGCAGAGCTTGGAACCATGGGTTCAGGTTTGTGTCCTGTTACTTTGTGAAAATCTTGTGCATTTCTTGCATAAACACTAAGACAATCAAAAGGAAAAATGTTGAAAGCCATCAATGAACGAATCAAATTTGTTGTTTTCCCTTTATTATTGCTAGATTTGATGACTCAAGCCAGAATTTATTGCTGGGGAGCTATTAGGCTACTACCTCAAGTTTGGTCAATGAAAATGCTCATTAGATTTATATTCACGTTAGATAATGACATGAAAATTGCAAGCATTCTGACTTTTTATTTATTTATTTTTTTTGCATTGCTACTTGGTTATTGGTAAAATCACATTTCTTTTGTGTGGATCAGCTGCTTCTTGACTTAATGGCATTTCGGGAACAAGCACTGCGACTTATATTGGATCTAAGTAGTACGGTTATTACCTTGTTGGTGAGTTCAAAATTGATTCTCTAGGATAAGTATAATTTTTTTTTTTTGTTGTTATTACAAGGACATTGGTTTGGGTGCTGATATATTACTCGAAACAAGGTGTCAAAACACGATCTTAGAAAAAAAGAAACCCATTTTACTGGTACTTTCTTATAAATATCTCTGTTGTACCCAACTACCCATGTTTATATGCATCAATGCATGTAAAAGTGTTGAATGGTACATTCTTATTCTTTAGATGAGGGTAAGCAAGATTCGTGAATTTCTTCATTATATCCCTGATAACTTGGCACAGTATTTTGCAGCCCCATCAGAACTCACTTATACTACATGCGTTTATGGATCTGTTCTGCTCCTTCGTCCGGGTTAACCTTTTCTCCGAGAAGGCAAGTCAACTTTCAAATATGTTTAGTCAGTCAATGTTATGGGATTTTTTTTTTACCCGCCAAACATTCATGTCAATGTAATCACTTTTTTCTGTTTTATGTATATGTATTTGAGTTTTTCTGTTACAATGCAATTGATGCTTTCATATCAGATGCCAAGGAAGATGATGCTGCAAATGTATAACCTTTTGCATGCCATGTCAAGAAATGACCGAGACTTTGATTATTATCATCGGTAAGAATTTTGTCCTTTTTTTTTTATTTCTGTCTTAATATTTGTTGTTTTACCAGATGTGCTAGGATCTGTCCTGGTTACCTTTCTTCTAACTACACCATTTGCAAATAAGCATAATTCAGTTTCATGAACCGTGTATTTCTGTCCTTGAGTATTTTTGAATTTTCTTGAAATGCTTAATTTACTGGTCAAAGCTGGTTTATCTACTTTGCTGCTGCATTAGAAAACTGGATGAAGTTTGAAGTTGATTCTTGAAATTGAACAAGTTTAAGTAGCTCGACAGTTGTTCTTTGCTAAGTTAAAAGAAAGGACATCTCAACATACATGTTTTTCTTGTTTTTCTGTCCATCAATGAGATCTTCAATAAGCCAATTTTCAACTTTCCAGTTTCAAATAATCTTTTTCTGCTTCCTAAGAAAAATAACTGTATGTGAAGAATGAATTAAAGTTTGTTCTTTTCTTGATCCGTTCAGTATTTGTGCATGAAAACATCAATCATTCAATTTATCTTTTTGTGAGAAGATGATATTGATGCTCCTGCTACCTCTTGCATTCATTGAAATTTGTTATAACAGCTTATTTATATATTTATTTTAATTTGGAAGTGACAGCTTATATTTTTGGTCATGAGCAATACAATAATTTCAACGGCATTATCTATTCAAGCACTGTATAGAATTTCTTTAGGGGGAAGCTTTAGTCATCCCAGGAAGAAAGGATTTGACAGTTCTTGTTGAGATTTAAGAATCACAACACTTCCAAGGACTTCTCTCGCTTTGCACTCATGTACTTGTTCTTTGTTCCTTATTCTCAATTCTGGTTCACCTGATGTTACCTAAGGTTTCTTCAGGTGGCTTTCACTTGTGATCATAAAATAGCCTCGATTGAGTGACCCGTTGGCTTTTCTTGAAGTGTTATAGAGGCATCCATGAATTCTAGAATAGGCTTCTTTATCCTCGCTCTAAGCCTGCTTGAAGTAAGCGAGACTTGAGTATATCTTGATATTCGTAGCCAAACCAGAATTGCTTTTATCATGGTTGACCGTGCTGTGTATTATTTCTAATATTTTCTTGTTTGAACCATAAATGGGTCCTTTTAGTGCAAATAACTCATATTTGCATCCTGTTTCTAGATCTAGTACCTGGTAGCGTGGTTGAGTTGTGCTTTAGATTTTCTTTTTCTCCCTTATAATTCTTCTTCTTGCTTCTTACATGTCTTTCCTTGAATTTTCAGGTTGGTTCAATTCATAGATTCTTATGATCCACCATTGAAAGGGTTACAAGAGGACCTAAATTTTGTCAGTCCACGTGTCGGAGAGGTAGTTTGCATCCCTTTTCTTGCCTTGCTGTCATTATAATGTAGATTAGTGTCTGAAATTACCGTCCTCAATCCTCTTGGAGTTTTATTGAATATATTTTTGATATCTAGAAGTCTGCCTCTGGTTTCTATTTTCGAGCTATGCTGAGCGGACTTACTGCTCATCTCTCTGTATTTTTGAGGTGTTTGTCAACTTTGACCAGTATGGTATCTCATATGACCTCAAGGTTATATGATTCTTGTTTAAGTGTTTAATTGTTTTGAAATTTTATTTTTTATTTCCAGGTATTGGAGGCTGTTGGTCCTATTATTTTTTTATCTACAGATACAAGGAAGCTGAGAAATGAGGGATTTTTGAGTCCATATCATCCTCGATATCCGGACATACTCACTAATTCTGCTCATCCCATGGTACATGCCGTTGTTTAGGATGATTCTGAGATTCGCTCTATGTTTTCAGCTTGCTACTGTTTCTCTACTTGACCTACCTTGTTGATGAATAAAGTTGTTCACTGTTAACCACTTTGGGAATTTCACACCTTGCAGAGAGCCCAAGATCTAGCAAATGTCACTTCTTATCGGGAGTGGGTGTTACTTGGTTATCTTGTTTGCCCTGATGAGCTGCTCCGTGTCACTAGCATTGATATTGCTCTGGTAACATACCCCCATTTTTTTTTCTTTTTTAAATAAATTTTCTTCTCGCAATAAAGTATCTGATCAAATTGAAACTGTGCTGGCAGGATGAAGATATATGCATTTACTGATTAATAATCCTGTGAAATTTGATACACCACTGACATGAAGAGCAAACAATGAATTCTGGGAGAGAGATTGCACTACTTTCTTCAAATTAAAATTATAAGGCATTGAATATGTAAATTTTTGCTTGGTGTTCTTTTAATCAATATGAGAGCTTGATGAAAGTGTTGTGAATGCATTGCAATAAGGTGTTTGACATGAAATCTTCAAAAAACTATACAAGATAGGCTACTACATATGCTGCATATGCATATAAACAGAGTGAATTGGATGCTGCTTTTTTGTATTTTTCTTTTCTTTTTTATTTTCAGATGCCCATGTAAATCTGTATTAGTATGCGTCCCCTGTACATTGGTGTAACTTAGTTAGCCTTGCCAATGGTTTTGTATTATTTCTTACCTTCAGTTGAATTAAGCTAAATATTAGAATTGTGGCACTGTTTAACAAATTGCTTATATAATGGATTGTATATGCTTAGCAAAGCTCTTGAATGGATTGTATATGCTTATATAATGGACTGTTTAACAAATTACTTCTTTATCTTTATCAGCACTATTCACATGCAAATCAGTTCTTGTCGTTCCAGCTTTTCTTTTAGACATGATGCTATTTCATTGATTCTGCTGTGCTGGTTTGTCCTCTGACTTACTCATCCTTTTCATGGCTTATAGGTTGTATTGAAGGAAAATTTAGCTCTTTCATTATTCAGAGATGAGGTGAGTTTGGTCGCCTGTTCTTGAAATGGAAATTCTTTTTTCTGGTAGCTTACTTTTGTAGCGATTTTGTACACACAGTATATACTGTTGCATGAGGATTATCAGTTATATGTTTTACCCCGGATATTGGAATCGAAAAAGATGGCAAAATCTGGACGTACTAAGCAGAAGGAAGCAGATTTGGAATATAGTGTGGCAAAGCAGGTTGAGAAGATGATAAGGTATAACAAAGCTTTAAAACATGAGCTAACTTCTTTTTATAATTTCTTTCTCTCTGCAACACTGCTGTGAAATCAAATAATAAATTACTATGGAATAAGGAATTGCTTGTGTAAGAGGAATTTACAAGAATCCAAGAAAAATAGGAAAGGGTGTGGGTTAAATCTGTGTTTTTGAGGTTTTTTTTTTTTTTTAAAAAAAGTGAGATCTTGTAGTCTTGTAGGTCCTATACTGATTATAAAATCTGATCAGTATTCTATTGTATAGATCGTTTTGTGATCTTAAGGGTTTCTTTTTTGTGGACACCTTTTTCACTTTTTGTACATTTTTTTCATATTAATACAAGTTTCTCTCTTTCCTATTAAAAAAAAAAACAAGAAAAATGAAAAAATTTCCGTGCATCATATGGGGATAGACTTGATATCTGAGTCAGATAACCTGACATGGTTCGACATGTATTCACTGATTGCAACTAGATTGCAGAATTACTTCTAAATTTCACCTATAAGAAACTTCATCCCCGTCTTTCATTAAAAGTGAAATTTTTAGGAGATTCTGAAAGTTTTGGAAGGTTTCAGAAAAATATTTGTCTACTGATGTGAATGCTTTTGAAGTGGTGCTTTGACTGGCAAAAATTTTATGCCTATCTAGAATTGTCAGTAATTTACTTGGTGCATTTGCTTGTCTGCTTGCATCCTATCTTTAGATAGTCTCACTGATGTTGGGAATTGTCTGGTTCCCTTTGTTCATTGTTCAGTTGCTATATGGAGTACTTTATATTTGTGGACACGTCAATGTTGTGTACGAGATGTTAAAGTGATTCATTATTGCAGTGAGGTTCATGAGCAAGCAATTTTATCGTGTGATGTGATTCACCGGGAGAGGAGAATATTATTGAAGCAAGAAATTGGAAGAATGGTGCTCTTTCTTACTGATCAGCCAAGTTTATTAGCTCCAAACATTCAGGTAATACTGTTGCTGGATTTGTTTTAGACTTATTGACATGTGCCATTCTGACCCAGGAAAGAAAAAAATGAAAAAGAAAATCTTTTCGTACCTGCATTTTATTTATCTTTATGTATAGATTCTAGATGTCTGATATGATCTTATACATTTTATTCTTATGGCCGAAGGTTGATTTTGCAAAACTGATGGTAGCTATGCTTTTCATATATTTCAATTTTTATTAGAAAATGAGAAAGAAGTGCAAAAAATTGATAGATTTATAAAACTTCTTCCTCTCAACGGATTTGTAACTTAATAGAAATCAAATTTGCATGTGTTCAAGCATAATCAATTCTGTATTACTCCTTGCAAAAATGTCTTTTCTAACAATTTGGTGTTTTTCTGTAGATGGTATTCTCTGCCTTGGCACTGGCCCAAAATGAGGTGATCTGGTATTTTCAACATGTTGGAGTTGCATCATCAAAATCCAAAACTACTCGAATGGTAGCAGTGGACATAGTAAGTTAATTTTTCCCTGGTATTACAGGAGTTTCTTACCGTGAAATTCCTCTGTAATTAGCCTACCAGCCAGTGCTGTGCTTAATTTGATTTTGTTTGCAGGATCCAAACGATCCAACTATCGGGTTCTTGTTAGATGGAATGGACCGCCTATGCTGCCTAGTACGCAAGTATATTGCAGGTTACACGAGTGTTTCATAGACCAATATTTCGCATTTGGTGAATATGATTTTCATTTGTATATTATATGCATAATTGTGACTTTGAAATCCTTGAACAATTTGAGTGAAAGAACATGAACTTGTGAAATGCAGTCAAATACATTCTATTATAGCAAATAATTTCTTTACATTTGCAAGCAAATTTGTGATTAGTTGGTGCTGTTTTCTAGAAATGGATTGAGAGGCTTTTCATCATTTAGTTCTTGATTCCGAGGTTTTGGTGGTGATCTTGGTATACATTTTGAATTTTATGAAATAAGGATGATTTTCTTCGTTATGTTGTGGGCTTTGTATTTGCCAGATATTTCATTCATTTTTGTCCATGAAAATTGGGGTTCTTTTGTTAAATAACTTTTTGATCCTCGGCATTCTACAATCTTGATTTTGTACTATTTGCTTTTGGTAGGATTTTTTAGAAAAAAAGTTAAGTAGATTGAATATATAAAAATTTTGCAAAAGGCGAACAAGAGGTCCACTAGCCCCAAAAACAGCCTAAGAATTTATTAATACCAAAAGTATTTCCAAACAGAAAGTTTCCATCTTGTAATGGATAAAACAGTAACTTTTATAACAAAGTATATCATTAATTTAGTATTTCTTGTTTGTTGGGGAAAAGGAAAAAAAACTAGTGTGACGTGTACAATTCTTCTTTCCCTTTCTTAAAAGAGAGGGATGTCTAGGAGGAATAGAGGAAGAAGGCTTGGAGGACACTTTGTTATGCCTGTTAAATATTTTGTTTGAGAGGAACTGCGCTGCTTTCGTGGATGTTGAACGTTATTGAGCTGTGATATGCTTTGCATTTTTGTTTGTAAGTGCACTGAAAGGTTCCTCAGTTATACGAATGAGCTAGATTTTGAAACCTTTTTTTTTTTTTTTTCTGTTCTTAAATGCAGCTATTCGAGGTTATGCATTATCATATCTTTCTTCATGCGCTGGTAGAATCCGGTTTTTGTTGGGAACTGCAGGAATGGTGGCCCTTGATCTTGATGCAACCTTGAAAGGACTTTTTCAACGAATAGTTCAGCACCTTGAAAACATACCAAAACCCCTGGGTGAAAACATATCTGCCATCACATGCGATCTATCCGTAAGAGATCTTTGCAAACCATTTTGGCATTTTCTATTTGCTTAGGATGAAGGGTTTATGGTGGCTTCTGAAAACCACTTGACTTTCTTTGAGCTGTGATTATTCACCTCTATGAATATTTCTTATTCTTGATTTAACTATTGAGTCACTGTTGCATAGCAGAAAAATGTTGCTGGTTGCTTTCCAAAGCTAAAGTCTTATCATATTCTAGCTACTAGGATACATAGTGACTTGAAATTAACAATGCGGAACATTGTTGATTTTTCAGATACCTTTGGAGGTTGTTAATTGTTTCTGTTATACGTGTTTTTATGCTTGTGTGCATCCTTGTGAAGATTATGAAGATTAAGAACGCAGAGACATTTTATGTATTATGTCTGGCACTTATGTCATTAATGTTTCATATTAATTGAGAACCTTAGAGGAAGTATTTTTGTTGATTATTTGTGTCTGTGTGTACTCTTGTTTGCTTTCACATCTTAATGTTAGTGGTTTCACTTATTTCTGTTTACCACATAATTGATGCCTTTGTTTGCTGAAACTTGAACAAAATTTGAGTTGCACAATTTTTTTGTACATCCTTTGTCTCTGCATGCGGTACACTTGTTGAAATCTGTTTCACTGAATCCAATATATAAAATGAGCTTATCTTAGTAAAATGGGTTCTAGCACATGTCATTCTGGTAATGTATAAATTGGAAATGAAAGGCTTTGGAATTTTGTTTACTTATCAACTAACATGCAGTGTTTGTTTATTCTGTTAATTCTTGCATGCCATGGTTAAGCTACAGGGTGTAATCCATCTATACTATTTTGGAACATAGATTATACTGCTGTGTGGCTTTCTATTAGTTGGCCTAAGTTAATAATCTTATTAGGTGATTGAAACATACCATTATCTACTACTAGGTTTTCTTTTCGAAATGTTATCTTAAATGTTCGGTTAAACTGCTGTGAATCGATAATTGCTTTTTCCCATTATGCTTTTCGTTTTACTATGATTATAGTTTTTGGTTGAAATGGGTTTCTTTACAATTCTTTTAGTTGATAGATGGTAATTTCTGATTGTCAATCAGGATTTCCGCAACGACTGGTTATCAATATTGATGATTGTCACATCTTCTCGGTCATCTATAAACATAAGACATTTGGAGAAGGCTACTGTTTCTACAGGAAAGGAGGGATTACTATCGGAAGGAAATTCTGCGTACAATTGGTCCAGGTATTCTCCAGGACTTCTATTTTTGTTGTGATTCTTACGAGTTTTCATCCTTATTAGTGAATTACCTTCGCTGCAAAATTCGATTATTGTATTTGCAATAAGGAAGGATTGTCTTCTGAAATGTATATCTCTGCATTAAACGACGTGTTGAATTTCGTTCAATACAGATGTGTTGATGAACTGGAGTCTCAGTTATCAAAGCATGGAAGTCTCAAAAAGCTGTATTTCTACCACCAGCACCTTACAGCAGTATGTTATTACTTAAGAATTTAAATACTGATTTACTTGGAACAATTAGACTGGAAATGTAATTTTGATTTGACTGCACTCTTGTTACAGGTTTTTAGGAACACTATGTTTGGACCAGAAGGACGTCCTCAGCATTGTTGTGCATGGCTTGGTGTGGCTAGTAGTTTTCCTGAGTGTGCTTCTCCAATTGTACCTGAAGAGGTAATCCAACCACTTTCACAGAATCCTCCTTGCTGCTGAATCCTGCTGGCATCCTTAAATTGCTGTACTTTTCCATGCTGAGAAACATACGGTTTTAGGAATATAACTATGTCATAGATGGGAAAAATTCCACTGATCAATGCTCCCAGAACTGATGTTTCTTTGCTGTTGACAAACTGCGGTTAATATGCTTAAAGTATTGCCTACAATTGAAAAACCTTTATCAGATTGAAGAATCAAGAGCATGGTAGGCAAAACAAGTATGTGCATTTTATAAAGCCTAAACTGCTCAGTATGCTTTTTCTTGTTTTTGTTTTCACTTTTATAAATTTTGCAACTTCCAGCCAAAAATACAAAAAAAGGTTTCAGCATTCAACCTTTTGATTTTTAGTTTCCATTTAGATACTTTCTGATTTCTGCTTTTTGTAGAGCCATATGTTTGAATCTTTTAGTTATATTGAATGACACTTATTGCGGATGCAAATTCATTTTGTATCTAGGTTCAATGACTTTGTAATTCTCAGCATTTGGATAATACAAAGTCTTGTTGCATTATATGATTTTATTCGTTTCCAGACGACTTAAAAGATGAAAATGGTCATTGACTTACCTTCCTCAAAAGTATTTTGTTTATGGATCATGATGATTTCTATTCAAGTCTGAAATGGAATTTGATGTTTTTTTGTTTCTTGAATTATAGTGAAATATGGATAACACACGAATTCAGCCGCAGCTGAAATTTTGAAATCTGAAAATTGTGATAATACGTATATTTTTTATTTTCTTCATAATCTCAGCCATTAGCTCGTCTATCTGGTAATGCATAAATTGCTGGACTGATTATTGTCTATCATTAACATGTTACACAAAGCTATTTTTAAACTCGTGTAAATAAAAAGGAATGGAGTGGCTAAGAATGTACTTTTTATGTTTCTGCCTGCAGGTAACAAAAATTGGGCGAGATGCAGTTCTTTATGTTGAGTCTCTTATTGAATCTATCATGGGAGGATTGGAAGGATTGATCAACATTCTAGATTCTGAAGGAGGATTTGGTGCTCTGGAGATTCAGGTTCAGTTTCTTCATTTATGTTATGGCACGAGAAAATCCTTGGTTGTAATATGTTTTGCAAAACTAATTCTGTGAAAATTCTCAGCTTCTTCCAGAGCAGGCTGCATTTTATCTGAACAATGCATTAAGAGTTTCGGTTGCTTCAGCAAAATCTCCAAAAGTAGCCGCTGGTTTTCCATTGCCTGGTCATGAGAGCTATCCTGAAAATAATAATTCTATTAAAATGTAAGGCACTTTTGATCAACGCAAGGAATCTTTGTTCTTCTGGAGAAACCTGCAATTTGCTGAGGGGATCTTAACCTTTTTGTTTCTGGCAGGTTAGAAGCTGCAATGCAAAGGTTGACCAACCTTTGTTCAGTTTTGAATGATATGGAACCAATATGTGTTCTTAACCACGTCTTCGTTCTGAGAGAGGTGAGTTTCTATTCCACATACCCATCTTTTTTCCTTTTGTGGCAGCAGAGTTGGATGTAGACATACCTTCTATGCTTTTTCATTTTCTGCATGCTTGCATAATGATGATACCGACTGGTTTGCTTTACCTCTTTTCTTCAGTAAACAATTTATTTTTTTATTCGTCCCTTCTCTTTTATTATATAGTTCTTTTGCCAATTAACTTCCCTTCTCTTTTATGATATAGTTCTTTTTCCAATTAGCTTTCTGTCAAAGTTTAATCTTCTTTCTTTTTCAGACATCATTAATATGCTTTACAGTGCCTGCCGTTTTTTCAGTCACTTAAAGAGAGATTGGGTTTTTTGTCAGTTCATTGTCCTCTAGTTATTTTATTTTATTTTATTTTATTGGTCACTGTGAATATTCAGATCATTATGTTAATCATTTCAAGTAACACGAGCAGGTTCATCTCGAACATCATAATGGCATGTAATATCAAGAGTCTGATTCTACTGTTTTTTTATTTTCTCTGTTATTTTACATCGTCCCTTAGGCATGCTTCAATTATGCTAATTTTACATTAATACATATGGAAATAACCAAGTATTTGAATCATATATGTTTGAAGTTAGTTGTTTTATTTCATTTATCTGTTTGGGGGAAAAAAGACTGGAGAAAGAAAAGAAACTGTGGCTAAATAATAATGCATACTTGTGGCAAGCTTTTGAAGTGCAATTCTAACACAAGTAATACTTTCAAGCTATATATACATACATATATATATACATACATATATATATATATATATATATATATATATATAGGGAAATTACCATTTTCCCACCAAAGTTATTCTGACATATCAAGTCAGTACCATGGTTTGCTGAAAAGTGCATTTTACTACCAAATGTTTACTCTTTTATCGTTTTACCACCATTGTTAAAAGTCCGTTAATAGTTAACAGAAAATGAGTTAAAAGTCAAATTTGCCCCTGGAGCGTAAAATCATAATATAATAAATTCAAGTATTAATCACTAAAAGTCAAATTTGCCCTTGGAGCATAAAATCATAATATACTAAATTCAAGTATTAATCACTAAAAGTCAAATTTGCCCTTGGAGCATAAAGTCATAATATACTAAATTCAAGTATTAATCCTTAAAAGTCAAATTTGGCATAAAATCATAATATACTAAATTCAAGTATTAATCATTAAAAGTCAAATTTGGCATAAAATCATAATATACTAAATTCAAGTATTAATTACAACTCAAAACAATTTAATTAAGGAAAAAATGCAATGGACAATAAGCAAAAAAAAAAAAGCAGCATTTTGGCTTCAAAATGAAATTTCTTAAATGCCCCTATGATATCAGCAAACCATCAGCAAATTTTTAACTGATCTAACGGAATAGTAGTAAAACGATAAAAGAATAAACATCTGGTGGTAAAATGCATTTTTCAGCAAACCATGGTACTGACTTGATATGTTAGAATAACTTTGGTGGGAAAATGATAATTTCCATGTATATAAAACGAGGGTAAAAAGAATATGTATCTTTGGCTGTCAAGTTTTTGAATTGGATTGAAATTCGAAATGAGACCTATGTTATTAGCAGGCTTTTACTTGAGCAGGATATTTATTTATAAATTCTGTCTTGGAGGTCCTGAAATGACCAAATTGAATATGCTAGTCTAATGTTCTTGTATCTTTATTTCCAAATGATTTTTCATTTGTGCATTCCGTGGTGTTGAAATCTGATCACATCATTGTCATTATTCTTTATAATATTCTGCTAGTATATGAGGGAATGCATCCTTGGGAATTTCAAGAGGAGGTTGCTTGCTGCACTGAAAACTGATAATGATCTTCAAAGGCCTTCTACCCTTGAGTCAATGATTCGCAGACATATGAGCATTGTCCACCTGGCAGAGCAACATATTAGCATGGACCTAACACAGGGTATTCGAGAAGTTTTACTCTCAGAGGCGTTCACAGGCCCAGTTACATCTCTGCATCTGTTTGATAAACCAGCAGAGCAACTAAATGGAACAGCCACTGAAGTTGTATGTAACTGGTACATGGAAAATATTGTCAAGGATATATCTGGCGCCGGAATCCTGTTTACACCTATCCATAAATGCTTCAAAAGCACTAGGCCTGTTGGTGGATATTTTGCCGAGTCGGTCACAGATCTAAGAGAGCTGCAGGCCTTTATTCGTCTCTTTGGTTGCTATGGAGTGGACAGGCTGGACGGAATGATGAAAGATCACACAGCCGCTCTCTTGAATTGCATTGACACATCATTACGGTCAAACCGTGAGGTATTAGAGGCACTTGCTGGCAGCATGCATTCAGGTGACAGAATAGAAAGAGAGGCATGTTTGAAGCAGATTGTGGATTTGGACACGTTAATTGGATTTTGTATTGAAGCAGGGCAGGCACTGGCTTTCGATCACCTTCTAGCTGAAGCAGCTGGAGCCGTTCTTGAAGAAGGTGCACCATTAATACACTCGTTACTAGCTGGGGTAGTTAAGCATATACCTCAAGGAATACCTGAAAAGAAGGAAATCAGGAGGATGAAAGGGGTGGCCAACAGTGTTGGTGTCGTTGTTGATCATGATTCTGAGTGGGTAAGATCAATTTTGGAAGAGGTTGGAGGTGCAAATGATGAGTCATGGAGCTTGTTGCCTTACCTATTTGCAATCTTCATGACGTCCAACATTTGGAGCACTACTGGCTTCAATGTCGAGACTGGGGGCTTCAACAACAATATCCATTGCTTGGCAAGGTGAGGTTTTATTTTTTCCAACTTGTACTTGAAAATCAATAAACTATAGTGCCTGAATGCTAATTATCCAAGCCCCTTGACTGTTGACCAGCCATTACATCCAATTGTTAGTTTGATTGGTTTTTAACATTCTGGATAATGATTTCATATTCTTAGTCAGCTATGAATTGGGGAAAAGGGCTAGTCTTCTGTGGTTCCAACATATTTTCATATGGGTTTTGCATGTGAAATAGCATCACCACATATTAGCACATTTTATTATTCTGATGATCTACAACTCTTTATCATACTTGTTGTCATTGACCATTTATGGTTTTCACATCCACCATGAGGGAAATCATTAGGTCTCACAAATTAATAAATCCTTTTCTGTTCCACGATGGAAATGCTCTGGCAGATGCATTAGTGCTGTAATTGCAGGACGCGAATATGTTAAATTGGAACGCGAACATCAACAGAGACAGTCTCTTTCAAATAGCCATGTCGGTGAGACTTTGGATCCTGAAATACAAAGCCGTGCTTCTGCAGAAGCCAGCATTAAATCTGCAATGCAGGTCTTTGTCAAATTTGCTGCTGGTGTAGTTCTAGATTCGTGGAATGAAGCTACAAGGTAAGATGACTATGATTCACACACATTCATTTATGTTTGTATTTAATTTTGTGTGTGAGTTCTGTACGTGGCAGGCATGCATGATTTCCTCATTCTGAGTTCTTTTCAAGTCCTTTTCAAGTCCTTTTCAATAAATTTACCTGAAATCTATGGACACTGTTGATGAATCTCTGTATTTTGCAGATCTCATCTTGTTGCCAAGCTTATATTTCTGGACCAACTCTCTGAGATATCGCCATTCCTTCCAAGAACTTCTCTTGAACCCTATGTTCCCTATGCCATTCTCCGTTCGATATACAGTCAGTACTATTCAAATTCCCCGTCAATTCCACTTGCGTCATTAAGTGCATCGCCCCGCCATTCACCTGCCATATCATTAACACATGCATCTCCCGTATCAAGACAGACCCGTGGAGATTCAACTCCTCAGAACAGTGCCTACGCTTCGGGTTACTTCAGAGGATCATCATCCCTTAGTCAGGAACACTTCTATGAAACAGAGAGTGGAAATCTGAAGAGCACTGATAATAAACATAGGAATGTTCGTCGTTCTGGGCCACTGGATTACAGTTCAACCCGGAAAGTTAAGTATGTCGAAGGTTCTTCTTCAGGGAGCACGGGTCCCAGTCCACTGCCTAGGTTTGCCGTGTCAAGGTCTGGCCCTATATCATACAAGTAGAACAATGCTGGCTGGGCATCCATACTTTGGCTAAATGTATTTAGATGTGAACTTCACACCTTGCATTTTGTAACAGTTTCGGTCATCTGTAATTATATGCCCAAGTTAAGCATATGAAATCAAAGCTCGTTGAAAGCATATGAAAGTTTCTGAGCTAAATTTCCTCGATGTCTGTTGTGGCAATGACTGGCATCGAGGAAATTTAGCAGAGGCACACATTTCTGGAACTAGAAAAATTTCTCTCAAGTAGGAGAAAACGAACTTGTGGTGTAGGAACAATAACGGCTAAAATAACGAGAGAAATCGAAGTGGGAAGTACGAACGATTCGCGCACAAAAGCAGACCATCTTTATTTACCATGTGTCATCGAGTTTCTCAAAAAGAAATCATTTGAAGAAGAGGTGTCGTTTTTTGAAACGGAGGACTCTATCCGTCACAAGACAAGTAGTCCGTCCAATGGGTCATATACAGATCTTGTAAGGACAAAAACTCAATCTGCAGTGTCTTGCTCGAAACATGAAATTGAAAGTTGAAACTTAACTTGAAAACTACCGCATTTGAAAACTTTTAGCTTGCAGTGTTCAACACAATTGAAATATCCAGCACAAATTGTAAACTTCTAACAGCAAAACGTGAAGCATGATCCATGTAGTAATGAATCCTCGGGCCCGTACGTAGGTAGATAGATAAGAATAGAAATCTGTAGATCGCCAACGATAATAGTTGATTTTTATTTGATACTCGCAAAATAATAGCACGTGTCACATATATATAGTTGATTTTTGTTTGATACTCGCAAAGTAATACCACATGCCATATATATATATATATATATATATATATATATATATATATATATATATATATTTGATTTTATTTAATACTCGCAAAGTAATAGCACATGTCACACACACACACACACACAAAACACTATATGTTACTGCAGCCTTTACTACGAATATATGTAGGTTAGTCCTTATAATCCTTATAATAAGACTATCACAATTATCAATTACAGTAGCTGGTAGTTGGTGAAGTTGCAAATTCACTTTGAAAAGGAACTTGCTGAAACTTAGCGTAGGTGATGCCTGCAAGATGAACATCAACTGATATTACAGGTATATACTAAAGGAGTATAGACATTTCTGAGAAAAGCATACCTCAAAGTTTCTTTTGTCCCACGGTGAACTTTACAACGGATTGTTGGAAGCCCAAGGCGCTGGTGAGCCTCATACCGGTGACATCCAGAAAAACCTAGGAGGAAAAGAAAAATGAAGGAACAATCAATGATCACCAATCATTGGAGAAAACATAAAAGACTATGATATTGGCTGTTTTAAGTCTCTGGAGGAGTTCTTGTGCTTCTTTGGCCTTTTTCCCTTTGTCCTTAATGGTGACAACACTCCAAGAACCCAAAAGTTGAAAAGAAGACGCATTAACTACTAACTAGAAAGACCATAAGCAGAAAATGTAAATGAGCACATACCGTAGTAATTTCCATCAACCTCGATGACATCAATCTGCATCAATTTTTATACAACAAGTCAACACAAAAAAGCAAAGGAAAAGAAAAGGAAAGAGTCAAATAACAGAGTTCAACCAAGCAATGAACTACTGGCATTTGCAGCAACAATAATGGTGGTGCCGGAGGATATACTAGCATTGGCAGAGGTTAATTTTTTGTGGTGGTGTTGGCACTACTAATGACGCTAAAATGCAACAAACAGAAAAAATTTCTATCTACTACATACTCTATGCCGAATTGCCTTTAGCACTAACAATCTAACACTGGGATTTTACTTAATGACTTGAGTTTTTGGGTCCGTGTTAATGGTGTCGGATCAAAACCCAACATCTCATTCTGCCTCAAATCTCAATCAATTTCAAATCAATCTCGTTTTATTTCATTTGATTTTGGTCTCATGACATCGGAGCACTCGTTGCAAGTTAACACAATATTATATGCATGTTCTTAACTAACTTTAGATTTCTTATTATTCTAAAATCATCAAAACAGAAATGTTGCTACTGCTACATAAGTTAAAATAAACTTATAAGTACTAAATTATCATCGGTAGACAGTACTTAGCAAAGCTGAATATTTTGACCAAAATGATTAAATTTATTAAAAAAAAGGGGGGGCTCTTACGGGTACTTGAAGGCCGATTTGTTGAATGCTGTCCATGAGTTCCTTGACTTTGTTTTGGTCATTGGCTCTGGTTCTCATCAATGGCCTCTTGATTTTATCAAGCGGAAGTTCCAGTATCACTGGCCCACTACCCCTGCTTTCAGAACTACCCGGAGGATTCCCATTTGAAGAAGCGGAAACGCAGAAGCGCTTCAAGCTGAAGCTGTTTGTCTTTGGCAGTTGTACTCCAAAATTTGCCATTTTTTTTACACTCTTTTAATTTCTTCTCTCCTATCGTTTCTCCTTTTTTAATAGATATGATAAGAGTATAAAAAGGAGAATGTGATGATGATTGGATTCAAATATGACGTCTCTTTCTTTATTCATCACAACCGCCCAAAATTTAATTAAAAATAAATAAATAAATCACCATTATTAATATTATTGATAGAAAAATAAATAGATATTTGGCCGGCAAATATAAAAAGGGGAAACTACTGACTGCACACACTACGCTACACTGTCATAGAGAGAATGATATCAACCACATTAGCAGCGACCTCCTTCTCTCTACTTCGGTAATCTCTCTCTCTCTTTCTCTCACTCTCTCTGTGTATCATCATATCTGTCTATTTATTGATTTTTTTATTTTATTTTTTTGCATTATTATATTATTAGTTAAAATTGAATTGGGTATTTTTGTTTCGACAGAAATTGTAATGCAACTGCTCGAGCTTTTGCAAATGTGAGAGCTCCACTGCAACACTCAACTAATTACAACTCTATTAGCTTTCTCCTTCCTCTTCACTCTCGTAGGTACAAAATTTCTTTCTTTCTTTCTTTTTTTTCCCTTTTTTTATTTCAAAACTCCGATTGATATATAGATAAATTTATGGCCAAGCCCAAGAAGATGTTAATAGCACTGTTTTTGTATGTTAATCTACTGTTAGCCTTGTTGTTGAATAAAAGGCACACCTGATGATATTTTTGATGTTTTCAATTGATTGGCTATCTCTATAGCTTCATTTCTGTCTCTTAGAGTTCTTATTTTTAATGTTTTAACTTGAAATTTTCCCAGATCTCTGTCTCGAGTTAGTGTTACAAATAATGAAGAGGCTGCTGCCAGAGCAGCTGCACTGAATGCCGACAGTGAAGCTCCGACCATGTACATAAATAACCATGGTTTGATCTCGGTTCTATTTACATATTTAGCCTAAGCACTGGCTGTGGTTGACGCCCTTGGTTTGGGAGATAAATTTCATAAAACCTCAACGGAAGTCCCTGATTATTCTTTTTTTTTTTTGGGGGGGGGGGGGGGGGGGGGTGGGGAATGCTTAGATGGATTTTGAAACTAGCAATTATTGGAACTGATTAAGGGCTACATGTTTGCTTGCCCATGGGAGTAACAGTTTTTTAACCACTTTTTTTTTTTCCCTAATCATTATTCCCCTTTTGTTTTACCTTCTTGACTCTTTCAGATTTGACAAGATCATAGCAAAGGAAATCCCCTCGTCCATTGTTTATGAGGATGAGAAAGTCCTAGCATTTAGGGACATCAATCCACAGGCTCCTGTTCATGTTTTAATCATTCCGAAGTTCAGAGACGGATTGACAACGCTTGCAAAGGTTGGGTTTAGCCTTTTCTTTCATTCCTATAATTTCTCAGGATAAAAAGAATTCTGCAATTATTTGATAATTCATTTAATTATTTTGTTTCCATTTCATCCAAACCAAGATTATTATAATGGTCAAATGTTCTCATATTAGTATTGTATATGGTCAAAATATTCTGTTAACGTAACAACATTTTAATAGGTATTGCAAAGAATAGAAAACAATATGTGTACAAATATATAATTAGTGCATTCCAATTCCATCATGGAAATTGTGGTTTACCCAGTTCCTATAGTTGTTTTGCTGCATGATGACATCCCTTTGGAAATACATTTTTATTGTAACTTGAACTCATAAAAACTTTTTATGTCCTTTCATGAATTTTTTGACAGGAAACGTTCAATTGATAGCATTAAATATCATTTTGGAGAATTTAAGTGGTAAAATAAGACTGTTAGATCAGTAACACCCCTAAACAATGATATGGATGTCAGACACTCGATATTGAAAGTCAAACTAGTTTTAAGTTGTTACATGGGGCATCCATAGTGGCCCATTATTATATTGAGGCCTGTATATGCATATGTACCTCAGTACCTATTCGTATGAATGCATGTATATACTTTATAATTGAGCATTCTCCATGCAGTTCAAATGGAAATGGTTTCTATTTGAGATTTCATCATTTCTTTCTCGTCACTCTAAAGCTATCCATTCATTTCATATGAAATGGTTATTGTGTGATTTCATGCTTCCTTCATTGTCAGGTTGAAGCAAGGCATGGGGATGTTTTGGGCCATCTTCTGTATGCATCAAAAATAGTCGCTGAAAAAGAAGGTATCCTGGATGGATTTCGAGTGGTAATCAACAATGGTCCTGGTGCTTGTAAGCTTTCATCCTAATCCATATATTTTCCATGCTGATTTTTGTTAGGTCATTGCATTGATCCATTTGACATAATTGTGTTGATGCTCTCTTATTCTCTTTCTCCAGGTCAATCTGTTTATCATCTCCATTTGCACGTTCTGGGTGGCCGGCAATTGAAATGGCCACCTGGTTGAATGTTTGAAATAGATGTGGACTTGGAATTTCTTTCCCCTTTTCTTCTGCTACTATTTTCCATCTATGAAGCAGGGAGGTATGAAGTACTATTTTCGCATTAGCTAGGATAATTTAGACCTAGATTCTGCAGAGACTGAGTGTGGACATTTGTACATTTGAATAAAGTTGAAATATGGTTGTGTTTTGAAACTTTTAGAAGTTGTTTCTTGGTGTTATCGGGAATGAATTAAGAATATGTTAGAGTCAATATTTGTTACATCAAACAAACACTGTATGCTTTAATCTCTCATAACATGGAATCAGAAGATTATTTCAAGGCTTGTCTGCCATTGTTATTGAAATGATGTTTTCAGATTTCATGTAAACAAAAATACTTTTGAATTTAGTTTTTTTCAGATTCCAAAATGCTACCGATAGCATATTTATTGAGCAATAATTACATATAAAAATAAACAAAAAATTGGTGAGACATTTAGCTCCGCCGTCATGTTTCCCACTCTATCTGGAAGCTCAAGTTTACATGCATCTTCGCTTACTATTTCTTCTTAATATTTATAAGCAAATTTCTTGAGCAACTTAAATCTTAATCATTCTACTTCTTTTAATTGTTTGATTATTGTTAATAAGAGACCAAATCTCCACTTTGGAGCTCGCAAAGTGACTCTCACAAGCGTTTGGTCTGTAATGCTAACCAGCTCACTTTATCATCTAAAATAACAATAGCAATAACCTCACTTGATGTGGATGCTTCCTCTATTGCAAGAGATTGCTTGCTAATTTTGCAAATTTTCATTTTTCTTACTCACACGACAGAACTATTTATTTCACCATAAAAATATCGATTACATTAACTCCTACAATTACAATGGACAAAATAAAAATAAAGAGCATCCGTTGCACCGACTGGTTAATTTCTTTTTCCTCTGCCTCTTCTGATCGGCTTTGTTCTAACCACCTTCTTGGATTGCTTCTTCTCAAACATCTTCGCAAACCATAGTGGTCTTCCTGTTGCAAAAACCATGTACCCAATAGACAGGCCAATCACCAATCCAGCTCCATAACCCATCTTGGCAACTTTCCAATCAAACCAGCTTGAAGTTGTTGGCACCAGCTCTGGTGGGTTATCTTTGCCACATTGCTTTGTCAATGGGAATCCACATAACCCCAAGTTACCAATATATGAATAGTTTTGAAACGTACTAAATTGGGGTCCTTGAGGTATAAGTCCTTCAAGTTGTTTGTAGGAAAGGTTTAGGACTGAAAGGTACGTTAGACTTGTCAACTGCATTGGAATATTTCCAGTAAGTTTGTTTGATGACAAGTCTAAGGATTCAAGGTTTATCAAATTTCCCAGTGAAAATGGAATACACACTGTAAGGTGGTTGTGAGAAAGATTGAGGAGTCGAAGTGAATGAAGGTTTCCAATTACTTCAGGAATCTCCCCATGAAAATCATTGCTTGAGAAGTCAATGGTTGTGAAAACAGTGAGAATCTTCTGCAGTTCAATCTCAGCTCCTTTAAGTGTCACCACCACAGAATCCTGATAAAAAGTTTGACCCATGTAATGCAATTTCCTTTCAGCTTCACCAATATTCCTCATTGCACTTAGATTTTCCAAAAACCTTGCTGGCAAAGGACCAGTAAAATTGCTGTGTGAGAGATCAATGATTCTCAACTTAAGAAATGATTGCTTCGCTTCAAACTCCCTCACAGAGCTGTGAAATTTATTGGAACGGAGAACAAGGACCTGCAGCTCTGAAAGATTTCCCAACCAATATGGGAAAACATCTTTTACCTTGTTGTTTCCAATATCTAGAACTTCAAGCTTAGTACAATTGACCAAGGACCTAGGGACCGGTCCTTCGAGTTCATTGTTGTTCAAGTTAAGAGTCCTTAGCAAATTGGCTTCTGCAAATGTTTCAGGAATGTTTCCAGTAAGTCTGTTATTCCGCAGATCCAACACGCTAAGCTGGGAGCTAAAGTTTCCAATACACCCTGGAATGGTGCCACTGAACCTGTTATTGGAAAGATTAAGAACTTCAAGGGTACTACTACTGCAGATCGATTGACTAATCTCCCCTGTGAATTGATTGTTCGAGACCAGAAAGACTTTCAAGCGAGATGGAGGAGCTGGAAGTGGACCTTGTATTAAGTTGGATTGAAGCATAAGATACTGAAGGTTCTTCCATGGAATCTCCTTCATTTCCGTTATAAAGTTGTGGGAAAGATCTAGATAACTCAAAGTATCCTTTCCAACCTCCCACATCCAGTTTGGAATCTGACCGTCGATTCTGTTCTCAGAAAGGTCCAAATATGATAATTCTTTAAGAGATCTTAAGAAGCTTGGGAATGAACTTATGTTGCAAGCAGATAAACTCAGTACGAAAACTTGGGGAAAAGAATAGACTTCGGATGTGGTGCCAAATGATAGATTGTTGTGAGAGAGTTCAAGTATGTAGAGGTTAACGAGCCTTGCAAACATGTAAGGCTCTATGATGCCACTAAAGTTGTTTGAAGCAAGTTCGAGATCAGTCAAATTTGCAAGTTCAAATATTGAACTTGGAATTGAGCCATGCAACCTATTGTTAGTCAAATGGAGTTTTACCAATGATCTACTTGGAAATTCATCAATACGGCCAGTTAGTTGGTTATCACTGAGGTCCATATACTGCAATGATGGAAGAGTGAATAACCAAGATGGTATTGTCCCACTGAGGGAGTTATTATGTAAACTGATGAATGCTAAATTTTGAAGCCCACATCCATTAGAAGGAATTGAACCAGTAAGTTGATTGTTTGAGATGTCTAAACGTGAAACTCTGGTTAGATTCGCAAAATCTGGGATTTGACCATCAAAATTGTTGCTTCTAAGATCTACATGTGTTAGCTGGTGAAGATTTGAAAGAGATGGTGGGATATGACCACTAAAACTGTTAGACGAGAGGGATAAAACAGCAAGTTGTGTAACATTACCCAGTGATGCAGGAAGAAATCCATAAAAGTTGCAATTGTAAAGCTTCAATTCTCGCAAGTGCCTCAGGTTGCAGATTGAATCAGGTAACTGTCCAGAGAACCTTGTGCCAGAGACATCCAAATACCTTATAGGGCTTGTCCAGTTGGCCCTGGGAAAGACACCAGTCAAATTTGAATTTAATTTTAAACGAACCATCTGTAGGTTTGGCAGGCGGAAGAAGTCCTCGGGAAATTCACCTCGGATTCTACAGGAAGAGAGACTTAGGGATGTCAAAGAAGAAGATAGATTTTTCAGGGTACTCGGTACTACGGTAGACATGTCTACAGAATCAAGAAAGAGTAGTTGTAACTTGGTCACATTTCGAACTAATGCTTCCATAACTGGGTTTTCAAGCCTCACGATAGTATCGGTAGAGAGGTCAAGTGAAACTAACTGACTCAAGCGGGATATTTCGTAAGGAATTGAACCCATAACGTTGGAGTAGGAGAGGTTAAAGTGTGTCAGATTAAGGAAATGGCTAAAACTGGAAGAAATCAGAGAGAAATTGAAATCATTGTTAGCAAGGTTGAGCTTTTGTAGGTGAACAAGGTCAAAGAGACTAGAGTTGGAAGGGATACTGCCGTAAAGCCCACTACAGCTAAGGTCAAGGCCAATGACATTACCTGTGGCCATATCACATGTTACTCCATCCCACGAGCAGCAATCAGTATCCGATTTCCAGGACATCCTTTTTGGGAATGAATAGCAACGGTAAGAGGAATACTTGTTATAGGAAAAGAGTTGCTTGAACTGGAGCAGTGCAAATCTCTGTTCCCGAGGACACTGTTTTGCGTAACTCTGAGTATACAAAAGCAATATCTGAATGCAGAAGAAATGGTAAGACCAAGTTAACCATCTCATTTTTCTGTAACAAATCATTGTTTAGAGCAAATAAGATTTTATTTTGAGTTAAAGATGAATATTGGGGTCACCATAAATAGTAGAATCCCATTTCCTTAACATTAGCTTCAATCCAGGTACGTGAAAATTAAAGGCACAAAGCAGGGTTAAGTATCCAACGTTGGAATCAATGTTATGAATTGTGAAATCCGACAGAGAAGACTAAATAAAAGATCAAGCGAATTAAGAACTTCATGTTGACAGCACTGTTGTTTTGCATTGAAGGAGCACAACCGTTTGCAAAAGCCGCTCCCATTTCTAATATTTTAATTTTTTTGATGCTTGGCTGGCCGATGGCTGCCGCTTGGCAGTAAAGAGAGCGCTATTAGACAATTAGCAAAGGCTGATACTGAATTGTCATCTGTACTAGACTTGGTCTTTGATCAACCAATATAACTCAATACAATTACTTACAACCATTTTACAGTAAAATTAAAGTGACCGCGCCGGCCTCCTATGTTACTCAACTAAGCTTGTGGAGACATTCATTGCATTTGTATTGTGTAATTTGAGTATATAAAAAGATAATAATCTAATCAGAACAAAAGAAATCAAGTGATTTGTGTTCCTTCCGCAAGTAGACACCAAACGGTACTTACTATCGCATGGGAGAAACCAACCCTAGTTTACTTTGGAGTTGGACTATTCGCATCCTCCAATCCTCTTAAACCACTTTTACTAAGAAATTTACAATTTCAACCCTCCAGTGCATCATGTCTTTCAAGAAAAGACCAAAAAAAAAAAAAATGCACTGCATCATGAGGCATGATCATAATCTTTATCGATCAAAGCAATTCTTTTTTCTTTTTTTATAATTTTATATATTATTGAGTTTCTATGTGTTAAATGATGATAAAAATTGAAAAGCAAATGGCAAGTTAAAAAGCAAAGCAATTCAAAATTTAAAATGATTCTTATTAATTGTACTAAAGCTTTTGAAAAAATTGTGAGTTAAAAATAGTTTTTGTTTTTCAATGGGAGCTTATTAAAGATTGGAGAAATAAGAAATTAGAATACATACTGTTACTTTTAGAATTAAAACCGATGCTACTAAAAGTAGTGTAATTTATAAATGCTCAGTGCTCAGTAATTTGATATTTACACTAACGCAACAGAACTATTAATTTTAGCATAAATATTACCACATTAATTCGTACCATTCCAAAGGACAAGCTCATTAAAAAATGATCATCACTTGCACTTCTTTCCACTGCCTTTCTGAATCTTATATTCTTGGATAGTTTGGATTGCTTCCTCTCAAACATCTTCCCGTCGCATAAACCATGTATCCAATAGACAGGCCAGTCACCAATCCAGATGCATAAGCCATCACGGCAACATTCCAATCAAACCGGCTTGAAGTGTCATCTTCTTCTTCCGCTTGATCTGGTGCCGCATCATTGCTACATTTTTCAGACAATGGTAATCCATACAACCCCAAGCTGCCAATATAGGAATCGTTTCGAAATGTATTGAATTGGGGTCCTTGAGGTACTGCTCCTTCAAGTTGGTTGTGCGAAAGGTTTAAGACCGAAAGAGAGGTTAGACTTGTCAACTGCAGAGGAACTTTCCCTGCAAGGTTGTTCGCAGACAAGTCTAACGATTCAAGTCAATTCTCCAGGAAAATTTAGGTTCTATAAGTTGGGCAGCTTTCAAATACATATATTTTATCTCTCTGGTCTGAAGTGGCAACGATGATACCTTATATTGATACATTTTCTATTCTTTTGTTGAAGAGATACTTGTTTTTTTTTTTTTTTCTGTTTTTGGGTTTATTTTAAGTTCAGTGGCCTTCTCTAGTTTCATTTTCCTTTTCTTGAACATGGATAGTTTGGAAGAGACACTTGTTAAGAACAGGCAGACCTGTTTATTTTGGAAGAAAAATTTTATAGAACCTCAAGGGAGGTCACTGACGGTTGTTTGCAGAGGTTTGTAAAGATTTTCAAAATGTCCAGGGAGGAGCAGCCGTAGATTAATTTTGAACTAGCAGGGCCTGTACTGTGACTCTGTGTGAGCACTCGTTTACTTGAGTCACTCGTTTTATAAATTCCAAATTTTCGCTTTTTATTTAACACACTGAAAATATTCAAATAATTCTCAAATTAAATCTCCTTTTGTTTTTAAAATTTGTTTGCAAGTCTCTTGGTCGAACTTAAAGACACATGTTGTTAGCTCAAGTGATTTGCTAGACTTGTTACATGAATAAATGAAGATACATATTTAAAGAAAATATTTAAACTTTTTAATAAGAATGAATAAAGGTTTTTTACTTTTAGCTGAGTGAAGCCTAGTTTACTTTTACGCTAACTAATTTCATAAATTTTCTTTATTTCATACACAAAGAGTTGTTGATTTCAACATCTATTAAATATGAGAAGTAGAAAATAAATCTTGACCGTTAAATACAACCAATACCACATGTGACAAGATTCTTGAAAGGTCAACAAAAAAAATTCATATCAGCATGAGATCCGAATCGCATTTATTCTTACAATATCAAAAGAAAAACAGACAGTAAAGAGAATCAATTGGTTATTGAAGAAAAAAAAAAAAAACAATTTCACCAAAGTGATTAATTTCTTCTTCCTCTGCGTCTTCTGATCCCCCTTGTTTTCACCTTCTTGGATTGCCACGTCACGACCATCTTCATAAACCATAGTGGTTCTCCTTATGCAAAAACCATGTATGCAATAGACAGGCCAATCACCAATCCTGATCCATAACCTATCTTAGCAGATTTCCAATCAAACCAGCTGCTTGAACTCTCAGCTTCTTCTTCTTGGAATGTTGTTGGTGCCTCATCATTGCTGCATTTGTCGGACAATGGAAATCCGCACAACCCCAAGTTGCCAATATAGGAATTGTTTTGAAATGTATTGAACTGGGGTCCTTGGGGTATAGGTCCTTCAAGACGGTTGTGGGAAAGGTGTAAGACTGAAAGAGATGTAAGACTTGTCAACTGCTTTGGAATTTTTCCAGCAATGTTGTTTGAAGACAGATCTAAGGATTCAAGCTTTGCCAAATTTCCCAGAGACAATGGAATTTGCCCTGTGAAGTGATTGTGAGAAAGGTTGAGGAGTCGAAGTGAATGAAGCTTTCCAATTACTTGTGAAATCTCTCCATCAAAACCATTGCTTGAGAAGTCGATGGTCGTGAAAACAGTGAGAATCTTCTGCAGTTCAATCTCAGTTCCTTTTAGCGTCACCACTACAGAATCCTGATAATATTCTTCACCCAAGTACTGCAGTTTGCTTTCATCTTCCCCAATATTCCTCATTGCATTTAAATTTTCAAAAAACTTTGCTGGCAAAGAACCACTAAAATTGTTGATTGAAAGATCTAAGATTCTCAACTTAGGAAATGATTGCTTGGCTTCAAAGTCTCTCACAGAACTGTGAAATCTATTGGAACGGAGAACAAGAACCCGCAGTTCTGGAAGATTTCCCAACCAATGCGGGAAAACATCGTTTATCCTGTTGTTTCCGATATCCAGAACCTCAAGCTTTGTACAATTGATCAAGGATTGAGGGACCGATCGTTCCAGTTCATTGTTGTTCAAGTTAAGAGACCTCAACCAATTGGATTCTGCAAATGTTCCAGGAATGGTTCCATTAAATCTATTATTCCGCAGATCCAACACGCTAAGCAAGAGGCTAAAGTTTCCGATGCACTCTGGAATGGTACCACTGAGCCTGTTATTGGATAGATCAAGAACATCAAGCGCAATAATATCGCAGATTGAATGAATAACCTCTCCTGTGAATTGATTATTTGAGATCAAAAGGACTCTCAAGCTAGATGGAGGAACTGGAAGTGGTCCTTGAAGCAAATTGGAGCGAAGGTCGAGATACCCAAGATTCTTCCATGGAATCTGCTTCATCTCTGTTATAAAGTTGTGGGAAAGATTTAGATAATCCAAAGAATCCTTTCCAATCTCTGATGTCCAGCTGGGAATCTGACCATCGATTTTGTTCTCAGAAAGGTCCAGATAAGATAATTCATCTTGAGTCCTTAAGGAAGCTTGGAAAAGTACTTATGTTGCAAGCAGATAAACTCAAATAGGAAAATTTTGGAAATGGAGAGCCGATTTTGAATGTGGTGCCTAGTGATAGGCTGTTATGTGAAAGAAAGAGGTATTTAAGCTTAATGAGCTTCGCAAACATAGAGGGCTCTACAGTGCCACTGAAATTGTTTGAATCAAGTTGGAGATCAGTCAGATTCACAAGTTCAAAGATTGAACTTGGAATTGACCCCTGCAACCTATTGTTGGACAAATAGATGTTTTGCAGTGATTTACTTGGAAACTCATCAATGTGGCCAGAGAGTTGGTTATCACTGAGTCGCACATACTCCAATAATGGAAGAGAGAATAACCAAGACGGTATTGTCCCACTGAGGGAGTTATTGTTTAAACAGATTAAGACTAAATTTTGAAGTCTATTTCCATGAGAAGGAATTGGACCAGCTAGTTGATTATTTGACAGGTCGAAAACAGAAACTTGTGTCAGATTGACAATGTCTGGGATTTCACCAACAAAACTGTTGCTTGAAAGATCTAAATGGGTTAGCTGCACAAGATTTGAAAGAGATGATGGGATATGACCGCTAAAATTGTTGTGCATGAGGTGCAAAAGAGTAAGTTGTGTAAGATTACCAAGTGATGCAGGAACAGGCCCAAAAAATTGGCTGTAACCAAGCATTAATCTTCTTAAGAACTTCAGATTGCCGATTGAATCAGGCAACCCTGAGAAACCTGTTTCAGAGACATCCAAATACTCTATAGGGCTGGTCCAGTTGGTCGTCGGAAAATCACCAGCCAAAGAAGGATTTTTGCTTAATCTAATCATTTGTAGATTTGGCAGGTGAAAGATGTTTATTGGAAAGTTTCCTTCCAGTATACAATCAGAAAGACTTAGAGATGTTAAAGAAGAAGATAGATTTTTCAGTGAATCTGGTACTACGGTGGACATATCTAGAGAATCAAGAGAAAGCACTTGTAATTTGGTCGTATTTTGAACTAATGCTTGGAAAACTGGGATTTCAAGACTCACTAGAGGATTGGAAGAGAGATCAAGTGAAACTAACTCACTCAAGAAGGAGATTTCATATGGAATTTTACCGTTAATATTGGAGTCAGAGAGACTAAAGTGTGTCAAATTTCGGAAACGGCTAAAACCAGAAGAAATCTCAGAGTAATCAAAATCATTATGAGAAAGATTGAGTGTTTGTAGATGAAGAAGGTGAAAGAGACTAGTGTTGGTGGGTATATTGCCATGGAGCCGACTGCAACTAAGGTCAAGGCCGATGACATTACCTGTCGCCATATCACATGTTACTCCATCCCACGAGCAGCAATCTGTGTCCTTTTTCCAGGAAATCATTTTTGGCAAAGAACGTTCACAAACGAAAGAAGAGTCTGCATCAAAGGAAAAGAGTTGCTTAAACTGGAGCAATGCAGAACTCTGTTCGTGAGGACAGTGTTTTGCATAACTCAGAGAATGCAAGAGCAATAAGTGGAGAGAAAAGAGTTGACAAGACCAGAGTAGCAATCCCATTTTTCGGTATGAAACAACTATGATTGAATTGTGTTGTATGGAAAAGATAGATGAAGAGTCAGCGATCAGCATAAATAGAACTCATTTCCTGGTAATATTAGCTCCGTATTGTTGCAGTTACAGCGCCCAATTCTTGTCGCCGAAGACTTCCGGGATATTAGTGTGGCCATGTGGCCTTGCGAAAAAGATAAAAAGGTCGGCCCACTTTTATTCAGTTGACTAAGCTGATGAATAAAAAATATCTTGTCATCAATGCTTAAAGTCATTTTTTGTTTCTAGTGGGACTTTCTTCTTGCTCTTTCCTGGACTGGAAGCCTCTCAAAAGCTACCATTCCCCCGTTCTTTTATGTCATGATTTAAGTTTGTCCTTTTAAGACTACTTTTACTTTTCTCTCACTTAAATTTGGTCATATCTGTCATTGGGATATATATATAAAAGATCTAATTATGTTGAAATCGCTCTGCAATAAAACACTCATTCATAATTATACGATTAAAATTATAATATATTCTTTTACTATTTATCACTTATGGTGTAGTGTTATAATTCGTGTTCTCACTTTCATAGTTTGTCATACATATATATGTATAATATATATGATATACGATACATATATACATATATAATGTATATATACATACATACATATATATGTAGTTATTCAGACTTTGTCATACATATTATGTAATAAGTATATATGGAGATAGACGTACATAGCATATATATGTAGATATACGTACATACATATATATATAGATCGTACATACAGATATATGTAGATAGCGTACTACATATATATATATATAGAAAGATTCGATTATATAAGATTCGATTATGTTAGAACCACTCCACGATGGAACACTCTTTTATAGTCACACGATTAAAGTTATAACATATCTTTTATTATTTATCACTTACGTGTATAGTTATAATTCGTGTTCTACCTTAAAACAACTCTAATATATCCATGACCCTGTGGATATATATATGGTGATTGCAAGGATTTTTATTTTTTTTTATTATCGTAAATTTTTTTTTTCTATGTTAAAGATAACATATAGTCTTATCTCACATAAAAAAAACACTACCACGCATGAAAAAAACACTCAAAGTGATATAAATGAAAAATTTATTATTGTCAAAAGACAATACCAATTAGAATCTCACGTTACAAAAAATTAAAGACTAGATCCAAATCAAAATCAATTCCAAGGAGAAGCAAGCCAACTGAGAAACATATCATATGCATTTAATTTGAACTTAGATAATTATTAATTTATATAATAAGTGGATCCTATAGAAAAATATAAATTTTTTAAAAAATATTATTTATAAACATATAGAAACATTAATTTACTATATTGATCTCAAGTCGGAACCGAAAAGGACTATTATTTAATTAAGGTTATCAATTTATAGAGTACTAATTTATCGAGATTATACTTTCTTTTTGTTTCTTTCAAATATCCTTAATTTAAAAAAAATCTATCCTAAATTAAAATAAAAATCCTCTAATTGATACTTTCCCTGAACCCAAAAGTATACGACTAAAAACTAAAATTCGTTTACTTAGCTTGAATAGGATATACGCTGTCTCGATCAAAAAGCAAGTATAAAACAAGAGATAGACTCAAGATCGACCACCAGATTTACAAGAGACCAATTACACGGTCTCTACAATATAATCCTCAGATAAACTGCAACCATATCAAATGCCGGAGCTGGCTGAAAGATTAATTAAGCAACAACAAACCAGCTGTACTGAATAGTGTATTTAAAGATATAAATTAACAACCAGACATAAAATAGACGAGATTAAAGAATCAAAGACGATTGTGTTCTTTCATTTATTCTCTACCATGTACAAATCAATCATAATTACAACTACAAAGTTGCATTTCCCAGTTTCATATTCTGTTCTTGATACCATAAGAAAGTGATGATACAAATAAAATTAGAACAAATATACAACATCAATCCCGTGTGAAACAAAAATTTTCATTGGAGCATATTAATCTGGCGGTAAACAGGGGAAAAAAGGACTATGGAAGAAATGTGGGTACCTTCAACTTTGAAACAGTGCGCAGACTTGCAGATATATGCTTCCTAAATCTTGCCAAGCCCCATATAATGATTTCTATCCACCCATATTTGCAGTAATCTGGGGCAGTTTATAAGGTTATTGACTGCTCAGTCAAATATAGAGGTTGATCACAAGGAGGTAATGAGCCCAGTCTGGTTTGTACAGAGAGAAGAGCAAACTGGTTCACTTGACTCTCTCCTGACGAGCCGTTTGTCACGATTAATCATGATTTTAATAAGAGGTAGCTTCTGTGAGACTTCACGCCAAATTTCATTTACTGCTCCATTTGGATGGTCATATATAAAGTATCGTTGCACCTGAATCACATAATTTAATCACAAAGCCATTTCTATGATACCAATAAGCAAAGAAGATGCTACGTACCCATATCTACCAACATTTGACATGGTTGAGTGTGAACAAAAAGAAATATGGCCAGAACCTCAAACTCCCATTTATTTCTTGAACAAAATTGACTGACCGACACCAAAAATATGTGACTGATGTTTGACAATTTGAATATATGGACCGTAAAACTAATTAAATCATAATTCCTAGTCAATGGATGTGATTCTCTCAGGTAAATAAAAACTTACTATATAACAAGAATTAAAACCATTTTTCATGTTTTCTAGGTTGTAACCGATATATAGTACTTAATAAACAAACAGCGCATGGTAGGTAATTAGCAAGCCAAGAAATATTACAAAGGATTCATCTCATTTATTTTCTGCACAACTTCTCAAGTTTAGAAGAATCATGCATCAAAATTTCACCATCAACACCAGCAAAAGATGCAAATATCGAGATGGCAAGCCTTAATATTAGAAGATTAAAATTACAAGAAATGCAATTAGCACTTACCTTTTTAAGCTCTCTCCGATACTCCAGAATCCTATCAGGAGTTACCGCTCTCAGAGTTGAAACTAAAAAGCCAGGCTTGATAGCAGCGGAGGTCTCCACGAAGACTGCAATCTTTCTATAGTCTATAACATCTTCGAAAGGCAACTCAATACTATCACTTACTATCACAGGCACACACAGGCTAACTATAGCGTCAAAGAGTCGGCAAGCTGATGGTGTATCACCAGCAGGATTCAAACAGAATTTTGATGTATGCATCCCTTGTGTGGCTGCACGTCTACTCTCTCTAGATTGTGTTCCATGTTTTATTACAACATCCTCTTCAGTTTCAAGTATGTTGAAAAGCATGTCACGAATTTTGCCTCCCTAAAAGCACAAAGAGAGAGTAAGCCCCAGAAAAAAATAAATATCATCAGATCCAGAACACGAGCCATAACCATAAGTCCAAGTCCAGAGAATGTAGTTCTTGTAGCAAACATAAAAACTTTTAAATATGGTGGTTGCATTCAGAAACGAAAGAAGAAATAAAGGCTCTATGACAACCAAAAGCAGATAAACCATGAACTTATTTCAACAAGTCAGGAGGAAAAATGGTGATTACAGCCTAAAGTGAGATTTGTATGCTCCCGGATACTGAAAACAGAACAAATCATAACAAAGAAGCGAGCTCCCACTAAGCAACTAAATAGAAGGTAGAATATCACCTAACATCCACAAGTTTCTTTATTTAAATAGAAAGTGAAGACCGTAGTATAAATTGAACTTCAAAGATAAATGTACTTTGATCAACCAAAAGTGTACCCAATAGTGTGTTCAGAAGAAGTATGCCAGGCTATTTGTACCCAATAGTGTCCATACAACCAATTAAATGCTATCCAAAACTAAAAATACAGGCATTCATCTAAACCTTCCAAGAATGAACGCACAAACAAAAATTGAAACGAAACAAACAAGTGATAACAAATTACCTCTTTTCGATAACGATTGCCCATGAAGAACAGCAAAGTGTTCCGATTATCAACCCTGGGATCACCGGTGTACGTATTAATCCTATGCGAGTACGGAATCACCACATCCTTAACCAAGGACCCCTGATCAACCCTTAATCTCCCGAAATCCGAAACCAACAAAACAGCATTCTTGATCCGATCCATGACCCGCAACATCGCATTCGGGTCACCCGCTATAATCACGTGATCCCTTCCGTTATTCCTCTTCCAATACTCCTGCTGCTCCAGCCACTCCACGAGCTCCTCCTGCATTTCCTCATCGCTGTACCGATGCGCCGCGGCAGGCCCGCCCACGTTCACTACTAAACTCAGCGACGAGAAAACGGGGACGAAGAAGAGATCCGCTTCGCCAGGGTCGGTGACCTTCACGACTGGGGATCCGACCCGCTCCGATTCGGGCCGGAACAGATCCGAGAACATATACCACTCCCCCATGTGCTGGTGGCCCGGGTACTTCAGCGTTGACACGTCGGCAACGGGGCCGACAAAACCACCACGCGCCATCGAGTGCTGTTCGATGATGCCGTAAGTGAACTTTCTGGGGAGATTGTACATGTAAACTTTGACTTTGGAAGATTTGAGGTCAATGTTTGAGCTCTGCTGGCTCAGTTTGCTAAGCGTGGCGTCAGTGTCGGCGGCGACTGGGGGAGAGAAGAAAGTGTTGACGAAAGCGTAGACGGCGAGGATGAAGAGGGCTAAGACAATTACGGTTTGTTTGAGGACAGAAGATTTTCGCGCCATAAGGGAACTTGGGGTTAGGGTTTTGAGAGATTGCGAATCGGGAATTGAAGAAAGGGAAGGCGGGGACATTGGTGGGAAAATGGGTTTGGGTTTTCTGTTCATGCTTTGGTGAGCCAAAGCCCCGAACCGAAAGTGCGCTCAGCTGGTGCTGTGGGGCTCTCGGCACTAGGGGAGATTTTTTTGTGATAGCAAAATTTCTATTTTATACTAAATCTTCACTAATTTTATAGGAAGTTTGTGAATTTGATGAATTTCAATTTAGTTAGTTCTTGGGGTGATCTGTGTGTCCTTTTAGTTAATAATTATTACTTGATTTGACGGTGACAAGGACGTTTTAGAACTTGAGGAAAGTAATTATCATGTATGATTAGGAAATTAGAAAATATTGTTGTTGATATTAGGGTTGTTAGAAAAAAAATTAGGAAAATAGAATATAAAAACAAATAAATTGCAATTGCAAATTTTTTAACAATGAAATTAGGTATTGAATTGTTTTAAGAATGTAGATAGTTCTATGTAAATGAAATTAGGTAATTATTTAACATTTACAAAAGCAAATAATTTAATTTTAATCAAGTTATTGGAAAAGTGGTATACACTAATACACTATACAAGTACATTACATTATTACTTTTAAGTGAGTGTGGTACTGGTATGGATGTAAAATGGGAATCTGATTCTTCCAAAACTAAAAAGGCAAGGAATCTGTACCAATTGAATAGTTGCTTCTGTCAAACTCAAACTCAAACTCAAACTCAAGTTTGTTTTAGTTTAAAAGATTTGGCGGAATCTAACTCAACTTATCAGTTTGGATACAAGAGTTTGAGGTGTGGATTTAAACAAGTTATTAAATACTTAGAAATTGATTTCGTTACTATTATTATTTTTAATTACGTTCTTAAGTTTTGGTTTCTAACCAAAGTAACATGACAAATATTATTAAATTATATTAATATTAGTGGTATTATAAATATAAAATTTTGTTATCAATACACTATCATATTGGATCTTTTTTTTTTCTATTTATTATTATAAACTTATCATTAGATCAGAACATAAATATCAACGACACATTGTAAAGATTGTGGAAACTCCTCCACCCACACGACATAACACTACAGTGAAACAAACTTAGTTAAGGCGTCTACTGTTTGGTTATAATTTTTTAACACATGCTGAATTTTGAAATCATGTTTTGGAGATAACATACGCTACAACTCAATGATCTAAAACAGCTCAGTACAAGTACCGTACTGTCCAAACATCAATTGAAGAACACGCAATGAATTCGACTCAACAAATTGACGTAGGTAAATTAGATAGACCATTTTTTTATTTACATAAAAATTATAAAAACTCACTTTTCTATTTGAAAGTAAATGATAAAAATCAGATATAAATTACAAAAAAAAATAAAAATTTCAAATTTCGAACGTTTAATAAATAAAACTAATTTAACTTATCAATTTACATATAAGAGTTTAAGATGTGAATTTAAAAAGTTAAATTCTTCGAAATTGATTTGATTCTTAAGTTTTTTTTTTTTTTAACTTTTTTCTTTGAATTACGCTCTTAAGTTTAGTTTCTAACCAAAATAACATGACAGAATATTATAAATTTATATTAGATGAGTGATAAATATAAAATTTTATTATCAGTACATAGGATTTTCTTTCAATCTAATTAGTTACTTGCATTCCACCATGAATTTAATATTTCTTTAAAAGAAAAAACCACAAATTTTATATATACAAATAATCAAATGAGTAATCAAAATATAAATATGTCAACAGGTGAACCAACTAGGCGCAGTCTTGAGACTCCGCAATTTTCAGCTCCCAAATAAAGAGAAAAAAAAAAGAATACAAGCTTCAAAAAATGAAGTCGATCCCAAAACTCAACATTTGGGTGGCAGCAACATTCTTTCTTAATTTCTTTTTCTCGTGATCTTCTTCGCTATTATTCATTCAACCAAGGATCAAGATTTTCCCGCCAAAACCACTGCGACCGTTAAAATTTACTTGTACGAGTTATCCAACGCCTTCACAGTTCAGTTGCGGCGTAATCGAGCGTTTTCCCAAGGCACGTGGCCGCCGCGCGACACCACCGTTCATGTGGCGGAGCCTCCAGCATTCCGCCGAGTGTCACCTCTTCCAACACCCCCTGAGACCCGTTTCTAAGCAGGTCAAGTTTAACGCCCTTAAAGTAGAGTTTATATTATGTTTGAGACTTATGTGTGGCAGTTGGGCTACTAAATTCTATTTATCAAGTGTTTAGTAAAATCTTAACATATGGATTTTAGCAATTCAATCAATATTTTCAAATCACTATAGAGTGTGATATGGCCACAATACCTTTATTACTTTACTAAAAATATTATTATATCCTTATAAATTGTAATTTTTTGTATTTTTAATATTTGATGAATAAAAATTTAATGGTAATATTTACAAAAATAGTAAATCAGTAGCCCATGACTAGTTGAAATCAAAAGGTGTCTATTGGCAATACATCCGACATGGTTAAACTCCATTTCTTAATATGAATCCTATGATGGCAACATCGACGTCAAAGGAGCAGTAGAGAAGCTGTAACTGCCAGCCAAACTCATGGTTGCTTCATAACACTATCGTTTGATGGTGGCAATTTACGGTACAGCGCCAACCGAATATGGCTTCCGATTTGACGCCATCTTCGAATCAATAGGCGGGGCACCATAAATCGCTGCCGTGGCGTTATGGTGCAACTGGTGGTTGTGGCTTCTCTGTTATTCCTTTGATGCTGATGATGCTACAATTGGATAGATTGTGAGCAATGGAATCTAATGGTGTTGGATTTGTTGTCAAATGGCAGTTTTTTTATTTTTCTGGTGAAGTTGCTAGTGGCAATAGCCACTGTCAAAGTTATTTACTTGTTTTTTTATAATATTTTGAAATAACTGTAACAATTAATTAATTTTGAAATTTAAATATATTCAATATTAATATATATTAACACAAATTTTTAGAAATTTTAAAGTTATATGTTTACTCCATAGCTATTATATTTATCAAACACTTAACAATTTTTTTCTGAGAGTTATTAATTTTATTTCATAACAACAACAGTTTAAAAGTTTAAGAGTACCTAAATGTTAAACAGAGCCTTAGCTTGTATGCTAACTCTGAAGGGTAAGTTGCATTTTTGTTTCCTGCCAGTGGGTTTCATCGAACCATTGGGGCTATAGAATTTGAGTCATTAAATATTTGAACTTTTTCTCTAACAAATGAAATTCATATAATCATCTTTCATGAAACTGATGATGAAGCTCTCAAATATCGGCCCATTGATTTATCTGCAAAAACATTTTCAATGCAATTCTTGGGCAAATCATTGTATGGCCTCTCTAGAAGAGTATGATGAACATCACTTAATTTGTAAATACGTGGGGAAATATGATTTCACTTGGGATGGTTCAGTGAGATATCATAGCTAGCTAGTGTTAAAGGCCAGTTACTTTTGTTGAAAATAGTCGGCACCATCATCATCATCGTTATTATTATTTTAATTGAAATCGCTAAAAGGAGTCAATAAAAACATAATTGCTAAAAGGAATCCATTCTTTCATAACTTACTCTGAGAAGCAGAACTAATTACAACGGAATATACCAGGACATGATAAATACATAACAAATGTGTATACTAGTTCCAGTCTAATGTTACCTACAACAAATGATTACTTCGACGAGTGAAAATACTATTTTTATATAAATGGCTAATCATATCAGAAAGTAAGGGAAATTGTAGCAGAGCAAACAAGGTGACTGGTACACAAGCAACGGTTGCAATTGGAATAGCTATCCATACAAAGTCATCACCAAGAACGATGAAAAGAGTTGCTGCAAATGCAGCCATCATGGTGGCTATAGAGATGAAAAGAGTCGCAAGCCCTATGATCAATCTGTTCGGCAAAGAATGAAGGAAATCTTCTTCTGCATATCGCGAGGTGATGATGGATAGGAACACCAATATTGAAGTGGCTGAGCAGAATAGTGCTAGTGCATCTGATACGGCAAAAACCATAAATGATTTGTAATGCAGACAAATTGGTCTTCCGGTAGAATCATTATTGCCACCAGGTACAGTGAAGGCTGCAGCAAACATCACAGTGGCAATAAGTGTCGCAACAACCATGCATGAGGAAGCAGTGTCTTTCATCCATTTTTCTCCTTCTCGAACTAGTTTTCTGTGCTCCTCCGAAAACAGGATATGAGGTGTTCTTCCCTCTGAATTTTTGGCTTCTCGGTAAGACGGTTGGACAACTTTTTCAACTTCCTACAGTTGACAGGTGTAATTGTATTAGGATTCAAACCTGGAACACAAATGCTTTCCGAATGCAAATTATTGATTTACCATGGTGAAAGTGGTGGATTATGCATTTGTGTTTTTGGGTTCTCATTGTTTCACTTTCATATGCAAAATGCTAGTGGAACAATCAAAGCCAATGAAGAGCAAGCTTTGTACTTGAGAAGTAATCAATTACCTTGAACCAATGCAACTCCCGTCGAAGCTGCAGAGCTGCACCAGAGTCAATTTTGAGTCGATCTGGAGGGGCAAGCTTTCCAGCTAGATGCAACATGTTGTTATTGTTTTCATCTTTATAAGACGCTATCAAGTCTTTATGAGCACCGATGTCATATATAAGATTGAAAATCTTTTCCTGACGATGCACTACCGCTATGTGAAATATGCTTCGACTATGATCATCAACTTTCCAAATAAGATTAGGATACATCTGAATGAGCACCATTAAGAACTCAACATTCCCCAACTCTGCAGCAGTAAACAGCAGTCGAGAAGGTTTCCTTAGTAGTTCTCCAATTTTTGAGTCATCTAATAACAGCACCTGTTCCCAAAGTCGCTTCACCAGTTCAAGTGCTTGTAGATGCATCAACTTTGGGTCAAGTATTGCCCTCATACCTGGTACTGAATATGACAGGTAGCACAATCAGGAAAATCCCTGCATCTCTAATTATTATTCTCCTCCCTATACTCATAAATGATGAAGTTACTTGACAAGGTAAATGGCAGAAAAAAGTGAGAAGCTATAGATTGTACTCATTTGCAAACAATGCCTGGAGCAGAGCCTCCAAACAAATACCGGGGCGGAGTGTAGTAATCAAGTGTATTGTCAAATAATCAATTAAAAGTACACATACAAGATATTATATTCAATTTCAAAATAACTAAAGCATAACGAGGTCAAGAAGAACAATGCAAGATTTGTTGTTGTTTTAGTTGCTTCTGATATTTTTTATGGCACACATCTATTGAATTAAGATATTTCTATAATCAGTGCCAAAGTACTGAAAATAAACTACTTGTTAGTCAAATAGCTGAGTATTTCTATGAGAATGTCATTATTGACGACCGACTTTTTCCAGATTCTTGGACAAACATTTAGAAGTCCGATAACAAGAAAGGTATAACACTTGCATTGACTAATACGAAATTCTCATGGTCTATGTCAACCATGCCATACGCATTGGCGTGTATATTGTATAGTTAATTCATGATATCAATGAAATGCCTGGAGGTGCGACAGGACAATTTCTGTAGCATATACAGGTTATTTCGCATAATTGTATCATATGAAATAGCTAATTATGTGAATAACTGCAAATATATGAATCACCTAAAGCAGAATCTGCCACTATTGCAACTATGAGTAATGGCCAAGAATTGAGTTATTAACCTGCGCAAATGCACCTGCGCCAAAATCCTAGTTGACTTCCACTTGCAAAAGCAGAAGGTTTCCTTGCCAATACATGAAGTGCAGTCTCTCCATTTCCATCTCGAGCCATAGCTAATTGGGGATGACGCTGAATCAAGTCCAATGCCGCATCTAACGATATAAAACGAGACAGTATTCAATTTTGTACTTTAAGAAGACTTGTGGTCTTTACAGCAGATGGTAAAAGAAATTTTATAAAACTAGAAAAATTATTGTGAAGGAAAATGGTCACTAACCATAAAGACCGGCATCAATGACGGCAACAAGGAGCTCAATGCGATCTTCATCTTTTAGATCCTCTTCCTTGGTCACAGAATAAAGATACCAGACCATTTCCTTGTGGCCTAACAAGGCAGCCATACACAATGGTGTTGCTCCTTTATTGCCTCGAATTGATGGCAACTCTCTGTTCTTATTAACCATTACCTCTGCTATCTTTGTGACACCAGATACAGCAGCAAAACAAAGAGCTGTGTTCCCAACCTTGTTCTGCAGTGCCAGGTCTTCAGGTGTCATTAAATTTACAAGCTCTTGAACAAATAATGTGCGTCTGGCCCCAGCAGCAATATGAAGAGCAGTATCCTGATTTCTAGTAATCCTAACATACACAGCTTCAGGATTCAAATTAAAAAAATTTCTTGCAAAGTCCCAATCACCTTTAAGTGCCGCGAGATGCAAGGGAGCATAAGAAGTAAAGCAATTCCTTTCGACCCCACCTTTCAAGCATTTTAGAACAGCATCAGTGCCAATATGGACCAAAATTTTATCCCTTATTTCAGAAAAAATGCACGAGGAAATGGAACAAGTACAACAGGGAATTGAGTGTGGCGATTGTTTAGGTAAATAATAGTAGTTGAATTGTTTGTGAGACAGTCTAAGCCTCATTTTAAAGTAGAAAATATATTTAGCTTTTGTATTAACAGCATCTCTTAATTAATGGAATCCAAGCGAATAAGCAGAGAAACAGAAACTAAATCAAGGAATTAATTCATTCAACTTTACAAAGATGAGAATTTGGTTCAATAACAGGAAAAACAGGCAATATACATGTATATATACCTACATGAATGTATGGTATATTCATATAGCGGGTCATTTTGGAAAAGCTACTTCACATAAAATCATTCTTTGTAAGCATGAAGGAGATAAACTGCATTTTTAAAATACCAAGAAAATCTGAACCAGTTAACGATAAAAGACGCCTAGATAATATTATTTTCAGACTCTGTTACTCACTAACTAATATAATCATGTGCTTTTGCTTGTGACTTCACTAGCATGCTACAATCATTATCCTTGATATAATTTACACAGACATCAAAGAAATTTTATAGTTAGCAGAGGACAAGTATCAATGAAATACACAACATACCAGAAACTGCTCCTGGCTGAGACAGAGACGCCTCTGGTTGTGCAAAACCTGGCCAGTCATCTGCTGCTGCTCTACTTAGTTCCACCGAAGTGGAGGGGATTTGATCCCTCGAAGCATACATAGGCCAGATTGATGGATCTAATACCACATGGGCATCAGGCCCTCCAGCTTCCAAGAAATCTACTGAGCTTGAAATGGCTTGAGATGGCTGAAGATGAGAGTTCTGATTGCCAGATGCACCATTTGAGGAAGGTTCATAATTGGCACGATAAAAGAAGCCAGGGCCAAAAGCATCTTTCAGGCTTATGTCATCATCAGAGTATATACCGGTGCTTGCGTCATCCTCCCCAAATGATTTGCAAGACGAATTTGTAACAGATTTGATCTCAGGAAAACACGTATCTATAGAAAGGCCATTGCCATATCGTGATTGTACAGAAAGGCCATTGCTTAGTATCATACTGTTCAACCAATGGAAGAACTGCGAAACAGCGAAGGCAAGACAACTAAATACACAATAAACATAGAAGGTGCTCAATCATAGGATTTTTGTCAACAATCGGTCACTTTTAGATGCATATTCTCTACAATATAACAGAAGAGCACCAGGCATCTACGCTTGTATCTCAATAGCATCAAGAATACCAAAAATATGTGTTTACAATGCATTAGTATTAGATCCTCAACATTATTCAGCTGGGTGGTTTTGAACTTTACCCTTGCTTGATCTCAACAGTTCAATTAGATGAATAGCTGGAACTGCCCAAGCTGGCACTGAACCAAGCACCTCAAAAAAAATTGTCTGAACTGAAATATAAAGGCAAAATGAACATTCACGAATGCAACAACAAAGATGGTGCAAGAACGAAGAAGGTACATGGTCAAAAGACACTTTGAATTTGCATAGAAGATGAGGGAAAGGCTTAAAGCACACATAAGAACAATAATGATGGGAGGGAGAAATGTCAAAGTCAAGAGTCAAGAACAGTTAAGTAACACGGCATTTTGCTTAAAATTTGAAAGAAGGATTTGCCGTCTTCCACGAACTCACTCAGCCAGCCCCACTATTTTATCTTTTGCTCATAAAATCGACACAGGCATGCTGTCTTGGCCCACGCATACATGAAAGTCAATTCCATCCACGCATCATTCCCCCATGTGCTACACACACACACTTCATGCGTGACGGGATTTGCCACCATGCAAATCTGTAACATTGCGGACTTGAAAAGTCTAACAATTGAAATTAAAACCTTTCCTTAACAAATATAGTACGAAAGTGGAAACATCCAACACCCCGTTGAAGATTGATGCATAGTTTCTGAGAAAATTCAAATCCAGATATTCTTTAGAAAAGTAAAAAGGGAAGCCAGACAGAATGTCACGCATTTCCCAGTGCTCTATTGTCATATGTACCAGTGCGACATATGTTGTGGCTTGGGCGACAAGAACCCCAGATCGCACAAAAATCAATGAAAGATACAGGTCTCAATTGAAATTTAACCTATTTCCTTAAAAAATTTATGCTTGACTCTTTAAGTTTATATATTTATTATTTTGACTTCCTAAAGTTCGTTATGTTTTATATTTTATCTTTTTCTATTCCGTTGAACCAAATTTTGATTCTGTACCCCTAGCTTCATGGTGTAAGAACGTTGGTCTCGTCCATATATATGCGGACCACACCGGAACTTGACACAGGATATCGAGGCATGGGCCGTAGCTGAGCCCATGAAAAGTAGTAAATTACATTTTTGGATATCTATGTTATTTAAACTTTCATTTAAACCCAGCGCCTAGCCAAGCCCTTGAAAAATAATATAATAACGAGATATTTATTTGTATTGAATTTCTTACCTTAATAAGATAACAACTTATTTATTTGAGACTAAAGTATTATCAATAGCTAAACCTATCGTTAGGCTCCATTAGGTACAGCTTTCAAATATAATTTATTTAAGCAGAGTTTTTGGCAGTAGAATTTTTATAAGTAGAACTTTTATTAAAAAAATTTTAATTGTTTAGTTGTCAATAAGAGTTTTTATTAAAAATTTATAAAATCACTTTAATAGATAAGTTTTTTTAATATGTTATAAAAATAATAAAATGAGATTGTCAAATACGTAGATGATATTTTAGATATTTCAACATTTAAAAAAAATTTCAACATCTACTTCCTAAAGTTTAAAATTTAAGCTTTTACTAATAGAGACAAAATAACTTATTTAAACTTTAAAAGTTGTACTAAAAAAATAACTAAATAATAATAAAAATTATGATAAGAACTTATAAGATTAAATAAATATTTATAATTATTAGATAAGTTATACCAAACAGACACTTTCTCATCCACTTCCCTTGAAAAAAAAAATCACTGGAAAAACTTTAGTAGAAACAAGTGGTGGCTGGGGGTACATCAGGTCAATGATGTTTTTCCATAAGGGGTCAAAGAGTGAAAGAAAGATGAGAAGTGAGTGATAAAGTACTTAATGAAAAAAGTTTGTGAAAGCAAGGCGAAAAATGTGGTAGGGACTGACCAAGGATATTCCTAAAGCTGCGTTCCGAATTCCTAGTGAAATTTACTAAGAGTGGGCACGAGTTGGATGGTGTCGGATTAGTACTACTTTAATTAAGTCAAAGAGTTTAGGTTGTTATTTATTGATTATGGTGTTATTTTGGGTTTAATTACACTTTTTGTCGTTGCTTTGCTGCCCCCACTTATTGATAATTTTGATATTTTTCCACCAACCTACTTAGAGGAGTAATTAATTAATTCTGTCACTTGCCACAGCCATGCCCATGTCGTCGTCCAATATTCTGCCCCGTCGTGGACTGTAGAGATTTAATTACAAATTTTGGCATATCGATTTGATTATAAATTTTGTTAATTAGCAATCTGAAAAAATTTCATCCGACTGTAAAATTTTAACCACGTACGTGCAAATTAAGCCAGAACAATGAGGTTACCGACAAGTTCTCGGATGTGTGAAGTTGGCGCAAATTATTTCGAAGGTGATTCCAAATAGCCGCCGCCTCTGTCCTCATATGCGGACCAAGGATAAGACACAAAAGATAACGTTGGTACAAGAGAATTGATGTAAAGTCTTAGCCAGAAGATCTCAGTGATTTTCCCCATTAAGCATGCTTCCCAGCTGTACACGTGGATTTCAATTTAGAAAGTTAAAATTTATACCACTCGCCAAAATAATATCCGATGAAAAAAAGAGAAGTTCAAATTTGCACTGGGAAGCATGCTTAATGCATCAAGTCATTAAGTTAACTATGAACTGTTTTATTAATGCATCATTACGAGTGCACACTTACAAGCTCAGTAATTAATGCAAATTACATATTGCCTGCATATATTGTGTCGTGATGTTATTAATATTGCATTTTTTTATTTGTTATCATAAATTACTTATTGAAAGAGAGAGAAGAATGACAGGTATATATTTGGTAAAAATGGAAGCAGGAGATGTCTATTCAACTTCTGGTGCCCAAATACACAGTGATTATATAATCGAAATGGCAAAAGCAGAAAGTGATAATTCAACACAATCCTTCCAAATTTGAGAGTCAAATGACACCGAAAAGGCTTACAACCCTACTCGACCAAAGTGGGCTTCCCTTTATCTACTTTCTAGTGAGTTCTTTTTCTCAATCCTCTATTAACTACAAGCATATATGCCCACCTGGATCTTTCTCTTAATCTTCTGTCAGTAAAGATTTATAGTGGACTATGATTTTCACTTTCACTTGATCTCACTTACCGATCGAGATTTGTTAACGCCAAAGAAGAATCAACATGTGCAAAATCGTACATGCCCAAGTCGAAACTTCGATGCAATAACATCATTATGTAATTACAAAAGGGATCAGTCTAGTGCCGAACTTGGATTTTGGTTAAATAGGAGCTACAATAACAAAATACAGACTTGAGGGGTCATATTAATACACAGTGATTGTACCACCCAAAATTAAATTTCACCTAGGTCCCTTGTCTTCTCTTAATTTTCTGGACTTGGGTCCATGGCCCCACGAGCCACAAGAACACAATAAAAGTCCGCCCCTGCTAGAGACAGCACTATATCAGTCGGTAGGCCCTCTGGGTTGTAACAATCAAAGCAGATAAAGTTACTAGGGTATAGCTGTTGATCTTATTATTAAATACGAATTTAAGACGCATTTTAGGTGACTCCAAAAGCAAATCTAAAACCAAGTGGGACATAGGGCCCAAGTAGACAGTATTGATGCATGAGAGCAGATTATCATACATCAATACAGTGATATCAAAGCCACTCATGAAGTGGGCTTCTAGTCCACTGCTATCCCTACACCCAAATTTAAGCGTGGGTCCCATCCTCTCCTCTTTCCTCTCCTAAATCATATAATAATTAGGTAAGAGTAAATTTTTCTTTCACTAATTTATTGAAATAATAATGTTAGGAATTTTATTATTTGAGTCCCAACACCATGTGTCACTTATCTATTAGATGATGAATTTTATAGTTAATAAAATTATTTAATCACAATTCAATAAATAAATACCATATCAGTTGAGATATAAATTGAGATTTAAATATTGAGATATCTAGTATTACTCTGATTGAATAATAAATATATTTGTCTATGTAAATTAGTGAGGGTAAAATTCTAAACTACTCATAAATGTTACTTATCCATATTCATAAAACCTCTACTGAAATTTAGCCCAAAAGTAAAATCGTGGAGGCCTGTTAGCTTGATGTGGGGATTAATTGACCCACACAGGTCTTAAAGCAAATTCCTTTACACAATTGACTCCTAACGCAAGTCTCGTCACCCCGTGATAGTTTGCTATGTGTAACGAGAAAATTAAGGAGTTATTTCGGTACTAAATCTCCTTGTGATTGTTGTCTATAGGAAAAACAAATAAACAAAACCAGTCTAATTAATTTACCTAGAATTACTAATAAGAAATAAAGGATGCCATACTAAAGGCTGTATTTTTGTAATGTCAAACCAAATTCGTCATTTACTAAAATGATTAAAATTTGTGCAGGAGAAAATAGAAACGCTTACCTGACCATATGCGTGCCCCTGCAAAAGGCTGCATTGCATTAAAAGGTAACTGGCCAACTGCTAAACATCTTTTAGGAAACGAGGATCCTCGATCAATTCTTTGTGCCGGCATTGCAAATGGATATGAAACTCTCCTTCACTTAGCAGCAGGAGCTAGCCAAACTGGTTTCGTTGAGGAGTTATTGAAATTAATGGAACCCGAACACCTGACGCTGCAAGACAGAAATGGGAACGCCGCCTTTTGTTTTGCTGCGGCAGCGGGATCTATACACATTGCTGCTGAAATTATGTTGAAAAAGAATGAACGTTTGCTGACAATTCGAGGTGGGGAAAATATGACACCACTGTATATGGCAGCTGTGTTAGCACAAAGAGGCATGGTGTTATATTTATACGACGATGCCGAAGCTAAAAATAATTTGACGCCCGAGGACCAAAATCCCCTGTTCTTTACCTGCATCAGTACTGATTTGTATGGTAAGTAAATATTTTATATTTCATTATAATGCTTGAAATATGGATACGGTATTCATTTTGACCTGAAATTCGTGCAAAATAATATTGGAGGCAACGTCCGAAATGTTTTATTATTATTATTATTATTTTCCCCCGTGAAGCGCGGCTATCTTCAACTGCTGTGCTTAAAAGTTTGGCTGAATTTCTCAGATCTGGCATTGAAACTGCTAGAAGATCATTCAGGTCTAGCTGTGGCTCGCGATGGGAATTACGGGACAGCCTTGCATGTTTTGGCTGGAAAGCCTTCCGCATTTGTCAGCAGAAATCAGGGACTAATGAAGAGGCTTATGAACTCAGGTTAATTAAATTTCTCTAATTTTGGTTTTGCAAAATACAAAGCGGTTATATTCAACTTATCTTTAAACATATATTGTAACATCCAAAGACTTAAACACTCCTAGACATGGAGGGAAGGGTCTTGTTGGGCTCATTATGTGGCATTTTATAGAATACCAACATAACTGTAGCAGCAAAATTCTTAGGTCCTCTAAGGCATTGTTCCTTTTTCCTTTACTCCTTGCTATGTTTACGCTTCAATCAATCACGATAATATGCATGATTATGTAACAAATAGTGAATGAATAAAAAGCAATACCCATAAGCTCCAAAGATTTTCTCTATGAGACACGAATAAGCACAGCATTAATTGAGGGTTAAAATTGTAAATGTGTCGATAATCTGTAGTACAGTATGTCTGTAGTCCCATATTTGTGTTGGTTCATGCAAACCGAGTCACTTCACTTGCTTACCGAGTTAATGAATCTTTTGTGCCAGGATTAATATTGAAGTTCACCAAAAATTACAATTCGGACTTGATGACTACAACTCAAGCTCTTCAACTGGTCAAATCTCTCTGGGAAGAAATATTAAAACGAGACGACTCGGAGGTTACAGACCTCATCAGAAAACCTTCACACTTATTGTTCGATGCAGCTGAACTAGGGAATTTCGAATTCCTAGCTGAGCTCATTTGCTCATACTCTGATTGGTTCATGAATTGGATGACAATAACCGAAGCATATTTCACACCGCAGTTTTGCATGGTCATGCCAATATATTCAATCTGATCTATGAAATAGGCTTCACCAAAGAATTGATGGCCACTTTCAAGGATCATGATCAGAATAACATACTGCATCTGGCTGCCAAATCTCCACATCCAAGTCGAGTCAGCATTGTTTCAGGTGCAGCTCTGCAAATGCATCGAGAATTACTATGGTTTAAGGTGCAAATTTTACTTTAATTAGGTAATTATTTTCTAGTCAACTACTTTCGTGATTACACTACACTTTGGTCCCTCTCAGTCTTAGACACTACTTTTACATTTTACCATCAAGGTCTCTAATTAATTTTTAATATCTTATTTCATTTAGTCTTAAAATATTATCAGAAAAAACACACTGTTGAAGGATAATTTTGACATTCAGTTTAACAGCGAGAATTAATTTATAGAATATAGGATAATCAATTTATATAGTAAAAACATCGCATTTACTCTTTTTTATTTTTTATTTTTTTAAAGAATATGTTTCCAAATTAGCTTCTTCAAGTATGTTTCTTTTACTATGAAAATGACATTCTCTCCATGTTTGATTACCAGCTTCATATATTATGGGATAATTTTCTGTTCATATTAATACAGCAAGTTAATGATATTGGTAGGAGGTCGAAAAGATTGTGCAGCCAACATTTTGAGAAATGAAAAATTCAGAGGGCAAAACACCTCGAGAGTTATTCAGCATCGAGCACTCAAACCTGCTACGCAGTGGAGAATTATGGATGAAGAACACAGCCGAATCATGTATGCTTGTTGCAACACTGATTGCCACTATAATGTTTGCGGCAGCCTTCAGTGTGCCAGGCGGTAATGATAACAACAAAGGAATCCCCATTCATCTGAGGGAGACTTTGTTTCAGGTTTTTGCTATGTGGGATGTAATTGCATTGTCTTCATCTTCCATCTCAATCCTGATGTTCTTGTCAATCCTAACTTCTCGCTCGTGGAAACTGATTTTCTCAAGTTATTGTCATTGAAGTTGATGGTTGGACTCTCGGCCCCCTTCATTTCCATTATAAACATGATGGTGGCGTTTAGCACAACCTTTTTTCTTGGCTTATCATGATAGATTGAATTGGGTCACCATGGTCACTACTGTGCTTGCAGCTGTGCCAGTCACTTTATTTGTTTTGCTACAGTACGCTCTCCTCATTGACATTTTTTATTCAACTTATCATGCTAGGTTTTTATTTAAGCCAAGTAAGCCTATTGTCACGGGATGAGTATTGCGTGCAGCAACCCGTGTAGTACTTAGATAACTTTCTAACACAAAAACTCGTTAAGTAAGTCTTGAAGACTTCTCGAACTAGCTAAGCTAGGAAACTTGCGAGAGAGCTAGCGAGAGAAGAGAGCAATGTAGGCCAAATAAAGCTTTTATTACTTGAATGAGAAAGTTTACAAGAGAGCTTTACAAGTATGCTTGAGTTGCTTGTTGGTGGGTGATGCCTAAATGGCAAGTGCCATACCCTATTTATAGAGGTGGCTTGCTCATTCTAGAGGCTTCCTGCAAATTGCGCAAATTGCCTAAATATCTAGATATTTTCTATACAAGTGTAGAGAATTCTAAAGAACTCTAGGGTTATGTACAAGTGCTAGAGGATTGTGGAGAATTCTAAAATCGGGTCAAGACTTGGGCCAAGCTAGCACACATCGGCGGATTTTGGTCCGGTGAACTTGATAACTTGGCGCTTGGGCTGGAAATGCGAGCTGCCTTATTATTGAGAGCATCACGGGCTGGCAATTGGGTAGAAATTTTGGCGGCCCGTTACATCCTCCCCCACCTATGCTCGCGGCGTCCTCGTCGCGTTCTCATGCTTGAATTTCTAGACATGCTTCGCAAATTGCCATAGGTCATCTTCGCGTTCCCATGTAGCTTCCCTTTCGGGGAGGCATTTCCACTTCACCGAGTACTCGTTGTATGTCGGTACACCCCTTCTTCAAATGATTCGATCGGCAGTGATGTAATCCACATCCTTATCGAATGTGGTGACTACGGCTGTTGGAGCTCTCGTTGATTGTCTACTGTGTTCTCATTGTAATAGTGAATTTATTAGATTTGACAAAATATTTGTTAGATGACAACCTCTTAATTACCTGGTTGGCCAATAATGTAATTTTCTAAACTATCTCTAGGCACTATAATTAAGGTCATATTTGGTATTGAAGTATTATAACTTTTCAAATACAATTGCTACAGAAAAAAAACTATAACTATTTAATAAAAATTAATAATGTGCAGTAAATATAACATTTAGATAATAATTTTAACAAAAATAGTAAAGATATTATAAGTTTTTCATTATAAAAGTGATTAATCAAATCAACTTAGCTTCCAAACTAACTACAATAGTTAGTGTTTAGCAAATACATTAGTGTCGAACTACAGGTGCTCAATCTCAATACCTAATGAGGACCTAGATATTTAAGTTACTTGTTTCATGTCTATAAGCTTAAACAATTCTTAATTAATTTATCCTAAATAATAAACCCTACGTCATGCTGATATACAAAAACAAAAAAGACTATTAACAAGCAGCTACAGCTAGCATCAATTAATTTGCATTAATTCAATCTTGGGCACAACATCGAATTATATTGCAGCATCATACATACAGGCGGCGAAGAATGAAATTTTTTTTGTTCTTCCGGGACAAAGGCTGATCACGGATACGGTCAAAAAGCACAATGTGAATTCTAGAATCTTGTCTCGCAAATAGGTCATGATCACCAGTCACACAGCTCAGCAAGAAAACTTTCGTTGACTCATTGCCATGCAAAATCTTTACAATATGTTTTGGTTTCTTATGGGTTTTTTCAACTCGTTTGAATTAATGAACGAATACATGGTTTGTCGTATTTCACATTTGTCCATTACTAGAAATGCTCCTAGACGTCAACTCGTTCTTACCATGACTGTACGAAGCAAGTAACGTCATGATAGTGTAATACTTTTAATCATATTATATATCAGCATCTCAAGGCTTACTATAACTAATCTTAAATATTGTTTATTAGTCTCAAGGGATGCTCCCGATACAGTAATCAATTGCTAAATCTTTAGAACTATTTCCATTATTTGGAACTCCTTAGAAATTGAGAAATAATGATTTTTCCCCTATCGTCCAATTCTTTGAATTTGGCTATCGGCTAGTTTGATAATACTATAATTTTTAAGATAATTATTATTAACAATACTATAAAAATAATCAACTGTAAAAAGAATTAGTTAAACAGTTAGTAAAATTTATTTTTAAAAGTATTGTGAGTTTTAAAAATAACCGTATATATTTGGTAAATCTTTCTGTTAAACTGCTGCAAGAATGTAAATGACTGAATTAGACATAATGTTGAATAAAATTTATTTATACATTTATAAAGGTATATAAAAAATATTTTTAAATGTGTATATATAATAATTGATAGCTAAAATAAATATTTTATATTATTAATTTTATTTCTATATTTTTGTTATCTGAATATAATTGTTGATGATGATGATGATGATGATAATAATAATAATAATAATAATAATCTTAATGATTTTATTTTTAATTAATAAGGATAATTTTAAATTTATATATATATATATATATGTGTGTGTGTGTGTGTGTGTGTGTGTGTGTGTGTGTGTGTGTGTATGTATGTATATATGTATGCATGTATTAAGTATAAAAGCAATTCTCAAATTCAGATTTTATAAAACTACTCTTTCATTGCTTTTCAAAATCTGCTGTTGGCAGAGATGAGCATTTATTTTTCAGTTCGGTTTGATTCGGAGTAAGAACTGAACCGAACCGAAATTGATCAGTTCTAAAAAGTTCAAACCGAATACAAACGAATTTAGGAATTGAACCAAAGTATTTTGGTTCGGTTCGGTTCAATTCGGTTCGAACCATCACATTTTCCAAATTTTAACCTATTTTACTGAAATTTTACAGTTCACACATGTATTAACTACCAAGTACGATATACACTCTACACCCATAGTAACACTAGATATAAATAAATGAATACAAAATCAGCAAAATAATAAAAGTCCCAATTCGGAATAGTCACAATTCACAAACACACTTAAATTTAAAATCTCTTACAAATTATAAATCCATAACAACAGAAAAATAAAACACAAGCAGTCCGCATCACTGCATCAATACTAAGAAATAGTATTCTCTCGCAAATAGATTCTCAGCCGCAATATACAATTATACACCCATTTTAAAGTCCACAACACTGCATCAACACTAAGACAAGTATTCTCTCGCAAATGGATTCTCGGTTGCAATATATAATTATTAAATTATACATCCATTTCACTTATGGTAGCCACAAGCCACAATCACTATATTTGATCACCATTTTTAAGTCCAATAACCAATATACACTAGCAGAAAATCAACTCCTCATAAGGTTCAAACAGAAACAAAACAAACACACAACATAAATTTTTTTTTTAAAAAAAAAGAACCTGCTGCACCGAAGTGACCGTGCTTGAGGGGGCTGAGTCTGTGACGGCATCATCGTGCTTGAGGGGCTATGCCGCCACTGAGGCGCTAATCGTGAGGCGAGGGAGAGATGCAAAGGAGAGAACGAGAGGTGCTGACCGTGCAGTGCATAAGGGGCTGAGTCGTCAACGTGCTTGAGGGACTGTGCCACCGCTAGGGGGTTATGCCACCGTTGAGGGGCTGTGCCGTGAGGAAAGGGAGAGACCGAAAGAGATAGATGGGAATTGTTTACTGATTTGGGGTTAACTGAAATGTGAATTTAGATTTTAGGTTTTTATATTTTATATTAAAATATTTTTTAATTAAATTGACCCAAGCCGATCGATTTGTTGGTTCGGTTCGGTTCATTTTTGAACTGAACCGAACACAAACCAATCGATTCGTAAGTTTTTAAATCATTCGGTTTTTACCCTTAGAATTGAACCGAACCGAATTGAATTTTTTCGGTTCAATTCAGTTCAGTTCCGCTAAAACCGAACCTTTTGCCCACCCCTAACTAACGGATATAGTGATTTTACTGAAAATATTTTTTTAAAAAAATTAACCAAACACCAAAATTAAAACCACTTTTAAACTTCTAAAACCAATGCTAAATGAGCCCTAAGGCATCGATAGTCAATAATGCCAATAACAAATGATCATTAAAATTTTCTTAATCCAAACCTTTTTTTAATTCCAAAATTAGTGTAAATCCTCATAATTAAGTGGGTCATGATCATGACTAATTGACTTGACGACAAAACTGAAATAATAGCAAACTACAGAGCATTAGATAATGCTAAGATGTCAAGAAATTGCAAATTAAGCCCATATTAGACTCGGCTACTCCGTTTACGATTTAATTAACTCTATTAAAATTTTGGTCCTTTTTTGCATCAAGGTAAAAGCTATATTAATTAATTTGTTAAAAGGTTTATTTAACTCTTCAATAGTTCTATTACAATTTAACATCAAATATGAATAGAGTATTAAAAATTTGTTAAGGACCAAAATACTGAAAAAATAAATTTTGAGAGTGAACAGATAATTGTCATTATAAATCTACTTGCAGCAAGTTGATATTGGAAGAGAACATGCGGATAGGTTGGCACAAATTTCAGTATGATCCGGCTTCTGCAAACACTAGTTTTGGCAACAAGTCCGAATCAGCTCGATTATTCAAACAGGACACATTTAGGTTCTGTTTGGGATTGAGGTGTTGTTGTAAAAACACTATAACTATAAAACACAAGTTAATAATATATAACAAATATACATTTTAAAAGATGATTTTAACAAAATTATTAAAGATATTTTTCATTATACAAGTAAAAATCATATCAACATACATTCCAAACTACATCAGCTAGTGTTTATCAAACACTTTAGTATTGTAACTTAAATCCAACCTCAATTCTAAATGCACATTTAGAGTCCCAAATCCCTTTACCATCTTCGTTTCTGAGACCTGAATTATTTGCACCAAATTCAATTCCAAGCAATCCCGACATTCCGAATAGGAATAAAAACTCGATCAGGCATCAATGAAGAAAAGAATTGAATTCCATTGAAACGACTAAAGAGAAAAGCAAAAGTTAAAAGAGAAAGGCTCTAATAAGCGGATTCTTAATCAAAGTGGAGTATGTACAGTAAACACCTTCATTGGTTCTTGGCAAACCCACGTTAACAGAAAAGAACCCAGGCCGGCCATATGGTTTTTGAAGGACTTGGGAACTTGCGAGAGCTACCTTTCACCTTTACTTCTAATTAGATGTGCGGCTGCTGTTCGTTTTAACGTTATTAGTTTTTGTTTAATTTAATTAAATAAAATTAAAGAAAATAGATTACGGAATTTAGTAATCAATTAATTTCCATCATCCAATCCCTCTAATTTACCCATTAATTCTAATGTCCCTGGCTGGTAAATATACGTGCTGGCATGAGGCTTCAAAGGAGCCATCATAATTCATATGCTTGCGTCATCGTCATTTTAACTCAACTACACGCGTCATCGCACTAGTGCTTGGCATAGGGAACATTTAAACTATGCGTAAAGGACAATTACTGATTTGTAAAAAAGAAAAAAGCTTCACGATAGTGTGAACTTTTCTTAATATTAGCTGTATGATCCAAGCCGATAAAATAGACTATTGTTTTTTAACATATATATGCATGGCCTTTCTTTTATATACCTAGCTCTATTTGTGGAATTCTACAACATCATGATCGCTAGAAGCATTGCCAGAGGCAAGAAAATAACCGTCCTGAGCATTGATGGTGGCGGTGTTCGAGGCATCATTCCTGGCACTATTTTGGCCTTTCTTGAATCCCAGCTTCAGGTACCTCTCTAAACCTTGATTCATTAACGTTCCGTTAATAATTAATGTGAAATGCTTAAACCCCACTTGGTGTAATTTACTATATATGAACCGTACAGAAATTAATTGACGATTTATTTATATGTAATTTTCTGTAAGGATCTGGACGGACCCAAGGCCAGAATTGGAGATTATTTCGATATAGTTGCAGGAACAAGCACGGGTGGGCTAATAGCCGCCATGCTTACAGCCCCCGACAAGGACCACAGACCTATTTTTACTGCAAAGGATATCAACAAATTCTATGTTAAGCACTGTCCTCAAATTTTCCCTCAAGATAGGTAATTAAACTGACCATAATAATAATAATAATAATAATAATAATAATAATAATAATAATAATAATAATCCTAATTAATTGTCTTCTTCAGCTTAAATTTTTTATAAGACTCAAATGATGCTCTTGTTATAATTAATCGAGAACCGAATTAGAAAGGATTTCTCTGATGAAAATAAATTGTGGGTCTGAAATTAATGATGGATCAGCTGTAAAAATTTTCCAAAATCAGTTACAAGCCCTTTGCGTAATTGGGTACGGCCAATGTATGATGGGAAGTACATGCGGACTCTTACGAACCAGATACTAGGAGAAATTACCATCAAAGACACCCTAACAAATTTGATCATTCCAACTTTTGACATCAAGCGGCTTCAGCCAGTGATCTTCTCAACCAACGATGTATGTTATTCATTCACTAGCTTGTTAAAATTGATGTGCATGGGTTTATATATATGTGTATGCCTGCAACAAATCAATTAAAGGGGCTGGACCATTGACTTTGAGGGATTGATTTACTGTACAGGGAAAGTTACATGCTTTGAAGAATGCCAGGCTGGCTGATATATGCATTGGCACCTCTGCAGCTCCCACCTACTTACCAGCACACTGCTTTGAGACAAAAGATCCAATTACCGGCGACACGTGTTGTTTTGATCTCATTGATGGTGGTGTTGCGGCAAATGAAAGTAACTTCATTTTTTGAAATTTGGGTGCCATATTTTGGAATTGACAATTAAATTATAGTGGAATTTGTAATAAATGAGTGAAAAATGCATGTGTAGACACTAGTGGCCATAAGCCACATTTTGCTTGAGATTTTGAAGCACAATGCTGAGTTCGATGACATAAAACCAATAGACAGCAGGCAGATGCTAGTTCTGTCGCTAGGTACTGGTGTGGCCAAGGAACCAACGAATTACTATTCTGCACGCAAAGCCTCCGAATGGGGTAGGCTAAGATGGGCATTTTACCGGGGCAGAATGCCAATGTTGGATGTCTTTCTTGATGCAAGCTCCGATATGGTTGACTTCCATGTCTCTGCGTTCTTTCAATCCTCCAATTGCAAGGCCAATTACCTTCGAATTCAGGTACCACCAAGAAAGAACCACATTAATTAATTAAATCAACTCGAACTGTTTCGGTATTTCTTTATTTTCTTTTTCTTTTCTTAATTGAATGCTTAAATAGATCAACGTTAATTAGTTTCTTGTGATACATGGTGACTGACTTTCACAGGATGACACATTGACCAGTGATTCCGCAAAATTTGATAATTCCACGGAGGAGAATATGCAAAGTCTTGAAGAAATAGGATTGAAACTATTAAAGGGTTGACTTGGACACCGGCAGATTTCGAAAAAGTGAGGCAGAGGGCAACAACGATGAAGCTCTTGTCCGCTTTGCCAAACAACTATCTGGCCAACGTAACGTCGGTCAGACACCATTAGTCAATTGAAAGCTGTAATAATCACATCATCACTAGTAATAATCTTATATTAATCAATATTAAGTAGAAGACTACCGATATTTAAACAAAAAAAATGTAATAAGAAGAAGACAAAATTAAACATAACATCATTCCGTGTTGAAAAAAAAAAATTGATAAAATAATCAAGAGCACTAACTATAATTTATTACGTCATCAATCGGTCATCCTTTGGTTTCTTCTTCATTAATTGGGCATTTATCTTGGAAGTGTAGGTTGTTCTTTTCCTTAGAAAAAATAAAAAAAAAACATAAATTAAATTTCAATAAAAAATTTAATTTAAATTTCATTTCACACACGTTGAAGATTAGGTTAGATCGATAAATCTCCTCCCTAATCATGTAAGGGAAGATATTTTATTTACAAGTAGTAGACCATTTTTCAGACTTAAAAATGAGATTTATGCAGCAAATTGATAAATAATAACACTTGGTGGTATAGATAAGCAAATGATATTGTGATTATTAGGTTGGCACCTGCATATTCACGAATTGTCAATTAACAATTCTGCTTAAAAATGAATATTGGCACGAGTTGACTTCATTTGGGCGATCGTCGTATGATTGTCGTCAGACTCAGCATCAATGACATCATCGTCATTCATTCAACGACGCACCATCAGTTTGTTGGATTTAGCTAAGTCTCCTCTCTAATCTTGTGATTGGCTTAAGTGATAGTTAATTATTAAGTTTTATCATTTTATTTTCAAATGGTAAATTTTTATTAATGAAATATTAGTTGATATAAAAACTAAGTATCCTAACTGAATAAGCTTTAAGCTTACGATTACTCTTTCTACAAAGTACAAACTTCGTTTCTTTTACTTTTGAAGTTTCCGTTCAAATTAGTCAAAAGTATAAAACGCACTTGCATACAATATTGACGAAATGGGAACAGGCTATATTATGTTTACATATTAATAGTTTCTCTAATAACTGGCGGTTGAGGTTTCTAAATAGAGATTAAATTTCAGATAAAAGTTGAGTTGAATTCAAAATTAAATTAATAAGCACAAACGACAATTACTGATTTGTTGAAGCTGTTAAGGCAGCTGGAAAGGAGATTCATGAGATGAACTTTCTCATTAATTAACTGTATGAATTAGGGAATTTAAGCCTCCAGGCTCGCAAGTTGACAATAATTAACTGACTAAGAAAACTAGAAAACGTGTAAACTAAATGAAAAAGAGTAGCTGACTTTCTCTTCTTCTTTTTCTCTTTTTCTTATTTATTTAAAATTCGTAGTCTTTCTTTAATCTTAATTTAGTTGAGGACTTAAAAAGCTCTTAAGATTCTATATATTTCTAATTTGCTAGAACATATATACCTCAATATCAAGAAGCTTTTAATTTGAATCAAAACACAAAATGATCGCTAGAACCATTGCCAAAGGCAAGAAAATAACCGTGCTAAGCGTTGATGGAGGCGGTGTTAAAGGAATCATTCCTGGCACCGTTTTAGCCTTTCTTGAATCCAGGCTTCAGGTACCCGCCCAACTTAATTAGCTTCTTTTCTCCTTCATTAACGTTCAATAAATATATTACTAGAGAAACTTGTATGGGTTAGTCGACTCACCACCTCTATATGCTAACCACCTAGCATGTTTAGTGGTGCGACCAACCCATTAAAATTAGTCATTTGAGTAGGTCAGGTAGGTTCCATTTTGGGATCCACCCTTTAAGAGAGAGATAAAATAAAAAATAATAGGTTCTATTGTGTGATTTGTATGATATTTAATTTTAGTTATTAGGTCACACTATCTCAACACACAAGTTTTTCTCATATGTTATTATACAGATTGGTGGTGAGATTCACACAAAATTTTCTCATATATTACTTTATGCATCATAATTCTTTAATAATTCCATTCGAAATGTTAAGATCAATGATGCTTATGGACCTCATTAGAAAGTGTGACCTTAGTCATTCATTATCAACATACTTATATATTAATAAGTATATATATTATGGTTTTATGTAATTTGTGCAAGGATTTGGATGGACCCAATGCGAGAATAGCAGACTATTTTGATATAATAGCAGGAACAAGCACAGGTGGGCTAATAGGAACCATGCTTACAGCTCCCAACAAGGACGGCAGACCTATGTACGCTGCTAAGGATATCAACAACTTCTATTTTGACCACTGTCCTAAAATTTTCCCTCAATCATCAAGGTAATAATTGAGACTCCAATTAAGTTCTTGTTAAAAATGCAAAGATGGTTGCCTATTGAGAGTTGAGAACAGACTGATTAACAAAGTTTCTCTCCGAATCAGTGGCAGAAACTTTCCAGGATCAATTGTAAGCTCTTTGAGTAAGTGGGTACGGCCAATGTATGATGGAAAGTACATACGGAGTCTTACAAAGGAGATACTAGAAGACATTACTATCAAAGATACCCTAACAAATTTGATCATTCCAACTTTTGACATCAAGCGACTTCAGCCAGTGATATTCTCAACCAACGATGTAATTAAATAAATACATTATTCAACTGTAAATTAATTAACTTAGATGCAGAAAAGTTGCACGCATTCATTGTCTCGATAAAATTAACCTATTGTACAGGCCCTACAGGGGAAAAAAGGTGCATTGAAGAATGCCCGGCTAGCTGATATATGTGTTGGCACCTCTGCAGCTCCCACCTACTTGCCAGCTCACCATTTTGTGACAAGAGATCCAACAACCGGCGAGACCTGCAGTTTTGATCTCATTGATGGCGGTGTTGCGGCAAATGACCCGGTAATTAATTAATTAAATTCACGCTGTACTACCACTATTTGATAGACGAGGAATTAATTAAACATATACAATATATTTAGTAAAAAATTAGTCATGAGCACGTTTAAATTAATGTGTAGACACTGGTGGCCATAAGCCACATCTTGAATGAGATTTTGAAGCACAACGCTGAGTTTGATGACGTAAAACCAATAGACAGCAGACAGATGCTGGTTCTATCACTAGGTACTGGTGAGGCCAAAAGAGCAATGTACTATTCTGCACGCAATGCCTCCAAATGGGGCAGGCTTAAATGGGCATACAACGGAGGCAGAGCACCAATGTTGGACGTTTTCCTTGATGCAAGCTCTGATATGGTTGACTTCCATGTCTCCGCACTCTTTCAATCCTCCAATTGCAAGGCCAATTACCTTCGAATTCAGGTACCAGTGCCACCAAGAAATTATAGAACCACACATTAATTAATTAATTAATCAATTCATAACCAGATCACAATTAATTAATATATTTTACTGGTACACGGTGAGTCACTTGCGCAGGATGATACATTGAGTAATGATGCTGCAAAAGTTGATAATTCAACGGAGGCGAATATGAAGAGGCTTGAAGAAATAGGAATGAAGCTGTTGAAGGAGGCAGTGTCAAGGGTTGACTTGGACACTGGCAGGTTTCGAAAAAGTGAGGGAGAGGGCAACAATGAAGAAGCTCTTGTCCGCTTTGCCAAACAACTATCTGACCGACGTAAGCTCCACATTCTTGGAGAATAACAGCAATCTTAAATATCCTATTTTATGATAAATTTTATCCATACGTTTAAATTTTAAATGGGTTATGATGCAGTATCACAATCGATCCGAATCTATGAGTGTTTTTCAGTAGCTTTTCTTTTGCATTTGTGACAAAATCATAAATGTCAAAATTTGTAATTTTCAGAATTGAAATAATGTCAATTTTTAATTTTGGGGATTAAAATAAAAACAAAAATATGTGGATTTTCGAAATCCTGGAATGACGATTTTATGGGTGCTTTTCAATGAGGTTACTGCAATTATTGAATCTATGGAGATTGCCTACTGCCACAGTTGGCTTTGGCTGGAGAGTTATTCAACGGCGGGCCCTCGTTTGCCTTCGCAATTCATATTTTCAATCTCTACGTAGGGCAAACTTATGCAGGCATCCCCGAATTCAACTCCAAAGCTCAGGGCATTTTATAATTTAAAAAAGAATAAAAGATTGATGGCAAATACCAAAACATGAGACGTCAATGATCAATCAGACTCATCAAATTCTCTTAAATAGCACGAACGAGAGAGAAATTGATAGATCCTCCAGAAATTAATGATTTTAGCTGTCACTTAGTGGTGTATTGACGTTAGGGGGAGGGTTTGGTGTATTTTAAAAGGGTAAAGTGGACAGTGTAAATTTCAATGAACGGTAAAGAGGTCAGATTTTAGTCGTTTACTTCATCCAAATTGAGATACGTACATTCACCCTTCAACTAATGAAAAGACATGTAGGCCGCCTTAGTATCTAGAATGAAATATTTATTCTTAAATTTTATGGGATGGTCAAAACTTCAAGTTTTGAAAGGAGAGTGGGTCAAAATTTCTAAGGTCAATAACCTTTTGAATCCATGAACTTGAGGTCCTCTTTAGAAAATAGTAATTAATGTTACGATTGCATGGCTGGAATACACATTTCATGTATTGAGTATATCGTCAAATTGATATATTAATGGTCAACTATAATAAAGTCCGTTAATACTTTTCACGTGGTAATTAATTATTGATGACATATTAATTAAGATACAAATTATTTTCTAATTGTGTAAGTGTAGTATTATTAGTTTATTTAATAAATATTTGGCTAATAAAATAGAGATTCAAAATTTACATCTTAATTGATGTGATATTATCTCATGGGAATAATATGATAACTAATTATTTAGCACTATCAGTTCTTTCTTGTGGATAAATTATCACTTCTTATTTAAATGATGAATTTTATATTACTATCACATATATAAGTTTGGATCACAACTTTATAAATGTATCAATAGTATATTAATGATGCATAATTGACTGAAAACATAAATTAAGCTCTTCTTGACTCTATTAATTTATTACCTTTGGCAGTCATAAAGATGGGTTTTCAAAAATAAAATTGGCGAATCCCTGGACTACTTGATCCTTAAAATTCATAAAAGATGACTTTTCATTCATCTCTTCTTTCTGGTGTGACAACTGACAAGCACGTTGAAAATTTCTTTACATTTCGTTATCGATTTATTTCTACTCGTAAACCAGAGAGCACGAAATATTGAAAATTTTTAATTCTCAATTTTTGTAATTATATCTGTATTTTCTTTCTGTCTGTTTTCTCGATTATGTCGGCTCATGGTTCATGGAAGAAATTCCTGACATGCTGTGTGTTTGTTTTTATTTTAGGAGTCAATAATTAATTTCATGTGATTGATCGTGTTATTAATCCGCATATATAACCAGAACTGTTTATTTTTGTGCCCAATAACTAATTTACAGTAAAAATTAAAAAAAAAAAGAGGTAATGGAAAATTAAAATTAGTTGGAAATTAACTGAACAGCCGTTGGGTCTCCGGAGATTAAAACTAATTATACGTGAGCCGTTATAAAATAATTACCATTATTATTACCATTTTAGGAAAAAGACTATTGTTACCCAGCGCTGTTGTTAATTCAAAGGTAACGAAGGTAACTCCTTCTAACATTTTTGAAGCATTTAATGTACTGCAAAATGACATGTCTATGTATAATTCTTGCAGTTCATTAATTTTAGTGTACAGATATTCATCTAAAAAATTTTCTAAAATGACCACTAAATACAAGCGTTATAATAAGATCATATGGTGTTACAATCAATTAAAAATAATAATGAAAAAACACATTAACACTATACCGGTTCATAGTTATTTTTGTGACTATTCTGTAATCATTATTAATAAATATCATTTTTCTTAATTTTATGACAAACTTTCAGTAGCTAAGTGATAAAATCCTAAAACTAAATAAATGCAACGCCGGCTTGCGTAAGGCATGAGATCGACCTTGTTAAACGTCTAATCAATTCCTAGGCCAACTTTGTTGAATCTTGAAATTATGATTTTTTGACTCTTGAATGAATGAATGATATGATTGAATTTGTTTCCAGCACTAGCACATAGCAGTCTGGCTCCCCTTTGTTTAAGAATAAGCCGTCATGTCCGCCCAGCATAGACTCGCTTGTGGAGGAAATTAAGAAGCAAGTTATTTTTCTCCATCATATTGGAAAAATTAAACCTTGAAAAAGCCAAAGAAAAATCTGGAGTATTAAGTGTAATTTAGGGCTCTCGGCCGCTTCAGCCTCATCCTCTGCTTAACCTGGAGCTCTGCTGAGGATAGCAAGCCCTTGCGTATATAAACAGGCAGGTAAACTCATTGAACTTAACAGAAGTTCACGTTTCTATTTTGGCCTCTTTATTTCTTTTACATGTGCGTTTGCCACGTATATGATGAATAATAACAATATTGATATACGGTGATCGGTGGTGACGCCAAATCAATCTTTTTAGGTACTTTAAACTGTTGTTAATTGACACAAACATGTCGGAAAGTGTGCAAAACACATCTGAAGAGGTTGATCCCTCCCAGTCCCAGCTCCAAATTCGCATGATGTCACGACTCATTGAACAGCAAGACATATTAATCAGACTAGTCCAACAAATTGCCCATGGCCACGCTGTTACTAAAAAAGACGCAGTGACCAGCTCTACTGATGATACACCTGCTCCAGCCGATGAAAAATTGCCCGGTATGCTACTCTATTATATTTACTTAGGTAAATTGTGCTTCTATTTTGTTACTGGTGATACGGTAATTAAGTTAAATTTTGGTGCTGCAAATTGGCAGAACTAACGAGAAGTAGACGATTGCAAACGTACCGAGCTGCACTCAATGGCGACTGGGCAGTGGCCAAAAGTATTTACGACGTATATGAGGGTGAAATTGGAATTGCAATCACAAAAAGAGGAGACACTGCTCTCCACATTGCAGCTGCTGGAAAGCATACTGAATTTGTGAAGGAACTTGTGAAAATTATGAAGGCGGAGGATTTGGCTAAGCCAAACAAGCATGGAGGAACAGCTCTTTTCTATGCCGCTGCATCTGGAAGGGTGGAACTTGCTAGAGTGATGATGAAGCATAATAGATCCATAGCAATGGTCCGAGATCATAATCAGACGTTGCCAATTGACGTGGCCGCATCGTTAGGCCATAAAGATATGGTAGAGTACCTTTATCAGCAAACTAGAGATTCGTTGAGTGATGAGGACTGCATTGAATTACTTGTCACCCTCATAGAAACCGATTTGTATGGTAAGTACGGTTCTTAAGATACTGTATATCTTTATGCAAAATTATACTGCTCTGGGTACTGAAAATGAACATGTTGTTCCCAGATGTTGCACTGCGGTTGTTTAGGGATCGCCCACGGTTGGCCACTCTTCGCGCCGGAAATTGTGAGACAGCACTGCATGCCTTGGCTCGAAAGAATCTGAAGGCTTCTAATTTCACCAATCAAAAACAGCGGGGAATTTTTAGGAGATGCTTCAATCTTGGTTAATCCTCAGAACCATCCAACTTTTTTTTTTTATTTTTGAAATTTGTTTTTCTCTTTTGGGTCTTCTACAATATTTCGAAAGTATTTTTTTCAGGTGCCAAAGATGTAGAAATTAAAAGGCTACAAGCACTAAAATTAGTGGAACGGCTTTGGGGAAAAGTTGTATTGTTGAGTGACTTGGAAATTTCAAGACTAATTTCAAAACCTGGAGCACTGATTTTTGATGCTGCAAAACAAGGAAACATCGAGTTTCTATCGATACTTATCCGCGAATATCCTAACCTGGTATGGAACAAAGTTGATGGAGACGATTATAGCATATTTCATATTGCCGTTTTGAATCGTCAGGAGCACATCTTCAGACTCTTATATCAGATTGGTTCAGCTAAGGATTTGATAGTTGTGTACAAAGACAAAAAAAGTAACAATATTTTGCATTTAGCTGCAATGTTGCCACCGCAAGATCGGCTCAATATTGTTTCAGGAGCAGCTCTCCAAATGCAGCGAGAATTATTGTGGTTTAAGGTGAATTAATTAATTGTTCGATTAATCTAACTCCATATTTTACAGAAACTTTTAATCTTGTGCTTAATTTCGTTCGTGATTAATCATCATAGGAGGTAGAAAAAGTTGTTCAACGAAGGTTTGCCGAAGCCAAAAACAGAGAAGGTCTTACTCCAAGAGCTTTATTTACAAGGGAACACAAAGACTTGAGGGAAACAGGGGAGAAATGGATGAAGGACACTGCAACATCGTGCATGTTTGTGGCAACACTCATTGCCACCGTGGTTTTTGCGGCGGCTTTCACTGTGCCAGGTAGCAATAGAGAAGACACAGGGTTTCCGTTTTTCCTAGAAAAAACTTGCTTCAAGATTTTTGCCATATCGGACGCGATATCCCTGGTATCCTCCTCTGCCTCAATAGTAAACTTCTTATCCATTCTCACCTCGCGGTATGCAGAAGAAGATTTCCTCCGGCTGTTGCCAAGAAAGTTGCTGCTTGGACTCACAACACTTTTCATATCTATAGCAGCAATGATGGTTGTGTTTTCTACAACATTTTTCATTCTCTTCACCCGCGAAACGTTATGGATTGCTATTCTCGTTTCCGTAATTGCTTCCACGCCGGTCATCTTGTTTATCTGGCAACATTTCCGACTCTTTTATGATGTTCTTCGATCGACCTACGTATCAGATTCTCTCTTCCAAGTAGGCAAAACTAGACTTTTCCACAAAGAAGAGGAAACAAGCGAATGCCAAAAGGCTCCGAAGATATTTAATGGACACTTGAAAATTCAGTGCACGTGTAGCACAAATGTTTAATTGGAGGCATAAATATTGATCAATATGCAGTGAGTTACAAGAAATAGGCAAAACTAGCCTTTTGCTACTAATACCAATCCGATTTCATGAACAAAATGTGATCAATTAATCAACTAACAAAACTATTTGTTACAAATAATATCCTGTTGTTGCATGGAAATATATAAGCTAGAGTTTACTTTTTGGATTGAAATGGAAATTCTTAGAAGTTATGAAGGAAATTTTAAGAAGTGGAAATCTTGTAATTGGGAGTGAGGAGTGAAAATAGGAGTACAATGTTTACTTGAGCTAAAATGAGAGCATGGATTGTCAATCAAAATCTCAATTGTGCATTTTATTTTATTTTGGATTGGAATAAATTATTACATATTATAATTTTATCCTTATATAAAGAGTATGTAGTTTTTAATTAGAAAATGAATAAGAAAATATATTTGTACAATAATTTATTTATTTTATTATTAATTTTAATTATATAAAGTAATAATAATAATTATTATTATCAATATTTTTAATAATTTAATTAAAACTTTTATGAATTTATTTTATTATTTAAAACTAAAAATTATTGAAAATGATCATCTATAATTTCTAGATTGGTTGAGGGCATTTTTGAAAATCCAAGGAGGTTACGTGGGAATCTTGCTCCTCATCCCAAAAGTGGGTGAGACCCAATAAGTGAGATTTTTATTCCTACCTTTAAATACATATGTAAACACTAGAGTGATAGCATTAGGATTGACAAAAAAACATGCTTGAGCCAGCCCGACCCAGGCCCATGGGCTGTAAGCTCAGCCTGCGAGTTGAAAATATGGATAAGGACTTATAATTTGTAAAGCTCATATATAATGGGCTTAGTTAAGGGCTTTCCTTAAAATCACGGGCTTAACACACACACACACACACACACACACATATATATATATATATATATTAAGAAAAAAAACTTTAAAATATATTAAAAATTCAAATTGAAAAAAAAAAAAAAGGTAGCCTAATAAACCCAAAGGAAACCAAAATACCTAAATCCCTAATTTTCCTCACTCAGCCCACGCCCTCAGCCTCTCACTACTCTCTCTGCTGGCTGCCAACAACGTCCAGAAGCCACTACCTCACATCGAACCAACGATTATAGCCACCATTCAGCGATCCACCAGCAAGCCAGCCACCCAGCACCACGCGTGTGACACAAAAGCAACCCACACCCACCAGCATTACTAGCCTGACGCAGCAGCATGCACTTGAATGTGAGAGAGGCAGCAACAACGATCTCAGTTCCAACACAACCCGAACCAGTGCTGACGCGATCCAAACCATCACCAACTCCAATATTCCACCTCAAGTAAGCTATAATTTTTATTTTTTTGTATCATCCAAGGCCTAAATATATGTAATTTAACATTATAGGATATAGAAAATGAACGTATTTGGAGCTGGGTTTTTATGTATCAACTGTGGTTAATTCGTTTGTTTGAAATGAATGTATTTTGAGCTGGATTTTTCTATTAGAAATAGTAATTCAATTTAGTAAGGCTGGTTGTTGGTTAATGTAGAAAATGTTGAACAATACTGTGTTGTTGGTTTTGTTGTTGGCTATTGGTTTTTCTAACAATACTGTCCTGCACTATGATGTGTTGTTAAAAAAATTATTATGACATTATGGTCTAAAAATATTATGCATTCTTAGAAATTTTTCAGTATTATAGAACTTTTTTTTTAATATGATATTAGACTTTAGAACAACCTAACAAGTTTGGTGGTATAATTAGTTAATCTAATATCTTATCTTCTTTAACTTTGTATAGGTTTATAATGGAAAATGCTTTTGAATCTTTTAATTTGCCTTCGAATCCATCTCCGGAGTCAGAAAATGTTCAAGAAAAAATACAAAGTGATAAAAAAAAAAACAAATGGCTGTCTCGAATTGTTGGGACCATTTCACAAAGATAAATATCAATGGGGTAGCGAAGGCAAAATGCAATCATTGTAGAACAGTTCTTACTTGTGAATCGGGAACCAGTCACTTGAATAGACATGCCAGACAAATTCACGATTTTAATCAACCGACAATTGAAAAAGTTCTTGAGAATAAATAACACTTGATGAAAACAGAAATTGGTGAGCTTGGTATTCAGAAATTTGATCCATTGGTTGCCCCTAAAAAACTTACAACAGTGGTTGTAAAGCATGAGCTTCCTCTTAGGTTTGTGGAGTATGAGGCTTTTAGAGATTTTATTGATTATTGCGCAGCCTACTGGTGAAGCATATGTCTAGAAACACTTTAAAGAGTGAGATCTTTAAAATATATAATGTTGAAAAGGCGAAGGCAATGAATTTGTTGGAGATTAATAATAGTAAGACGACAATTACTAAAGACATGTCGATTGCTTGTAATAAAAAAAGAAAGATTATATGGTTGTTACCGAACATTTCATTGACAACTCTTGACATTTGTAAAGTCGAATCCTAAGGTATTTTTACTTTATTAAATATTAAAATTTTTTATTTAAAATTTTAAGGTATTTTTACTATATCAAATTTTAATTTTTTTTATAACTTTACATCATTTTTATTATTTTTTTAATGAACAGGTTTATATATGTGCAAGCCCCACATACAGCTGATTGCCTTTACCAAATTCTAGTGAAGTATCGTTGGATTAGAATCTGTATAGAAAGATGTCCACGGTTACTTTGGATAATTATTGTACTAATGATGCAATAGTTGAAAGATTGAAGGGATTGTTGTCAACTAAGTGAATGATATTGGGTGGTAATTTTTTTCATATGAGGTGTGTGGCTCATATTTTGAATTTAATTATGAACGATGGGTTATCAGTGATTGAGAGTGGTATCGCACGTGTTAGAGACAGTTTATCTTATTGGAGTTCGTCGCCAAAACGAGTGGAAAAGTTTGAGTTGGCTTGCCATCAATTGCAGATGGACGTGAAAAAGTTGGGGCTTGATTGTCCAACTAGATGGAATTCTACTTTTGTTATACTTAAACTTGTAGTGAAGTACAAAAATGTTTTTTCTCGGCTGCAAACACTTAAGCCGCAATACAAATGTTTGCCTAATAGTGAGGAATTAGAGTTGGCTAAGCAAATGCTGAATTATTTGAGGCCTTTTTTCAAGGTGGACTGAGATGTTTTTGAGTATAATATACCCCACTGCTAATCTATTTTTTTCCATTGATTTGTAAAATAAGGATTTCACTGAAGGGGTGGCAAACATCATCCAACCTTGTCTCTCGCTTGTCGACTTGAGTCGAGCTCACTTTCAATCAAGGACTACTGGTTAAAAGTGTTTGTAGCGTCAATTCCTTTCAATGTACATCTCACCCAAAACAAAATACCAAGAAACATAAGCGGTGAGCTCATATTTATCTCTGCTCCTCGATTAAACAAAAGTCATTTGATCCTATATAGCCGAACAAAGCAGATAACATGTTAAAATTTTTTGAAGTATTGGGATGAGATTAGTGAGATATTGGTCATGGCTGTTATTCTTGATCCGAGATACACGATAATGTTGGTTAATTACTATTATCCAAAGATCTATGCAGTTGGTCTTGAAAATCAACTTAAGAAAATGCGAGAGCTTTGTGATGAAATAATGAATTATTATGAGGCCAAATTCACAACTACGAGATATGGTGTTGTTGTTGAGTCTTCTACCTCAATTGTTGTTCCTTTCAATCAATCTCATATTGATTTTGATGATATAAATGATATGGGTGATTTTGATGTATATGCAACCCAAAATTGTCAATTTATTAGTTCGAAGTCTGACTTAGATAGGTATTAGGGGATCCTTTACTCAAAAGAACTCCGGACTTTGATGTTTTACGATGGTGGAAGATGAACAAAGGCAAATATCTTATTTTGGCTGAGATGACCAAGGATTTGTTAGCCATACCTGTGACAATTATTGCCTCGGAATCTGTTTTTAGTGCAGGGGTTAGAACATTTAGTCCACATCATAGCAAACTACATCCGGACACATTGGAAGCGATCATGTGCTCTCAGCATTGGCTATGGGCTACTAGCGGTCCAGGTCCAGATATAAAAATATTTTTTACAAAATCAATTATTAATTATTTTTGCTTTACTATTTATTTTAACACTTTTTTTATTTGTTAGGTGAAGTGCTTGAAGAATAGCGTTTTATTAGAGAGGAATTGAAGGATGAGGAAGAAGATAGCCCGCAAATGTTGGATTAGTTTATTTTGATATTAGAAGTTGTGGTTTATTATGTTGTGTGCTTGTGGTATTAGTATTTTGTGTATTGAATAATCATGTATTGGATAATCATCTTTAACCTTTTTTAGTCTATTGTAGTATTATATAGTGGATAATTATTTTTTTAAAACTTATAACTTTATTAAAAAAATTATTTAAAATTTGGTAAAAGCCTAGACCCGTTTAATTCTGGATGAACTTTGGGAGTACCTGAGCTTTTAATAAATTGTATGGGCTTGGGCCTAAGTTTGATAAAACTTAGCCTAAGCCCTTAAATTGTCAAGTTTAGATATAACTCCACATTTTTTACTCCCACTCCAATAAGTAAATAAGTGGTACTATTTTACACTCAAAAAAGTAATCTGAACACTCATATTTTAGTAAATTTTATATGACTAAAATACTCCAATATTAATTTACAATTGAGGACTATATTCAATAGCTCAAAAAAATATATTTCTCTTAACACTCACTCAACATACAATTATCTAATCATAAACCCTATTTTCCATTTTTCAGTTCTATCAATCTAATAAATCCTTAAATTCTCAAACTACAAATTCATTCCTAACTGTTGTTCCAAAAAGTGCAAAGAAGTACATTAAATTAATATAATTGGTGAATTGTGGTGAAGATAACGTGAATTTTTTTTATAAGAGACCTGCATTTTCCCATATAGAAAGAATTAAAACTTGAAACGTTTTTTTTTTTAATTTGCATACTCATATTTTCGTATCGCGGTTTATGATGCTTCTTATATGAAGCAGTTAATTGAAAGGATGAAATAATCATTATCTCTCTCATCCTAACTAATTAACAACAATCAGTGGCTCACCATTGTCCATTTAATCAAGGTTAAGGAAAATATAAAAAGGTTGTCAGCTAGAGTTCGTCAAGAACTGATTGGTTCCAAGAATAATTTTATGGGTGTAGAGAGAAAATAAAATATATCATGAACGGAGGTTTGAGGATAATTTGGGTAATTAAAAGAGTATGTTGAGTAAAACTTAATTTTTAGAATTTAACATAAGAGTGTTCTAAGTAAATAAGTATTTAAAGCATTTTTTAGAGTACAAATAGTTCCACTCTAGTAAATACAACCTAAATATTGATTAATTTGGCTAATGGCTGACATTGGATTTATAAAAGAAATTGTTGAATAATTGAAAAATAAGATTATTTAAGAATACACAACAAGTGGTAAGATTTAAGTATTGAATTTCCGGTGATACTAAGGTACAGTAGCTAAAACAATCATTTTAATTTTTTTTCTATATCAAACCCAATTACCCAAACCTAAGGCCTCCAGGCCTCAAGCTTTTTCTCTCAAACGGCACACCAGTAGAGACCCTAATCTAACTTCTAAATTCTAATTCTAATGTAACCTCTCCTTTCAACACTCTCAAAATTGAATTTGAGACAAACCCTAAATTCTAAAACCGGTCTCTTTTTAACTCTTACAACACCGTCTGGTTTTGCTAGTTGTCGCACTGATGAATGTTGAGGAGATACACCGACGATTATTCAATGCTTTACAGTGGCAGCGAATCCGGTTTCTTCACCGACACAGACCTTTCGGGTTGTGCTAGTAACTCTCCATGCTGCCGCCAAGTTACGTTGCTGCCACGACCCCGACTCCTTGACGATTATCGCTCCAGACTGCGAATACGCTATCTCATGTTATTTTCAATATTGAGTTTTTCTTTAGCACATGATTTTTAATTTGCAATGATTATTTCAGTGGATTTTACCAAACATTTTTGCTTGGGTTGTGCAGGCACGGGAAAGGTGTTGGGGTCTCAGGACTGCATGGTACACATTCTCCTTGTTTATGCTCAACTTTGGGTTTGTCTTTTTATATATTGTCTATGGGCTCTTTTCTTTTTGTTCATTTCGTATCATTTTGTGTATCACTTTTTGGATTACCTATACTTTTTTTTTATTTTTTCATATCAGCTTTTAATTTGGTTTTGATTTTAATTAATGTCATTTTTATGGATCCGAATCATGGTGCTTGTTTCTAAATAGATCTCAAGTGTAAATTTAAGGGGGGAAAGAAAGAATAACAATTTGTACTAAAATTTTCACTGTTACTAAGCTTTCGTCTGAATTTATGTTGCTACTTGGTTCAAGTTATATTTTCATTATTTCCTTTCTAAGTTAAAACTTCATTTCATTAATTGATGATAGTTTTTATCTTGTGAATCATCCGTCAAATTTCAATAGTGAATAAAAGTTATTGTTTTAATAGTTAATAAAAGTTATTGCAACCAAGTGGCTAATTTTGTTTATATAGCCGTGGTGTTTAGTTAGTTTGCTGCGCGTGCAGATCGCTTGAATTACTTGCACATACGGGTTAGTAAGATGCGGTATGGGGTGCCAATGGATGCATAGAATGCTTTGGGTAAGTGGTTAGAGTTCATGGGTATGGTGAAGAGCTCAATACTCTGAATAAGTTATTCTAACTCCCCAATTCCTTCGTCCCCCCCCTCCCCCAACAAAAAAAAAGTTAATGGTTAAGCAGCTTATTTACTCTATTGTGGTTTGTGATGATAATTTGAACATTTTAATTTGAGAATTGCTTGGAATTCATTTAAAAATATGCATTTTCTTTTGAAAAAAAAATTCTTGAGACAATTTTTGTAATGCTAAAATATTATAAATTGCATATTATATTTGAATCATGTACATTGTGTACGCTGGGCAGTATCTATTATGTAAGGCCATTAATTAATATCTGGGATTGCTATTTTTAAACTGTTATTCAAATTTTAATTCATGATTATTTTTGGGAATGCCATTGAGTATAGGAAGTGAGGAAATCATCTATGATATTCTATTATACTAAAGTCATGGCTTTTATGATAGCTTTTCTCTTCATTCTTACTCTAAACTTGCATCTAACAGTTTATAGATAAGGTTGAGGTATGGTATATACTTAGATGGGTGGGTTTTACAGGCTTGTGGTAGTGTCTGGGAGGAATGCTTATGGCTTGAATGTGAAAAATTGATGGGGCTTACTCCAAACCTATTTTTTATTGCTATGCATGTGTTCTTTTGGTTTAACTAAAATGCAACTTACTTACCAATATAATCAAGGGGATGGTACCTGAATTTCATGCTAATCAACCTAATTTTAGTTATATTGTTTTCTGTCAATTACATTTACTACATTTGATGAGAAAACTACAATTAATAACATCATCTGAGTGTTATGTTGGTTTTGGGGTCGTTAAATGCTGCAGGGCGGCCTTTTGCTCTGTTCTTTTCTACTTCTCAAATGCTATCTTTTGGCTCTTAACTAATTTAATGTCTTCGTTTAAGGGAGGATGCATCTATTTGAAAATTTAGAGAAATAAGAAACGTGAACTTTTTGTCTTCAAGTTGGCCGCCGCTCATCCTAATATTCTTCTTTCTCAATACTATATTGTCTAACTTTGTGGTTGACTATTTTAATTACCTTATTATTTGTGGATAGATGTTCCTGAAAATAAAGTTCAATTGCACTTGATGAGCTTATTTTTTGCTTTATTATTTATTCAATAATAATAAGTTTTAGATTCTCGAAATTAATATATTTTTGTTCTTTTTATTCGAAAGAGAGTCCAGGGGTGATCAGATTGCTGAATTTTGAAGTTGCAATCAGTATCCGTAAAAACCACTTTTCTTATAGTGCAAATTCAAGGACCCATGCCATATGAAACACTAACACCACCTCTCAAATTCTAAGAAGCAGGACATCTGCCATGCCGTTAGTTTTATTTGATGTCACAAGCATTTGAAACTTATTTTTCATTAGCTTGCAATTAGTACTCTTATTCTTGTATTACTCTTTGCTTTATGTAAATAAAAGTTTATTTGTTTTTTTTTTAATGTTTGGTATTACTTTTATGGTACATTGTAGTCTCAATTGTAGATAGGCAATATTCAATTTTATATTTCTTTTAATAATAAATCAAATATTGATACCATAATAATAGTAATCACAATCATTAATATAGTGTTGCAACACTCTAATATTATAATGTCTCAATTTTAGCGATATTATTAATAATAGTAATTACTAACACCATAATCATGATGCTACAAATGAGTGTCAGTACATTCTGACAGTTAGATCTGTGACACAATAAATAAGTTTTACTGAAAATATTTAGTGACATTTTCATGCCGTTTTAGGTTATTTTTTCTTGTAGCGATAAGCTAATAACTAATTATTTGAGTTGCCGCTGCAATGTGGAATCTTCTGAAAAGCTCTATTCCTAACAAAGAGATAAATTAATTAAGACATTTAATCACATTAATTCTTTAATTAAGAGACAAAATAAGACAAGTTTGAGTGCATTAATGGTGTGTTCACTTATAAAATTGGGGAATTAGAATCTAAAATGAAAATAATTGACTTATTAAAATAGAAATAAAAATAAAAATGATATTCTTGTAATTGTTGTTATTAACAATAACAATGATAACAACAACAACAATAGTAATAATTTTTTTTTATTATTGTTGTTAAAATTATTATTTCCATTATTATTATTAAATTAATTAATTAATTAATTAACAATAATTATTTTGAATAATAATAATAATTATTATAATTATTATAATAAATAATAAAATAATCATTTAAAGTTATTTTAATAACTTGTAATAATTCATTACGATTACAAAATAAAATAAATACATCCAAAACAATATAGCTTATTTCAGTTCTGGTTTCTAAAGGATAGAGTAGATAATTTATTTTATTTTCATTTCTTATTTGAATTCCAATATATTCCGGCATTTACGACGCCGTAATAATCTTTAAGTTGACCTAGGCTCGGAGCCCCTTTTGTCAGGGACAGACTTGTAGCTTCTCTTCAGCGGACGGCAGTTTTCTGGAGATTTAAGATTGTCCACATTAGATGCGGATCGTTTCAAAACGCCGCGAGGACCAAATCTTCCGGTCGCTCCCGTAGCGTCTTGTTTGGGTGTTTTTGGTGACTCTGTCTTATGTCCATTTGCAGTAGAACTAGAAGCGCTAATTTCCTGAAGACACTCAATAGCCTTGCTCAAATGCTCCAGAGCTGACACCAAGGCTGTCCTAAGCTTCTCAGTTTCCTCATTTTTCCGAGCCACTTCATCCTTGAGTTCATTTCTTTCCGCCAAAACTTTCTTGTGATCCGCCTCAGCATCAGCAAAGATAGGAATTGAATTCTTCATTTTTGCTCTTTTCAGCTCACTTTTTTTAGTGCTCATGATCTCTGAGAAATGAAATAGCTCGAATGCCAGAGAAACAAGAAATGGATCATAATTAACTAGAGTTATAAAGACCCAACGCTGCTTCTGTACTGTGAGAAGCTGAGTGGGTGAGTTGCATGTATTTTTGTGGTTGAGAAAATGTTGAGATTTGAGAATCCTGTAGCTCATTGAAAGATCAACGCGATAGGGAATTGCTATCTTGCAGCTGCTGTAAGTTACAGCAGCTGCAAGATAGGGGATCCTTACGTTCAATTATTGGTGAATTCGCACTCTTCGGATATTTATTTCATGAAAAATAACAAATAGCCATACCGTCATAAAAAGAATTGTAAAATCGTATGGTATTATAATATTATTTAAAAATATTAAGTTTGTACTTAACGCTATTATTTTTATGATTCTTTTGTGTTGATTGCAATGTCAGTGTGTGAACCGATCTCTCTTCATTCAAACATGCGGTCGAATTAGAGTTCACAGCATGGTGTTAAATAAATGAGTAATGATACAGTAATAAATTCTTGTACAAACTAAATTTGTACAAATTAATGTGACATTAATTTATTGATTGAAAGGAAATATAAAATAATAAAAATAAATCATGTGGATTAAGTGATATTTAATTCAACCAATTAAATCATGCCACATCAATTTATACAAAATAAATTTGTACAAGAGTTTGTGGCTGTATCATTACTTTAAATAAATACCCTTCCTCCGTTATTTAGAGCGTCGTATTAATCTTGAGATAGAATTCTCTCTTTATTTTTTTAACTTAATCTCTCTTTATCTACATAAAGTGAAAGAAAATTAACTAAATCATCAACATAAAATATAAAACTTAATTTTAATCTTTCATTACCCAAGGAGAGATAAGAAGAGAAGAAAAGTGGGGAAAAACAAGAAAATGGTCTTTATCCTTCAGGTATTGGAAAATTGGGATTTCGAACTAATCCAATTAATTCTGTCATTTACATTATTGTAAGTGTTATTGCCGCATATCGCCGTTTCATTAATTTACAGTTTTATCCCTATTCGCAAAAGAAAGTATTATAAAATCCTGCATGAATACGTGGTAAAATTACTGAACAGTATTATTTGTTTTACAAACACAACCAACATCCAAAATCAAAGTTTGTTCCACTGTTCGGTTTGATGAGGAAAGTAAGAAACCAAGAGAGAAGAAAAATTATAAAAAAAACTACAGTCAATGTTACTGTGTAGTATAAATTAGGCTAATGATAAAACAAACATTATTTTCATAAATTATCGTCACAACCCCCTAATTTATTATTTTTTTAACCACAACCCTGCTGTAGTGATGTCACTTGGAACTACTGTTTAGTTTTTAACATAGAAAGGAGTAATGTATTTATTTAAGAGCAATATTACTCGTTAAATTTTTTAGGATTTTATTTTTAAAAAATTATCTAAAATAATGTGACATTCATTAATTGTTTGGTGAGATAATATAATTATTTTACTTAAATTTTATAAAAAATTATCAACCACTTAATGACTGACACATTATTTAAAATAAAATATTTAAGATGTTCATGCTGAACCGAATCAAATGTTCACCTGTCACACTATTGATGTTCTCTGCATTCCTTTGGTAAAGTAGAAAATGGGTGGTTTCTGGAAATTTACCACCAGCCAAACGCATTTTTTTATTTTTTGTTCTTGCAAAATAAACAAAAAAAAAATAGCAGACAGAAAATGGTATCAAACAACCCCTTTGTTTTCCATTTTTAACCCTTCTGTGGGGCTGCGTGGAAATTTTCACGGGTAATAATAGTATCTAGTTGCCTATGAAATATTTTTCGTGGATAAATTGATACTTCACACGGTAAGGATTGATAGGCAATAGTGGCTTGCTATAACTTCTTAAATAGAAATTTTTTTATTAGAATTTTTATAAATAATTTTTTTAAAAAAATTTACAATTGTTTGATTGTCAAGAAAAATTTTTATTAAAATTTATAAAATTATTTAAAAGGTAGATTTAAGGAAAACAATTTTAAACACAACTTTAAACATAATTTTTTAATCATTAAATTAGAGCTCAGCTAAAAGTTAAGATTAAAACTGACATAAAATTTATTAAATTTAAAAATTAACAACCTAATGTAGATCCTATTAGGGTAATTAATTATTTCCCTCAATTTTTCTTTGTCTTTATATTGGAGGTGGTAATAAGTGAATTAACCCAATTTATATTATATTATTAATAAATTTTCACATACATTGAATCTTTCTTAAATACAATTATATCTTGAGAAATAAGAAATTCTAAAATACATCAAAAATATTATGTCAACCAGGCAATAAATAAATAATTATATGATATTTGTATATTTATTTTAAAAAACCATCGTATAAATAATGGTTATATTAATTCAATTATACAAGTCATACATACATTAATTAGTTGTATTATATCTAATATATTCTAAAATGGTACCTTGAGAATGAATTTAGCTCATGTAAAAACTATTTATAAATTTTATAAAGGGGATCGTCAACCCCTTCATTCTCCATGCCCTCTACAATCATTTAAGGGGAGGATATGGGGGTCTCCCCCTATAATCATTTATAAATTCCCCATTCCCTCAAGGCATTTACCTCAATGGCCTGATGTATATGGAGATTTAAGGCAACGAAGCAGTCAATGACTTTGCAAAAGAAACAACTACGGATTGCAATTACACAACGATCTGATCGTTAGCTTATATAGAAGGTCGGTTGGTAAAAAGGATGAGAGTGTTATATATTTTATATAAGATATATATAAGGGAATGAACAAAAGTGTTATTGACTAGCGACAAAGGTTGGTTGGTTGGGTTAATAGCACCGTCCAGGACGAACCCACAGCTCAGCGAAGGCGGGGGCCATCGGCTGTTGCGGACTCAGATAATTAAATTAGAGGGGGTTTGGTTAAAAAAAATTATTTAATTTAAGTTTTTTTTAAATGTTCACTCGAACATATTTTTAAGTCCTATAAACTCAAATTTTGTTACATTCTTTTAAATTTTAAATAATAATTGTATTAAATTATTTATATTACATCCGTAAAAGTGTATTTTTTCTAAGTAATTTTCATAAAATATTTAAAAAACCAAAATAACGTGACTCTAAGGATTCGAACTAAGACTCTAAAACCATGACATAACACTTTTACCATTGATCTACAAGTCTTTTACAATATAAAAAATATGTCTAAATTTTTTTTAACTCATTCAGAAGAGGCTTGAAGTACATTTTAAAAGAAAAATTAATGGCCCATAAGAGGTTGAAACTCCTCTTCAACCTTAGCTAGGTCCGCCCATAGCCCGGCCATGGGCCATGGACATGGTGGCGACAACGAAGCACCATTCAATTTTGTTTACACTAAGCGACAATGGGTGGGTCATTAGTTGGTACCTGTTTTGCTGTATGTTCACTTATAAAATACCAACTTTCGCACTTGTACGGTTTCATGTTTTGTGAGGATTGATGAAAGGATTTTCTAAGTTACAGCTGCTGTAACTTACAGCCACAATTTTTTCGAGTGAACAGTAACAACACGTAGTTACTGTTCACTCGAAAAAGTTGCGGCTGTAAGTTACATAAGCTGTAACTTAGCAGCTCCCTTGATGAAAAATGTAATTTAGTTTCACTGTTAATGGTCCCACTAACATTAAATTTTTGCGCTGCAATTTTATGATCACTATTATCAAATTATAAATCGAATCTATATTATTTCAGACCCTGTGCTGTTTCTTTGAAATTTTTGTTGTCTAAGTGATGATGCCCGAACATCATCAAGTAAATGGTTAAAAGTGTAATTCAATGGAGATCATGTGATTCGCGTCCCAGAAAAGGGAATGAACAAAAGTGTTATTGAGTAGCGACAAAGGATGGTTGGTTGGGTTAATAGCACTGTGAAGGACGAACCTACTGTTCAGCGAAGGCGGGGGGCCATGGTCCATGGACATGGTGGCGACAACGAAGCACCATTAAATTTTGTTTACACTAAGCGACAATGGGTGGGTCATTAGTTGGTACCTGTTTTACTGTATGTTCACTTATAAAATACCAACTTGCGCCCTTGTACGCTTTCATGTTTTGTGAGGATTGATGAAAAATGTAATTTAGTTTCACTGTTAATGGTCCCACTAACAATAAATTTTTGCGCTGCAATTATATGATCAGTATTATCAAATTATAAATCGAATCTATATTATTTCAGACCCTGTACTGTTTCTTTGAAATTTTTTACTACAGAGAAAAGTGTCATTCAATTATTTTGAGAAAACGACAAGAACTCAGCAATGAATTCCATCTTAATCCCACTAAGGCAAAATTTTGGGATAATTTAATCATTAGCTTAAATTTTAAGAATATTTATCAAAATATTTTGATTTTTATTTGTTATTGGACAAAATTAAGGTTAGATTAAAGATGATCATCTATCATTATACACAAACGTCTTTAGTGTTATAAATAGGTCTGCATGCGGTCCTTGTCAAGAGCTGTAAGCGTAGCCATTCACCCACTGGTGCTGCGACCGGAAAATATTTGTCATCTAAGGAGGCGCGTAAAGTACCTATATGTAATAGGAGTGGTAAAATGTGTTATGAAACGGTTATGTGACACGGATACAATAATTTTTTTTAATTTATATTAAAAATATTTGTATGATTAATAAATAAATTGACATAACACAACATGATGAATAATTATGTCATATTATTAGTTGTGTCACATTCATGTTGGAATACCTTAACACGATTATATATTTATGATACGAATATCAATTAATATATAATAATATTATTAAAAAATAACTTACACAAACACACACGGAACACTAAATTAATTATTTGTGTCATATCCATAATATGTTGTAAATGTATTCATGTCATATTAAATTATTTGTGACCTATTTTTATTATACTATTGATATATTTGTTATTTTTAAATTTAAACAAGTTAATATGATTAACACAATTAATCTATTACAAAATTGGGTAGAATCCATTGTGCATCCTCAGCTGTTACATGTTTAAATTTATTAATATAAATATACACACAAATTTAATGACTTAATTCAAGTATTAAATAAATTTTTTATATAGAAATTTGTTAGATAAAATTATATTGAATTTCAATTACCCAACATATACTTGTATTATTATTATCACAATTGTATGTTTTAAGCTTATACTTAATGTAATACATATAAAAGAAACATGTAACTGAGGTTAAAAAGGTTACTTTTAAAAAAAAAATTGACCAAAAAATGTTAAATATGTTAATTTAAGTATCAATCAATTACTTGAATATTATTTAATAGGCTAATTCAAGTATTCAAGTATTGGCAAAATCATATATATAGATTTATGTTAGATAATATTATTTTGAATTTATACTGAATTCGATTAGCCAACGTATAGTTGTATTGCATGACGAGCGAATTTTAAGATTACGCTTAAAGAAGTACCCATAAAAGCTCATTGCATACATCACTTATACATTTCGATGGAATATAATATACATACTTACGTGAGAGAATACCATATATTTTCAATAATTTTTAATAATGTTTTGTAATTAAGATATCAATTTAATTGTTTTAATTTGTGATACAAATACTGTAGGTAGTAATGTAGCTAATTAACTAGTTTTATTTAACTAGTACACAAAAATTATAAATATGTTAATATAAGTCAAAGTAACATATTTAGATATATTAAGTAATTTGAGAATTTTTCAATTTGCTATTTAGGTGAATCACATAAATAAAATCAAACGCTTCTATTCACGACTAAATACAGAATAAGACAGCACAAACAGTACTTACAATCAATTCTCAAGGTCTTTTAGCTTCATATTTGAATCCATTTATATTAACTAATTACTTAACAATAATTGTGATGATTTATAATTTAAATTATTTTTTCATATACTTTATTTTCTTTCTTAATTAATTTTAGTAAAGCAATTCTATTAGGAAATAAAGATGGAAACATTGCCTTAGTATTTAGATTATTTGATAATCCAAGTATTTATCATTTCTATCATTATTTGTTTCAATTATTTACTACCTCAATAAGTAATAGATTTTTTCAATCGCGGCTTGCATATATATTACACTTACTTTAGAAGAATTTGTTAATAAAATTAAGAGCACTCGTAATAAAAATTTTAAAAAAATAATATAAACAAAATATCTCATAAAATACAACCATTATCCAATATCATTACATCCCAATAATAATTTGATTACAACCTAATAATAATTTCATCAAGGCTTGTTGTAACATTAGTTAGTTACCAACAAAATCATATATGCAGGATAACTCATATAATCGAGCAATTCTAGTTGAATTATCTCTTGCAAATAAATCAAATTTCTAAGTACAATAGAAAAGTTCTAAAACAACAGTAAAATTGCTTTGAAATGGTAGAAGAATATGCCCAAAACTGCAGTAAAAATTATCCTAAAATAGTAGTAAAAATGCCCAAAAACAACGAAAAAAATCTAAAACAGTTAAAAAAAAAAAAAAAGGCCTAGAAACAGCAGGAAAAATGCCTATAATCCTCTTTTTAGGAAAAATTTAGGCAGAATTCTCTGTAATATGTGCATTTTGATTCTAGTTACAAATAATTCCATCTACCAAACATCCAAAATTGACAAGTTAAAAATCAGATGGAAATAACATTAAAATTTTCTCATTTTTATGAATTAGTAAATCCTAGCCAAAAAAATTAAAAATTAAAAATCCAAAACAGCAGCAAAGTAACTTTCATTTTGTGGAGTTGATATCTAGCTGGGATTATTTAAAGTTGTTGAAAACATATGTTCATTTCGGTTACTTTTTGGGTTTTTTGACGGCTAGGATAATATTAGTTTGAGTGTTTTGAATTAGTTTCCTTTGTGATATTATCAATGGACACTTGGCAAAATATTACCGGCCTAAGATTAGTATTTATAGATGGCCTCTCTTGGTAATTGAAATATGTGGAGTAACAATTGAAGCGTGAAGGCAAAAGCATAGAATCTGCCCTTCCGTGGTTGGTTTGGCTTGCTTATTATCATTATGCCCCGTTATCTTCTCATCATTTATATTATTTACATTATAGTTTGAATACTTCACAATTTAGTTTTGTGGAATTTTATTTTCTGATGATTTTTGCAGTGTCATTGCCAATATTTTCCCCCCCTACTGTTTGCCAGCAGCCATAGTTCTATCAAATCTTTTTGAAGCATATAAATGTTAATGTTGTATTTTATCACCTAAATGAACAGCATTACTTTTAAATTTATTAATTTCTTGCATAAATAATATTCTTTGATCATGAGCTCATATAAAATGTACAACAAATCCAAAATAAGATCAATGATTTTATATGATTGAAGTTAAGTCTAACAGCTTAAATTTTATTGTAGGTTGAAACCATGAGAGATAATGCCCATACAGCAGAAAGTCGACCAAGTGAAGATGAAATTGCTCCAGCTGCTGGCGGACAATCGCTAAGTATGCGTTCTGTTTTCTTTATTTCTTGTTTTTTTTTGCATTTCTTGAGTGGTCTTTACAACTTGTACTAGTTTTTAATGTCGTATGAAAGTTTCTTTGCTCGTCATTTTAGCTTCTGCATAACAGTTCTCTCTCTCTATCTCTCTTTCTCTTATTTTATTATTATAATTTTTTATTTTTGGGGGGAAAACTTGATGAGACATGGAACTAAAGATAATGAGCAGCATTCCAAATTAGCAACATTATGTCTTGGGAGGTGACCGGCCCAGATAGTAAGATCAAGCAACCTTAACCAAAAATTGCCAAGGCATTAACAAATGACTAACTTGTCTGACTAATTAGATTTGTCATATTATCATTTAAACTTACAGATAACATTTTAAAATTCTCTCTTGGCTGTAATCAAAGTTAAGCTTAACCATATTCATGAATTACAGTCTCGTCTACTTGATATATGTTGTTGAATCCGCTGCTGATCTTGATATTTGACACACGTTTTCAAATTGTGATGTTCTAATAGCTTTCTTGTTCTTCACAACATGTATATAAAATCAGTATCATTAACTTTATTGACAAAATTAATATGATTTATTTCAAATTGACAGAAGAAGAGAGAATTCGACACTTAAAATTGTATCGAGCTGCACTAACGGGCGATTGGGACGCAGCTGAACGTATCTACGACGAACATGAAGATGATATTTCAGTTAGGATCTCAAAGGACGAAGATACTGCCCTCCACATTGCAGCTGCAGCAAAACATCTGATTTTGTGAAAAAGCTTGTTGAAAGAATGGATACACATGATTTAGCCCTGCCAAATAAAGTCCAAAATACAGCCCTTTGTCTTGCTGCTGCATCTGGAAACGTTGACCTTGCCGAAGTGATGATCAACAGGAATAAAGACTTGGCAATGATCCGACAGAGTAACCAGATGTTACCACTTCACATGGCAGCATCGTTTGGGCATAAAAAGATGGTAAAGTACCTTTATCGGGAAACTAAAGACTTATTAAATCATGAGGATCGGGTTGAATTGCTTGTCTCTTTGATAAACACCAATTTGTATGGTAAGTACCGTGCTTTGTTTTGTGCCAATTTGATAAATTCATACTTGGCTAATCGCTCCTGGCTATCTAGGCTATAACTGAAAGCACTAATTTCCAATTCATAGTCAAATATGAGAGCATGCTTGAAGTTCTCAGTTAGCTTAAAATACGGCTTAGGTAAGATGTTCTTTACTTTCTGTGAAATGACTAATTTTGTTAGATTATGGGGCGTTGAAAAGGAACATAATTATCATAAATTTAACCTTTTCAAGCTTAACTATATTTAAAATTTTAAATTGTGCCCTAGAGAGGTCATAGAGGTCTCTATAGATGGATTTGTAGTGTTAAGTATCTCTAGTGCCTATAAGATAAAATGAAAAAAAAAAAAAAGGTATCTCCAGTTGCAACTAGGTAATTATTATCAACTAGAGATACTTATTATTTTTTTCCCCTCTTTTATTACTATCTTCATAGGCTTGCTGTATACATTACATAAATATAAAAATTAAGAAAAACGAAATTCCCAGCCCGTGCCATCAGAATTTCAACCTAGTAATAAAACAACGAATTCAATCACGGGTTGTTGCAGTACTAAGACTTCCACGGAATTCACGCTATGTCAATATTTTGTTCCCAGATGTTGCGTTGGAATTGCTTAGGGAATACCCACAGTTGGCAACTGCTCGGGATGAAAATAAAGAGACAGCACTGCATGCCTTGGCTCGAAAGCCTCAGATATCCTCCAACTTTGCCAATCAAAATCAGCAAGGTATTTTGTGGAGATGCTTCAATCTTGGTTAGACTAATATTTATAAAACCTTATGCCTGACTACTAATCAGAATTCTAAGTATTGAAATTTTTACTCTGCTAAAATTATCTGAAAAGAACTTAGGAAAGAGCCTCCAATCTATTGTAATAGAAAGTGCTATACCCCTGAATGCATGGTCTAATGCCTTCTATGTATGCCAAATAGATCCCAATGAATATTAATTTTATTCAAGTGAAGTACGTTTTCTCCGCTCTTCTGTAATGAATTACAAATCGAGTTTTCTATGAACCGAATTGCAGTTTCAGGTATAAAAAATGTGGACAATAAAAAGCAGCAAGTAGCAGCGCTTCAACTGACAGAAGAGCTATGGGAACAAGTTATTTTTTTGAGTGACCAGGAAATTTCAGACCTAATTGGATCACCCTGGCGATTGATATATGCTGCTGCGGAACAAGGAAACATTCAATTTCTATCTATACTTATTCGTGAATATCCTGATCTTATATTTAAAGTTGATGAAAATCAACATAGCATATTTCATATTGCTGTTTTGAATCGTCAGGAGGACATCTTCAACCTCATATATGAGATAGGTTCTCTTAAGGATTTGATAGTGACGACTAAAGACACAGAAAACGAAAACAACATTTTGCATTTAGCTGGAATGTTGGCACCATCAAACCGGCTCAACATTGTATCAGGAGCAGCTTTGCAACTGCAGCGAGAGTTATTGTGGTTTAAGGTGAAGTATTTGCACCAGTCTTTTATATACGGTAATGTTGCTTTATCATTAAAAATAATATTACTTCCATGTACTATTTGTATAAACCTTCTTATACAAACAGATACAGCACCGTTATGCTTCCCATGTCATGAACTTTTATTCAGTTCATCTATTTCCTATTTTCATTGTTCCATTACTTTTAAGAAGAGATTATTGGTTGGCATAGGGATGCCATATCATCCAATCATCGACAAAAATCTTCTTGCACGTACATAATCAACACCAAGGCTGTTCCGTGATACTTTTCTATTTTATTACACATCAGTTTACACAAAGAAGTTTGTATAAGTAGTTAGCAAGTATAATGTTACTCTTTTCTAATGACAAGATGTTTCAAAACATATTGTAGGAGGTGAGTGATGTTGTTCAACCATTGTATGCTGAAGCTACAAATAACGAAGGGCTTACTCCTAGAGCCTTATTTACAAGGGAGCACAAAGGCTTGAGGGAAGAGGGGGAGAAATGGATGAAGGATACTGCTGCATCTTGCATGCTTGTTGCAACACTTATTGCCACTGTGGTTTTCGCCGCAGCTTTCACAGTACCAGGTGGCAACAGAGAAGATACAGGGTTTCCTACTTTCCTTCGAAAAGTTCCCTTCAAAATTTTCGCCATATTTGATGCAATATCGCTGGTGTCTTCTTCTGCTTCGATAGTAAACTTCTTATCCATTCTCACTTCACGATACGCTGAAGAAGATTTTCTGAAGTTGTTGCCAACAAAATTGCTTATAGGACTGACAACACTTTTCATATCCATAGCAGCGATGATGGTAGTGTTTTCAGCAACATTTTTCATTGTCTTCAACGATGGAATGAAATGGGTTGCTATTTTGGTTTCGCTCATTGCTACTACGCCAGTCATCATGTTTATTTGGCAACAATATCATCTCTTCCGTGATGTTCTGCGTTCGACCCATGCATCAGAATCTCTCTTCCAGCCAGGTAAAAGTAGTCTTTTTCACAGAGAAGGGAAATCAACAGATCGTCAAAAGGCTAAGCAAACGACTACACTTTCAACAATTAGCACAAATGTATGAATATTTGCTCGTCTATTGGATTCTTCCAAGCGAAAACGATTATTCCAGAGCAGTTGTTAGCAGTTTCTTGAACTGAGAAAATTTTTCACTTAATGGAATTTGCGTACCACGGTGTGATTGGATATTTGTTCCGTTTGGACACAAGTTACACAACTGAATGCAAGCAAACCTCTCTCTCTCTCTCTATATATATATATCTTTACTTCTATATTATCACAAATATTTTGAAGAAAAAAAATTATTACAATCTAAAAGGATTCCAAATAAGCTTCACAGCTCTCTCTAACTTATTATTCCCCGAACATATGTTTCTGTTACAAGGTGTAGATGCAATAATCAGAATAGAAGCATAACAAGAAGACTGCACAAACACATTCTTTCTGACGGCACAAAGACGGTATATTCTAGGAACAACAAAATGTTCTTGAAGAGGAACTGAGATCACTACATTTCGCAGATCAAACATTGCTGAAGCTTCATATTCGATGCTCACATAAGTTTCATTTCCAGAAACAGAGGGCCAGCAGTTGACTGTAGTATATATACAATCATAAAGATGACTTCAGCATAAAAACAGAAATGACATATGAAAAGGATAAGCTGCCCAAGAATTTAACCCACTTGTCAATGGCACCAAGGACTTGTCAGCACTTTGCATCCTCCACTTCAAAAGACCAACACCAGCTGCATCACCAGCTTGGCCTGTGGTGAAAGGCCTGTTACGATCCTTCCAGCCTAGTATATTTTCATTGGTGAAGAGTTCTTTGTTCATATTAGGGTGAGTTTTAAAAGGGATGCCTGGTTTCACTCCAGTTTCAATCTGAAATAGGGCACAACCTCTTATATTAAACTCAGCTAGGCAAATAATTGCCCGGTATGCTATGCTAGTACATTTAATTACGTTAATTGTGCTTTTATTTTATTAGCGGTGATACAGAAAATTGGCAGAACTAACTAGAAATAGACGATTGTAGCATGTTCATTTTCATTGAACAACAAGACATATTAATCAGACTAGTCCAACAAATTGCCCATGGCCACGCTGTTACTAAAAAAGACGCAGTGACCAGCTCTACTGATGATACACCTGCTCCAGCCGATGAAAAATTGCCCGGTATGCTACTCTATTATATTTAATTACGTTAATTGTGCTTCTATTTTGTTACTGGTGATACGGTAATTAAGTTAAATTCTGGTGCTGCAAATTGGCAGAACTAACGAGAAGTAGACGATTGCAAACGTACCGAGCTGCACTCAATGGCGACTGGGCAGTGGCCAAAAGTATTTACGACGTATATGAGGGTGAAATTGGAATTGCAATCACAAAAAGAGGAGACACTGCTCTCCACATTGCAGCTGCTGGAAAGCATACTGAATTTGTGAAGGAACTTGTGAAAATTATGAAGGCGGAGGATTTGGCTAAGCCAAACAAGCATGGAGGAACAGCTCTTTTCTATGCCGCTGCATCTGGAAGGGTGGAACTTGCTAGAGTGATGATGAAGCATAATAGATCTGTAGCAATGGTCCGAGATCATAATCAGACGTTGCCAATTGACGTGGCCGCATCGTTAGGCCATAAAGATATGGTAGAGTACCTTTATCAGCAAACTAGAGATTCGTTGAGTGATGAGGACTGCATTGAATTACTTGTCACCCTCATAGAAACCGATTTGTATGGTAAGTACGGTTCTTAAGATACTGTATATCTTTATGCAAAATTATACTGCTCTGGGTACTGAAAATGAACATGTTGTTCCCAGATGTTGCACTGCGGTTGTTTAGGGATCGCCCACGGTTGGCCACTCTTCGCGCCGGAAATTGTGAGACAGCACTGCATGCCTTGGCTCGAAAGAATCTGACGTCTTCTAATTTCACCAATCAAAATCAGCGGGGAATTTTTAGGAGATGCTTCAATCTTGGTTAATCCTCAGAACCATCCAACTTTTTTTTTTTTTTAAATTTGTTTTTCTCTTTTGGGTCTTTTACAATATTTCGAAAGTATTTTTTTCAGGTGCCAAAGATGTCGAAATTAAAAGGCTACAAGCACTAAAATTAGTGGAACGGCTTTGGGGAAAAGTTGTATTGTTGAGTGACTTGGAAATTTCAAGACTAATTTCAAAACCTGGAGCACTGATTTTTGATGCTGCAAAACAAGTAAAAGTCGAGTTTCTATCGATCCTTATCCGCGAATATCCTAACCTGGTATGGAACAAAGTTGATGGAGACGATTATAGCATATTTCATATTGCCGTTTTGAATCGTCAGGAGCACATCTTCAGACTCGTATATCAGATTGGTTCAGCTATGGATTTGATAGTTGTGTACAAAGACAAAAAAAGTAACAATATTTTGCATTTAGCTGCAATGTTGCCACCGCAAGATCGGCTCAATATTGTTTCAGGAGCAGCTCTCCAAATGCAGCGAGAATTATTGTGGTTTAAGGTGAATTAATTAATTGTTCGATTAATCTAACTCAATAGTTTACAGAAACTTTTAATCTTGAGCTTAATTTCGTTCGTGATTAATCATCATAGGAGGTAGAAAAAGTTGTTCAACGAAGGTTTGCCGAAGCCAAAAACAGAGAAGGTCTTACTCCAAGAGCTTTATTTACAAGGGAACACAAAGACTTGAGGGAAACAGGGGAGAAATGGATGAAGGACACTGCAACATCGTGCATGTTTGTGGCAACACTCATTGCCACCGTGGTTTTTGCTGCAGCTTTCACTGTGCCAGGAAGCAATAGAGAAGACACAGGGTTTCCGTTTTTCCTAGAAAAAACTTGCTTCAAGATTTTTGCCATATCCGACGCGATATCTCTGGTATCCTCCTCTGCCTCAATAGTAAACTTCTTATCCATTCTCACCTCGCGGTATGCAGAAGAAGATTTCCTCCGGCTGTTGCCAAGAAAGTTGCTGCTTGGACTCGCAACACTTTTCATATCCATAGCAGCAAATGATGGTTGTGTTTTCTACAACATTTTTCGTTCACTTCACCCGCGAAACGTTATGGATTGCTATTCTCGTTTCCGTAATTGCTTCCACGCCGGTCATCTTGTTTATCTGGCAACATTTCCGACTCTTTTATGATGTTCTTCGATCGACCTACGTATCAGATTCTCTCTTTCAAATAGGCAAAATTAGACTTTTCCGCAAAGAAGGGGAAACAAGCGAACGCCAAAAGGCCCCCAAGATATTTAATGGACAATTAAAAATTCAATGCACGTGTAGCACAAATGTTTAATTGGAAGCATAAATATTGATCAATATGCAGTGAGTTACAAGAAATTAAGTTCAATTCTTACTTCCAAAATTTTATAGATTGATGTATACGCTTAATATTGAGTTGAATGAAAACACCACTTATAAACACGGTACTATCAGGTCACTTTAGTTTGGAGAAATAAATAATTTGTCAATTTAGCATTGAACCAAAAATTATTTACTTTAAAGAAAAGGTTGTAAAGAGTAATTTTTTTCCTTAAGAAAACAAAATAATTAATTTCAAACATGTCCGTAGAAATAGAGAGTTCATTGTCGTGGTGATGGTGGTAGTTAAACACTCTTCCTCCAATAAAAAATGAAAAACATAAAAGGGTAAACACCCTTCCTCCATTATGAGGATTAAGGGGGTGTGTGAGAATTTTCTTAGGTACAAATATCTATTTCTATTTGCGTATGAAATATTTTTCAAGGGATAAAATAGCAATTCATAGGGTTAGGACTTGGAACAATTGAGATTTAGTTCCTATTTAGTATGGTTTATTAATGGTCACAAGTGTTTATTTAATCTTATAAGCATTTATTAAATTTGTTGCTATCATTTGGTTTTTGTTAGTAAAACTTTTAATTGTTTTTTAGTAAAATTTTTAAAAATTAATTTTTTTTTCTATTAGTAAAAACTCAAATTTTGACTCCAAAATAGTAGTTGAATTAAAAAAAAATTAAATGGTAAAAATATCATTTATTTATTTAACAATTTTATTTCATTATATGCTAAAGTATAGGGTTCTTTTGCACATTAACCCATCAATATAAAATTTATCCACTTTCTTCCCCTGGTGTTTTATTCAACTTCAGTTCTTCCACTTCAGCTGACAAACTGTTGTGGGGTGAAAAACACCACAACCAAGCACACATGAGCATAAGGTGCTTGCCTCGGCCTTAAATGGCTCCTCAAGGAAAGCTATCCCTGACAAGGCATGGGGCTGGTCATGCGTGTAGTGTCCATCTGAAGACGGGCGAGGAGAGGCCAGGATCAAGTCAAATCGAAGATTTGGTCAAAGGCAAACCAGTGCGTTTCTTCCAAAAAATTCAGCCGCAGAGCCCACTCACCAGTAGTTATGCCGTCCACTCACCCACGGTTATATAACCTACCCAGTAACGGTTGTCGGGAGAGTAGGCCGCCAATCTCGATAACGTAAAACATTTATAATTATCTGAAAGAATTCCAATTAAGCTTCAGGGCTCTCTCTCAACTTATTATTCCCGCAACATACGCTTCTGTTACAAGGTGTAGATAAAATCATCAGAATAGCATGACAAGAAGACTGCACAAACACATTTTCCCATGGCACAAAGATGGTATATTCTAGGAAGTAGAAACAACAACACGTTCGTACAATCATTGACAATGGATAAGCTCAAAACTTTTAGGATGAGAAATGAAAATGAGGGAAAAAAAGATTTCACTAATTGTCAAATACTGAAAACATCATATAAGAACGCCAATAGAAACTTGTCATCTGATGTGGCTTTTCCATCAGCTACACAACTTGGTAATTTTCTGTGATCAAAACTGTCCTCTGAGAAAATTTGGGAGGAGCTCCACCTCTTAAAGGGATGATATTTACAACCTGTAATTACAAAGCAGATTTAAAAGGGAAATCAAAGAGACAAGACATTCAGAAGCAAATAATGCAACAGTAGAGTTACAAAATTTCAATAAAAAAGATAACAGATGATTAATTAACATGTGCTTGGGTGTTAAACAAAATAAAACAGATTATTAAAGTAGCATGTGCTTGGATGATAAATCTTATCAAACCCCACAATCTCAATTTTGCTTATACTATGATTAAGAGCACTCAGCTAAAGAACCTGTTGAAAATGTATAATTACAATAAGTTTATATGTATATTCACCAAGCAAGTGAGTAGCTATCCTTGTATGTATCCCATAGCCAAACTCATTCAATAGACCCATGCATGAGGAGTGGGAAACCCTAATTTAAGTGCTTTTAGTGCCATTCATTAGCAATATATTAGATTCATTGGTGTTAGAGACCAATTCCTGACATGCAGACAACTCAAAATGGAAAAGTTAAAAAATAATAATAATAAAGATCCTAAGGAATGGCCACTAAAAAAAATCAGTACACTCAAATGTGATACAACCAATGCTCAAAAATGATAGTAGAATTAAACTGATTGCACGGTACCATTCCATTAGTTAAACCACCAGATTATATCACTAAACAACCACAAACAGGGATTGAATCATTCAGATAGTTGCAAGGCAGCAAAGCAAACCTTTAGATCACTGTAAGTACTGGTAGCTGAAAATCGCACAGAAATAGGGAAGAAAGATGATGAATCAGCAGGAGGCACGACAAATTCCATAGAGCCACTGCAATTCATTAGCACAAACAATTAATTCATTGATTGCCAATAGAATAAGAAGAATATGTAGCACAATAAGATGAAACTAAAAACCAACAACATTGACTAACCTGCGGTTAGAGTTATCAATAAGAAGTATGGACCATTCCAAGACAGAATTTCTTGAGTCATACCTGGAAATAAAAATGAATGCTAGTGTAAGTCAACATTTTAAATTACAAGAAATGGACAATGTACAAAAAAATGGCCAGTACAATCTCACTTTGAGAACCTCATCACATAGACATAACATTTTAAAGAATGCTAGAATAAGTCAACATTTTAAATTACAAGAGCTGGAAAGGGTAACAAAAATGGCCGGTATAATAATCTCACTTTGAGAACCTCATCACATAGACATAACAATTAAACAATAATAACATAGAATTTCAAATTGCAAATTTTTTCCAAACCAGCCTGAAGTAACAAAGAAATATCCCAGACCCTGAACTTATAATCAAACAAGTGAAAATAATCCCACTTTAAAGCACTGTCGCATAACAATTCATAGATGTATACTCAATCAACACCCCTATTCCAGGGATAAAAATGTGTATCATAATATCCTTTAACGCAAGTACACCATATTCCAAATATTAGCAATGTAAACTACACTCGTATTCATCATTTCCAACTAACAGAACAATAGGAAATATTCAAAAAAGAAAGAGAAGGGGGGGGGGGGGGGGGGGCACAAAAACAGTAATTGTAATCGTTACAGAAATCAAAACTTGAAAATATGAACCTCTTAAAACGAAAAACCTATCATGAAAGACTGAAGCCAATTAGACTTCAATCTAATACCCATAACATAAACAGAAGAAACTCAAATTCATTACCTCCACTCCCCATCAATCTGCCTAACACTCGGTGCCTCTCGGAGAGCTGGAAGAGGAACTGAGATCGCTACATTTCGCAGATCAAACATTGCTGAAGCTTCATATTCGATGCTCACATAAGTTTCATTTCCAGAAACAGAGGGCCAGCAGTTGACTGTAGTATATATACAATCATAAAGATGACTTGGCATAAAAACAGAAATGACATATGAAAAGGATAAGCTGTCTAAGAATTTAACCCACTTGTCAATGGCACCATGGACTCATCTGCACTTTGCATCCTCCACTTCAAAAGACCAACACCAGCTGCATCACCAGCTTGGCCTGTGGGGAAAGGCCTGTTAGGATCCTTCAACCCTAGTATATTTTCATGGGTGAAGAGTTCTTTGTTCATATTAGGGTGTGTTTTGAAAAGGATGCCCGGGTTCCCTCCAGTTTCAATCTGAAATAAGGCACTACCTTTTATATTAAACTCAGCTAGGCAAATAATAACAATTTGACAGCAAGTAAAAAACTCAATATCTGGAACGGATGATTACTATTTTCTGCACAAGTGTCAACAAAGAGAAACAAGCATTTGATAATAATTAATACAGGCATTTTCTTTTTCTCGATGATGACAAAGCACATAGACAGTCTATCAAGAAAGAACCGTGTGCGGCTATCCAATTAACTTTCACAATGGCTTAAAATTGATAAATTTTGTAATTAACTAATGGCTTAGTTCTCAGCATTCGTTGAAAAATTGATTATTCAAAACTTAAGATTTAATGAGAAAATTGGAGGCCTTTTTGAATCAGCAATAGGTACCCACCAGATCCAAGAAAGCAATCATCAAAATATGCATGGAGAGAAATTTTCATCCTTTTCTAAATTTCCAGCGTGGTCAACACATAGGATAGGGCTGGGAAAAGTGTGCGGCAGAACTGAGAATGGATGCACATAGTTTTTGGAGATGCGAGAAAAAGAAGAGGATTAAGTTGAGACAATTTAACAGCAAATTTCACCAACCACGAAAATTGAATATGAGGAACAAAAAAAAAAGATCAAAATCTGCATGAGAAGTTAATGACTGATCATTCTGCCTTGTTTTCCCAAAGCAATTCTTGCACACAACACAGCATAATCGTGCAGCATGCTGTGTCTAGGTCTTGTAAAGAACTATGATTTAGGAGAATCCCAAACAGGCTAATGCCATACTTACAGTCAAATGGGCCCACAAAACTAACAAGTTAATGCTCCAATGGAACATCAACACTGTACTAACTAAAAACACTCTACCCCATTATGCACCCTAGAACAGAAAAGAACCACGCGGCATGCAATTGCCAAACAGCACTGTCGATAAAGAACAATCTCCATGCAGGAAGAACCAAAACAGATAAAATAGCTTATAAGCAAGTCAACCAACAAAACCATTTAGAATAAGCAGTGGAAATTAAGAAAAATAAATTACTAGTGAGGCAGGAAGGAAAAAGAGTACCTGAACTTGGATTAGCCCATCTTCTTGGTTAAGAATTTGAAGCGACAAAGTTCCTTGGACATCAAAGTTACTCATTCCACCATCTCGTTTCAGACTCACATTGATTTTCTCCTCAACGGTCAAAGTGATGGGATCCGTCAGTGGCGGGGCAGCAGCAGCTGATCTGGATTGGCCTGCAATAGGCTTCACATCCTCAAGAATCACTTCACCCTCTGCTTTCAGGGATTCCAAGAATTGGTTTGTCCTTTGCGATTTACCAAGCTGCATACCAAGACCTTTAGGAGGAGCATTGGCAGATGAAGGTGCTCGGCCTGCTGATAAAAGAATATACAAAGAAAAGAGAGCTTCTTAATTCATAAACAATAATACAATTAAAATCATAAAGAGATGTAAACGACTGCTGTTCAGAAAGAGTTAACAAACATATTTCTTAAAGACAGAGGAATGTATAACCTATTTGCCAAGGAATTCAGAAAAGATTATGGAAATCAACAATAAATTAGCAATTTATAACAACAAGTACTTAAAAGCACTTGCATAGTATGCATTCCACTAAAAGGACACACACCTTTAGACTTGCTAGAAAAGGTCTCAACATCAGTGGTCGCCAAACCAAACCCAGAACCACTGCCGAAACCACCTCCACCACTAGAAATGCTCATATCACTAAAGCTACTTTCAATTCTTCCTGATCCCATCGACTGTAACGACATAAACCCTCCTTTGTCACCTCTATTCTTCTCGATCTGCAGAAATATGACAATTTCAAAAGGAAATTATATAACACAACAGAGTGATAGAAGATACAAGTTCCTGAGGAACCACTTCAGAACCTTAAACAAATACCTTGCTTTTGTCAATCTCACTAGCTTTGCGCTTCATAACATCCTTGGTTTCATTGATCTTGCTCTGCACCACCAGCTTGTGCAACTTCTCTTCATGACTCTCCATCTCACAGTATTGCTTAACTTGTGCAACAGTCACATTTTCCTTGTGCCCAAGGGATATTACTTCGTCGAACGCAAAAAGCAGCTCGAAAGCTGTCTTGCAGATACCCTCCTCATCTAGAGAGTATGAATATTCAGGTACCTATACCAGTTTAAGGAATCAACCACATAGCTCTGATCTGCATAAATTGCAATAAAATCCCGGGATAACATGCACAACTGTCATATTTTTTTAATTGTTTTAAATATGACAATTAAAAATAAAATAAAATAGCATGCAGCATGCAAACAATACACTGCATTGAGTTAGACATGTGATCGTATGAAAAAAAGAAGCTGCCAATCCACACCAGTAAATTCACCACAATAACACAACAAATAATCTACCTATAAGCCATCCAAGAAAGGCTAAACAAACAATCACTAGACATTATCTAAGACCAGCAGAAGGATACCAGCTTGGAGAGAAGCCTCAGAGTTTCCAAATCTTCAAGGATGTTGCTCTGCTTGTTTGTCACAAGCAGCAGATACAAAGCTTCTATTGGCTGGTAAACATAGCGCACATTTTCAGTCTCAACATATGTATGCTGTTTTCCAGTGCCAACCAACTTAGGAAAAGCAGCAAGAAGACCTTCAATCCTGATACGAGACATATCCACAAACTGCCTAGAGACAAGAACTGCAATTATTTAAGGGAAATGTCAACAACAGTGATACAAATGCAAACAAAACAAGAAAGCTTACAGTATAGATATTTATCACATATGCAGGAAATATTAATAAAGACAAAGGGTAGACAGAGAGTGTTTATACAGGGGTTGGGTGGGGGAAGAGAAGAGATTAAATTAATTAAACTCAAACAAAATTACCTACCAGATTATGATCAAGCACTTACCACCACTATATTACTCTCATTGACCACATTTCCATTTCACAAAAAATGGCATGAAACTACTTATACAAAATGATTTTTAGCAAAAGAATACAAAGCAAACAAATAACTCACCTTTGCCAGATTTGGACACGATGGAAGCAGCAAGAACAACCTATATCACAAATAAAAAGATAAATAAGATGCAAAATATTCACAAAAAATGAATAAACCAGCAGATCATTCTACTAGTGCATTCAAGAAAATAAAGAAAAAAATAAAAAGTGCTAATAAAAATCTAAGCCACAACAGTTGAAGTATCATCAAATCATCAAATGTTTTTTTAAGTGTGAAAGATCATTCCACTATACTTTAGCAAATAATCATAATTCTAAAAGGTTGCATCAAGCCTACTATAAACTTGCATTAATAGCATGATCTTATCAACTCAAAATATCTATAAACTGCATATAGCTTAATATAATGCAATTGAATTCACAAAAATGCACAAGCATTGAGTAATTTGACAGCAAAGGAAGAAAAGTATTACCATCTTGGATTAAGAAGAAGAAACTACCACCAACAGAACCTGAAAATTAAGATAAAAAAATCAAATACAACTTAGTGAAGTCACGAAATAACCAAAAGTAGTAAAGTAACGGACAATACCCTTATGCTCAAGGAGCAACAAATCTAGTGATAGTATATTTAAATAGCATAGACTCGAGATCAGATCCAATTCTAGTTATATAAGATCTAATTGATCCACGTAAGATAAACTTAAATTATTTTTCCCGTTTGGTTGGCGAGAAAATGCAGGAAAATGTAAGAAAAATACAAAATTTATATTCTCGGATCTCAGATCTAATTGCAAAACCAAAACAGTAGTGAAGAATGAGAATTTAGAATTTTAGAGATTCGTGAATCAACAGCCGAGATTGTAGTCATAGAATATTGGGAGGCAGAGATCATAACGTTACTAACCTGGATCGACTCCTCCTCTGCGAGCGTCTTCGTCGTCTTCTTCTTCAGAAGCAATAAAATTTGCAAAAGAGAACCTGTAAGCTCGAAGAGTCTCAACTGAGAAATTAATTCGATTTTTATTTGGGTTTATAAAGAATCCGTTCTGATTTGGACCTAGGCCCAATTTATATTTCATTGCTCAGCCTTAAGAGCAGGCCTTTCCCACTCCTTGAAATCCCACCCAAAACCTCATTTTAGCTGGAATTACTTAAATAACCTGACACAAATTAATTTATTTCGTTTTTCATAAAAATTCAATTAAGTACTTAAACAAATTATTCTTTTTTAAAAAAATTATACATCCCACAATTTTCACAGTTTATTTATATTTTAAATTTTAATTAATTTTTTAAAAAATTATAAGAGTTTAGAGTTACTAAGATAGAAGTTATATAATAAGAAAAAATACTAAGATAAATTTGATATTTTTGAACTTGCATGCAATTTAAAAGGAAACATTTTTAGATAACATTTATGAGAATATGGTTAATTTTGATGCACAACTTTATATTTTATTGGTTGGACTTAGGGTATTGTAGGAAATAATATTCAAAAGGAGTTTGTAGGGATTTCAAGGGGTGTTAAAAGCCAGTATTAGCGAAGACTGATAAGTCACTTAACGAGTATTTCATTCATATCATCCATCCAACAAAATGCAACCTCAATGCCACGTATTAAAACTTAGGTACGAAGAGTCGCTACCTAAATATTAAAAATAAATATAATTTTTCTAATCAATTAAAAAATTGAAGAATAAATTTTAATTACAGTTTTATGTTTATTATTTAGAAATTTGTTTCATGATACTAAAGGAAAATGTTTGGGAGTATGCCAATTTCAAGGCGTTATCAATTGTATTATGGGTCAGTTTGGTAATGTTATAATTTTTAAAATAATTATTGTTAACTGCACTGAAAAATAATTAGCTGCGAAGAAAATTAGTTGAACGTTTGGTAAAATTTATTTATAAAAGTGCTATAAAATTTAAAAGCGATCATCATATGTGTTTAGTAAATTTTACTGTTAAATTATTGTGAGAATATAAATGATTGAATTAGACATAATGTTGAATAAATTTTATTTACACATTTATAAAACATATAAAAAGTATTTTTAATTGTGTATATATAATAATAAATAACCAAAAAATATTTAGATTATTAATTTTATTTTTTATTTTGTTACCTCAATATAATTGGTAATAATAATAATAATCCCTTTAAAATTAATGATTTTATATCTTAATTAATAAGGATAATTTTATATTTTTATAATATATATGAGGATATTTATGAAATTACATTAAATATAAAAGTGATTCTCAAAATCAGATTTTGAAAACATATTATTTTCCTACTTTTCAAAATCTATGAATACGGTGATTTTATTAATAGTGATTTTAAAAAAAATTTAGCAAATACCAAAATTAACTTTTATCTTTTCAAAATCATTTTTGAGCTTTCAAAATACGATCCCAAATGGGCCTATATCTATTAGTTTTGTTGACTTTAATTTTTTTCAGTTTAACAAAAATAATAATGTTGTATATAAAACAACTAGTACAATATTTATAAAAGGAGTTTATCTTATAGTAAAATTTTCATTTGCCTTATAATAATTTTTTTTTTTATCATGTAGTAATAGTGTACTATATGTTATACTAATTGTTGTATACATATCCCTACTATTAATAAAATTAGAGTTATTAAGACTATGAATATAATTTGGAGGTGTGGTGAAATATCCTTCAATCAATCTCTTTTTGATACGTGAACAATTAAGTTCAAGAAAAATGTTCATGAATTCTGAATTGAAATATAATAAACTAATGGAACTGTACACATCAACGGAAATTAGTCAACTTTCTAATTGTGAGTAGCTTTTTTTTTTATAAAAAAATTTAAGAACAAAAAATGACCAAACAATTTTTTATTGGTATTATTCTATTATTATATTCTTGATTAGTTCACATGTCCTAGACCTAATAACTACTTAACACTCCCCGTCAGATCTGAATTTGTAAAGGATATTTTTTATTTGAATTTAGATCTGTAAGGGTTGGGGTTTTTTTTTTTTTTTTTGGGTTGGTGTTATTTTTATTTGTCACGATATGTTTTTCTTCTAGATGGTGGATAGTAAAACGAAAGAGTTAGCTTTAAGGATACATATCCCAACTCCTAAGAAGAAGGTGCAATCAATACTTGCAGTGATATTTTTTGTTTAGGAGTATCTCTTGTGTAAATTGAATTTCTCTTTGTTCTGTGTTTCACTATTTCAAAAATAATAGTTATTATTATTGTAAGTTAATAGACATGTTGGTCCAAATGGCTCTTTTATATCTTTTTCATTTTTTTTAACTGGACCTAGACCTATTTAGGTCCATTTGTGTGCTAGCTTTGAGAATTTATGGAATGAGATATTCGAGCTTCATTAGTTCATCGTGCTGCGAATGCACACTGAATGTCCAATGCCTTTAATTTACATTGTTTTTGAATTATGTTTTAACTTGAAACTGTGCTTCATTTATATTGTTTCATTACACCGTGCCTGAAATCAGATTGAAATGTCGGGTTCTAAAATTTTGCAAAATTCCAAAATATTACATGCCATAAAATTTTGAGACAGTTATAATATTACATCTTATCTTTGAATTCATCTTATCTAAAATTGCAAAATTCCAAAATATTACATGCCATAAACGTCTTCAATTAGTCAAGTCATCTTCTCTAATCTAGCTTAGAGGTCCATGGACAGACGTACAATAAAAATATTGCGTGACAAATCAGTGAGCAATTATAAATTCTTGATTTATAATAAATTAACTCACACTGAGTTTCTAAAAGGAGTTTAATTAAAACTTTGTTCAGCAAACGTGCAGTTACAAAAGAACACCCATTTCAATAAGCATACTCAAACTAACAAGTTCAGAGTTCGAACAAACAAACACAAAAACATATGTATATATATTTATAAGCTATATGTAAGAGTTCATTTATATATTTTATCGTGGCACCATTGTTTCTTCTTCCTGATCCCAGAAGCACTTTCCACAGACCTAATCACCCTGCAACATAAAAAAAAACATATCAGTTCAAAATATATGTGTATATATATTAGATTAATCAACTTGCAGCAGTAACCCTTTGGAAAAAAAATGTATAAATTACCATAGTTGGGGAAACAAAGACCGAAATCTTGAAGATTAGGCTGAGAGGGCTGCAGTCGGAAGGGCTGATCATAATGAGGAATTGCAAGCTCAAGAACGCTACTGGGTTGTGCCTCTGCAGAAAATGGAAACTGATCCAGCACTGGTCCATGTTCTTCAATCTTTGATACCATTGCTGCCTGCTGCTGCTGCTGCTCCCATGCCATCTGATTATTATTATCCTTAAACTAAAAATCATCACGACTAGTAGATTACTAATTACCCAAATATATTTTACAGTATTGATTTATGTCTCATGTGTTGAACTTGTGACACGGCATATTATAAATTTCTAATGTGTGTGTATTTATAATGATTAATGTGTCTGGTTATAAGTCTAACTTAATTAAAGGAATCATTAACCTTTCAATAGTTTAATTGATCCACAGGAGTAGCATGCAGTTAATTTGATGTTTTTCATTAAGCTGATTAATTAAAAGTTTTGTCACTAACCAGGCTGAATATTTGCTCATTTTCCTCCTCCAACATTTTCTCCTATATTAGAACAAAATCAAGAGAACAGACTATTAATTAATATAACTGATCGTGAATTAAATAAAAGTTTAAACCATATAACATAATTAGGGGGCCATCACCTTCCTTCGAAGGTTGTCTGTCTGCTGCCGTAAGATCTCCATCTGCATGCCCAAAACACAACATTAATTTGTGTAAAATTTTTTTATAAAGATGGGATTGTTAAAATGAAATTTAAAATTACGTAAAAAGAAGTGAGAATTATGTTCATTTACTATACCTTCCTAACTCGAACCTTCGTAACTGAACACTCCAGCTGATGTTCAAGCTGAGTCAACTCCTCAAGTTTCACAGAGTTTAAATCAATATCACCGGTGTAGCGTCGGAGACTCAATTCAAGATTGTGAGTTTCTTTCCTCATTCTTCCTAACTCGTTGTAAATTGCTTCCTGAAATTTTCACGAGTGAAAAAAAAAGAAGAAGAAATGAATTAAAATTATCAGTCATGAGTTTGTTGCATATATCGGATATTTACAAGGGAAATTAATACTTTGAATAACTAAAAATTAATTGTACCGAATCATGTTTGTTAACGCCGGCTGGAATCCTCACCCCTTTAGCGGCCTGGTACTTTCTTATGATTTCTTCAATGCTGCAATATCTATAATTTAAATTGAAGAAAATCTATACAAATTGAAAGAAAATTCTGCAAGAATTAATTACTGGTATTGATTGAAGAGGGTAACAAGCAGATATCAATTTGGCCATTATTTTTTAAAAAAAATTTAACACGTCCTCGTACTTCTGAGAAGTTTTTTCAATAAATTAAAAAATTTTCATAGAAAATCACATTTCTGGAATGATGGAAGCGTGGCCATCATGTTATTAAGTCCAATATATATACATTAGACAGAGGAAGCCGGGGTCTGGAGACCTTTACCAGATCAACAAAGAAATACATAAGGATTAATACACGGAAACCCTAATTGGGTAGCTAGGAGGAAGTGAAAGAGAAAAAAGAACTTAAAAAAGAAAAAAGAAGAAGAAGAATAAGAAATAACTTAAGTTGGTCTTAATTTCTTTGAATTTATGATTCTTCAAATTAAAAGAAAAACAAGTTATTAAGTAGGGGGAGGGAAAAAAAAAGGAAGAAGTTAGAACGTAAATTTATTTAACTCATTTAAGCAGAAATATACGACAATTTAAATACTGATCAGCATTCTACCCACCAGAAAGAAGCCATGAAATGAAAAAAAAATGGAAAAAGAAAACTCAAATACTTCCAAAGTATTATAATATAAAAAGAAAATAAACAAACGAAATGAATTAAAGGGAAATAAATGATTAAGAAAAGGGATATGTAATGATAATCTTGGAAGGACCTGGTTGATTCACTGCAGAATTCGGTCAATTTTCCAGTGCAGGAGAAAATGATGAGGCCTATTTCAGCATCACACAGCACAGAGAGCTCACGAGCCTTCTTCAAAAGCCCTCCTCGGCGTTTCGAAAAAGTGACTTGCCTGTTTGTTCTGCTTTCGATCCTCGCAATTTCTATCTTTCCCCGTCCCATTATTTATACCGACAATTAATTCTATAAACTGCTGCACTGCAGCAAAATTATTGGCACAAAAATATAGGTAATTACAATTTTGGCAAATTAAGAAATGTTTCTTGGCCGGTTTTTATGAAAAATATATGTAGTTTTAAGAAGAAGAAAATTGAATTAAGGACTGTAATCAGAAGTGGAAACCCTATTAATGAATGACATATCAGGATTTGCTTTAAGACTGCAACATTGTATTGGAGATAGAAAAGAAAAGAAACTTTGAGAGGAATTGAATGAAAGAAACTATAAAGTGTTTAAGGGTTTGAGTAGTTTACCTCTTCTTTCTTTGCTTCTTGTATTGGAAATTTGCTTGAATGAGGTATGAATATATATAGACTTAGCTAGCTAGGGCATGTGATTAACTTCCGTAATTGTCCATCTCTTTTAGTAAATTTACCAAAATACCTGTCTTCCTTGCACACACACACACACACATACATGATCAAACATATAGTGAGGCTTGTCTTTCTAATGTGTCCACTGTTCACACAAGCGAAGTATGCATGTGCTTGATGTGCTCAAATGGATGCAGTTCACATGTTGTTTAGAGTAATGATAGTTCATGCAAATTGATTCCATTGGGTGGCTGCTGATTGTAATAAGTACAACGAAAGTGCACTTGATTTTTTTTTTTTTTTTGGGGGTGTCATTTTCTTGTTTTATCATAAGCTTCTGCTTTGCAACAAGCTTCCAAACACGGCCTAAATGTTCAATAAAGCAAAAAAAAAAAAAAAAAATTAAGGTTTCATTGTTTTAAAGTGTCTGGTTAATTACAAGTATTAATTAGTGTACAGTTTGAATTGCAAGTTTAATAAGTATGATTACTCGCATGCATGCATGCATGTTAAATAATATGTATGTGTCAATATCCCTAATTTTATCATACCGAGCCTCCATATAATAATTCCTTGTCAGCTTCTCTGTCTTGTAAATGAAAATAAGAGTAAGAAAAAGGAACAGATGATGTCATATTGTAGTGACATTAAACCACCCAACTTTGATCTTCCAGCTAGTTTTTTGAAAGTTGCCAAAATTAGTGAAGGCCGATAATTATCAGAAGAAATTGCCCACAAATGAGCCAGAATTAATAGAGTGCAAAGTTGAAATTCTTAAAGACAGTGTATGCATATGAGTTGTCGTGTGTTGAGTTTCTGTAACTTTATATATAGGGCTTAGTCATCAAGCACCATAGCCTCATACTATTTTAATGCTTCAGTATGCATATATGTGTGATACGAATTAGCATCAATTTTAAAAACAAATTAAGATATAGAGCAAACCCTAGCTAGTTTAACCCTCATCAATTGATACATTAGTGGAAAGCTAGGCTGGTCAGTGGTCAAAACATTAAAAAAAGAATGAAATAAAAAAAAATACACTTCTGGGTTTATCTCTAGCTCAGGAGAACAGTAAAGTTGAATTTGCAATCAATCGACCGAACAATAATGAGGAAATTATGTGTCATTTTCATCTCATTAAAGCCCTAAACAAGCCTGGAGCTAGAATCTGTCAATGATCTGATAAAAAGAGGCTGACTGATAGACATCAAGTGGACACATGACGACCCATGAGGAGAAGCCATGATTATAAAGTCAGAATTATCATCCTATAGAAAAGACTAATGAAGTGCGGGTTGCTAAAATTAGTATACACAGCAGTTAAACTTCATGTTCCATGCAAATTCATGTACTGAAATTCCACATAGTCTTTACAGCAATATACAATTAACGCATGTTCACACCATCAATCTGTTCAAACGAAGTAAGGTTTGAAAACAAGACGATAAGAGATCGATAAAAATAGAGGAGGGAAAACGGAAGGGTGGGCATGTAAGGTCATGAATTAAATAGAAAATTGTAGATTAATGAAAAATTTTCTACAAATACGTACTGATACTATAAGATACATGATATATCGTATGATATTCAGTTTTGCTCACTCCCCTTTAAGGAATTTAAAGGGATGGCTGATGCTCTAGCCAAGTGAACGTAAAATGTTCTATCAGCCATTGTTTTAATTTACTTGCTGTGATTTGTATGAGTTAAACAAATTAAAATTTGCCTTTGAATTTGGCCAATTATATTATTATTAAATCATGAATTCAATATCACATAAAGGATGTTTCTTAAAGAGGTTTTTTATATCATACAATTGAAGCATAATTAAAGACACTGCATGCAGTAGGATGAAGTCATGAACCATGATTATGGAATCAGAACCTTAATTGATTAATTAGAAGCAATAATAAATGAGAGTTGTTGAGCGCTCTGACCAGAACCAGTTTTACGTCCACTTCAGTTTCACATGGCTTTGCAGACAGGCATGCATGATGCATAATGCTTGCTTTTAGGAGAGAGAATTTCATTATGGTACGGTGATCCAAAAATATTGTTCGGATAATTGCTTTATATTAGCGATGTGTTTACTGTAGAGATTAGGGAATTTCTATGTTTACTTCTAAAATTAAAATTTAGTAATTGAAATTAATAGTGTAGGACTCACTAAAATTAGGAATGGGGAACATGAATTTCATTCCAACACATAGAGGGTTTAGAATAAAATTCCCGTGCCCTAAACTGACCAATTCTGATTCTAATTCTTACGATTCATGTAAATAACTTTTTCTAATTCTTATTCCTTATTTCTATTTCAACCCAATATATCGATTTCGCAAAGTGAATGTACTAGTAGTACTAGTATTATGATATAGACGGATTATAATATTACATTATCATTATATTCACCAATTCAAAATAATGACTAACCTGATTTTAATATATGTTTTGCACAATGTCATTGGTATCTACGTATACGGTGCTACAATGTCAGTACGAGTTAATGCACAGTAGAGCGACACAAATGCATTTTATTCATATCCTTTGAAAATAGAAGCATTCGTTTGCTTCAATCTCCATTCAAGATCAAGCCAAGTGAAAATTAATTATTTAAATTATGGAAAGCCTTTTTAAGTCATTGAAGTGTCTGAAGCCTGTCGCTTATTAAAATGGTATTTTCTTTTGGACAATAATACTTTTCTTGTTGCGCCAGAATAGGCTTTTACATTGCGTTGCTTCCAATCTTTCATACAAAGTCTTATGTGCCTATTATGCACTTATTATATACGCTGTGGCAAAAAAGAAAAAAATGTTACCTTAATTTGATCGCAATTGACCTGACTAAAATTGAATCTCATTTTTAATTTTCAGTTTAAAAGAAAAAAACATCATGAAAATCTAAAAATAAAATAATGTTCGTCGATAGCTGTCAAAGCCCCGCGGGTGGACTAATTGGTTTGATTGTTGTGATGAACAAATAATATAATTCACGGGCTCATGCGAACAAAGTTTGATTTGTCATGTAAAGTGGCTTCCGAAATATTTTTTATTGAATAAATTTTGCCTCAGCAGTGGCGGCCAATGGCCAAGCGGCTTCAATTTAAAGTAAATTTATCTAACTTAAACTCATCATCTCTCTTCATTTTATAAAAAGAAAGTTTGATTTGTCATGCAAATACAAGTTTAACCCATAACTTTGAACGTCAAAAGCTTAAAATGTATGCAGGGAAGGCGCGTGATGACTTGTGACAAAATGTGGACTGAATTCATATATTAAAATAATGAAGGGAGTCATTTGAAATTGATCCTTCTTATTTTAAACTTTAAAGTCGGTAGTTTTCGCTCTCCGGGACATGACTTATTGAAAATTCTTTTTTTTTTCCTTTTAAATGTCCGCAAAGAATAAAATCTCACTTTTTAAATAAAAATACAAGATGATTAACCATGTAGTAAGTGAAAAATTCCAATCACTTAAGCACGTCAATTTTTATATTTATTTATGGCAAAATTTAAATTAGTTATTTCACTCTTATATTTTTTAAGACTTAAATTATTAAATTTAGATATGCTGTAAAATAAAATTATTTAAAAAACATACGATCAAGTGTTAGCATCACAAAAAAAGAAAAAAAAAATCCTTTAAAAGAGATTTTACTTCAAAGAGTCACTAAGAGAGATTTCAATAAACCCTTCAAATAAAATAAAATTATCTTCTTATCTATTTAATATTAAAGAGTATCTTCTTTTTTTTAAAAAAAATATTATATTATTTTCATACCATTATTATTAAAGACAAAAAATGGTATAGCTAAATTTTTAAAAATTAAAAAATAATAAATTTAGTAAAAGAAAATTTAATTGAAATAATATAAATTTGTAACTATTTCAACAAATTTTTAGGAGATGATTTTTTTTTATATTTTTATTTATCATATAAATTAGTAAAAAATATTTAAGGAGTAAAATTATAAGAATCTTTTTTTTGTACTCTTAAATTTACTACCTGCCAAATTTTATTTATCCCTAAAATATATGATAATGAGCATTGACTAATCAATAATCTTGCAGCCTCAAACAAATATGGTAAATCCAAACGTAATACAAATATTTCCACCATTGTCGCCCATCTTCTTCTACCGTCGCTTCTTCGCCTCTCTCTCTACAAAATCAAGATTCAAGGTTAAGGTCAAATCTCTAAAAACTCCTCGTATCAAATCCAAATCATTTCATTTTCTACTCATTTTATATAAACCCTGGTCATGGATCTGTCCCCAGAAGAGCTCCAATTCTTGAACATACCCGACATTTTACGAGAATCAATCTCAATCCCACGGCGAGCTGCCAGGACGTTCTATTTCATCACTCTAATCCTCATCTTCCCTCTCTCTTTCGCCATCTTAGCTCATTCCCTCTTCACCCACCCGATCTTACGCCAACTCGAAGACCACCCAACTTACGACCCGACCCAAACCCGCCATCAATGGACCCGCCTCTTGGTCTTCCAGTTCTGCTACCTCATCTTCCTCTTCGCCTTCTCTCTTCTATCAACGGCCGCCGTTGTCTTCACCGTCGCCTCTCTTTACACCTCGAAGCCCGTGTCTTTTTCCTCGACCATGTCTGCGATTCCTAAGGTTTTGAAGCGATTGTTTATCACTTTCTTGTGGGTTTCGTTCCTGATGATTGCTTACAATGCAGTGTTTTTGAGTTTCCTGATTCTGTTGATCATTGCCATTGATACCCAGAATGCCCTTTTGGTGCTTTTCTGTATGCTTGTGATTTTCTTGCTTTTCTTGGTGGTTCATGTGTATATTACGGCTTTGTGGCATTTAGCTAGTGTGGTTTCGGTTCTTGAACCGGTTTACGGGTTTGCAGCGATGAAGAAGAGCTATGAATTGTTAAAAGGGAAGACTTGGATGGCGGGGGTCCTTGTTTTTGGTTATTTAGCTATTTGTGCAGCGATCGGGAGTGTATTTGGTGTCGTTGTGGTTCATGGTGGAGACAGATATGGAGTTTTTACGAGGATTGTGGTTGGTGGGTTCTTGGTGGGGGTGTTGGTGATTGTTAATCTCGTGGGATTTTTAGTGCAGAGCGTGTTTTACTATGTGTGCAAGAGTTATCATCATCAGGAGATTGACAAGAGCGCGTTGCACGATCATCTTGGTGGGTATCTTGGTGAGTACGTGCCTTTGAAGAGCAGCATTCAAATGGAGAATATGGAGATCTGAGTGAGAATGATAGGATTATGTGTAAGTTGTTGTGTATTAAGTCATTGACATTTGATTATATTTAAGCCAAAAAAAAGAAGGGACAAAACTTTGTAATGGGTTTGTAGGATTTTGATTATATTAGATACTGCTTACTTTTGTTTATTCTGCAAATAAAATATTAGCAAGGCATTGTTTATAGTTGTATTTTGCTTACCCTAAAAAGTTTAGTCCTTGTTGTTGGATGATGATTGTGTGTATGAATATCAAGGTAGAGTTGGACGCACTGCGTGTTTTAGGTTTCGCATTATGAGAAGTCTTTAGTAGCAAAAAGGAAAATAGTGCAATCTCCTATGACTCTTATTTCGTTATTTGAAAGGCAAAGATGTAAAATTTTTAATAGATGTGCTCTGTGGCCTGGCAGTAAATGCGACTTTGCATATGAAAGTGTAAAGTGTTTGGTTTGTCTTTGTAAAGACGAATAGTGACCAGTTAAACCCATGCTAGGCTATATAGTGCCTTTTAGTTGCTTAGTTTTTTGAGTCAAGATAAACTTCGCATTTCTCTTCACACGATGAATCTTCGAAGTAGGACTGCTGTGCAAATTGTTAATCCCAATATGATCTGTGGTCTTTTCTCTCCATAAGGGGTGGTGGACTCTCAATAAACCGCTTAGGTAGAGCTATTTTGACCAAATTAGAAATCCTTACAGGTTATAGAGTGGTTATGAGTACATTTTTCACTCCTTGGGGAGATTTTGGGACTTTTATGCCATGTTTAATTGGTCTTTTGCTTGTATGCTGGTGATTGTGAATTTTATGGAGTTGGTTAATTATTTAGTGTGTTCTACTATCTTCTCAAAAGTATTCATCAGTGAATCAAAAGGATTGCTATAATTATGATTTTGTTAGACATCTTGGTAATATCTCTTAGGATACCCATGTCAGATGGACTCATTTGGTGTTCCTGTTCATATGTGTTGGACGAAGATCTGGAAATTTGTGTTAGCACTAAGCCTTTTACCTAAAGTTTATATGGAGAGAAAGCTTCAGATGTGTATGTGAAATTTTCCTACTGGAACGACCTGTTATTCACTGAATCATTATTAAGTGTTATCTTGTAGGTTTTTTCTTTTTTTAATATTTTACAAAGCTTACACTGTCAACTAAGGTCATGGAACTAGTTCGGATGAGTTCTTTGGGCTTTTATGTAAATAGGAGATTGGTTTACCTAGAATAGAGTAGTTCTGTTTCATGCTAGGTTCAGCATGTTGGTTGTGAGAGCAGCTGCCTCAACTTCAAAGTTTTGATTATTACACCTTGTTAGTTAATTCTTTACGTTGCCTCCTTTCTTGTTTTTTCTTTTTTGTTTACAAGTTGTTTGCTCATACATACCCAAACTATTTTCTTTTCTTCACATAATTTGATCTTTTTCATGAAATGGGTTGCCCAAATGAAAAATTACCCTTGGTTGACGAGCAGTTTGGATCTGACAAATCAAGCTACTGACTACCTAAAGCAAGTTGTAGTATTTGAAACTTAGGTTTTTTCAAAGCAAATTATAGTTTTTGGTTGACTACCTAAAGCAAGTTGTAGTTTTGGAAACTCTGGTTTTTTAAGCAAATTGTAGTTTTTGATGCTTTGGTCTGTTTCAATTATGATAAAATGAAACATAAGGAGTTTGTGCTTGAGATGACTCTCTCATGATCTTACTCTTTCTTCGCTATTTATTCTGGGTAGGCTTTTCCCTATTTTTAGAATATATGTTTTGATAGAGAGAGTAATCTGATTGGTGTTTGGCAATGGTAGAAAATGTGATTTTGGGAGTTTTAATATAACTATTGTCTATTTGGCCGTATGCGAAACCGTATTTTCTGATGGTTGACGCATTACTGCATTTTTGCAAAATTTCTCAGAAGAATGAGCAGCAGAGGCCGAGTTGCTTTGATTCTATCTTCTTCATGCTGATCGCTTATTTATGAAATGATTACTTGATACATCCACGCTACTCCTGGTTCCATTTTATCCAACTGTTTTTCATGGTACAGTGCACCTTGTGAGCTGTTCGTTTCTATTTTCTACAGTAATATGAATGTCTGTCAATTTGAAATTTCTATAAAGCGATGTTGCTTCCCCTCCTTTGAAATACAGTGCTTGTAACTTTATGCAGTAAATCAATGATGAACAGACGTTGATGGGCATGAAATGAAATGCAATATGGCAGAGGTCTTGCTTTTCTTGGCCATGGAATCCTGATATTTCTTGTTCTTGAAGTCACTGTTAATAAGATTTATAAAAGAATATACAACCACAGATGACAGCCACAAACATCAAAAGTTGCTATTCACTTTTTCATCCAAAGCGAAAAAATAGATTATGCTATTTGAATTAGACACCATTAAAATCAAATTATTCACTCTTTGTCAGCACTCGTCAGCTGGATCACTCTTTGGAATCCCAACTGGTGAGTCTCTTGACCTCCTTTCCGCTGCTCTCGACAGCTGCTTCACTGCCCCTTTTGGCAGATCCAGTGGTTTGCTAAGCCATTGTCCTCCATCGACTGCCAATGTGTTTCCGTTGACATATTTTCCTTTAATCATCAAGAAGATGGATTAAATCTCGGTGCCCAACTTAAAGTAGAAGCTATCCTCGATTTAATACTTCCTGAACTGAAATGAAGCATGGAAGCTTATTCTCTATACAACTTGTCCAGCAGTTTCAATGTTTCTATTGGAAAAAAATAAAAAAAAACATATAAATCTCCTGTGTCACCTCAACAGATCATACCAACAATTGTTCGAACAGTTCAAGAAAATGAACTGTAACTTGGACATGGCCGGATAGCTTCCACAATCTTAAAAGTTGGTTTTTTTACGTCAACTAAGAGAGGCATTTTATGTTCAGATTTCTGTTCAAAGTTTTACTGCAGACTCCAAAAAAAAAGCCAAAAAAATGAATATAAGCATTGTAACGGGCACAATAAAACATAGCCATATCTACTCAGATGACAAAATTTGGCCCAAGTTTTCCATCCACATAAATTTATTTTTACCTGTTGAGTCCTATTCGACAATATTTACTCATCTTTCCCACACAAAAATCAGAACCAAATTAAAAGAATTTTCTATCTTCACAAAATGAATCTGCAAAGCATCCATATCCTCAGCTGCCACAAGGAAATTGCCAGCAGCGGCATTCACAAGAATATCAAGCTTGCCAAAATGGTTAACAGTCGATTCCACAACTCTGACCGCATCTTCTCTTTTGCGAACATCTCCTTGAAGTCCAATAGCCTGCAGTAATATATATTATAGACAAACAAATTGAATTTCACCTCCTTCCAACCCAAATTCAAACTCAGGTATAAAAAAAATCTTAAACATTTTTCATCCAAGCAATAAAAATGCAAAATAACTCGCCATGTAATAGCGAATTAAACTAATTAAGCTGATGCTTAACCATAGTATAATCCTGAAGAAGCTATCAAAGCCAAAACAATTAAAAGAGACACACCCAGATGAGTTGACCAAATAACTTGGAAAAATAAAATAAAAAATTGGAAGTTATGTAATTATAACAATAATATATTATATATAGGAATCCCAAGAGAGTGAAGAGCGGCAACGGCGGAATGAAGGACAGTTTTGCGACGGCCCATGATGGCAATGACGGCTCCATGTTTGCCAAGCTCAAGAGATATTCCAAATCCAATGCCACTTTTCCTTTCAGTATGTCTCCCTTGAATGGCGACTCCATTACTGTAGAGAAGATTATATACATGAATTGAGCAATTATTAAAGCTGATATGATTATATATACGAGAATCAGGCTTTGAGGAAGTGGGTATACTGAGTAGTTGAACTGGGGTTTCGCAATTTCATTAGCTGGCTTGACGTTACAAATTTTATAAAATGTTTTGTTTTGTTGATTCTGGTCGTTTATTTCTGTTATTTTATAATTTTATTATCACCGCTTGCTGAGTTGCTGTGCTTTTGTCTTGTAGCTTTCTATGCCAAGAGTCACTTCAGTTGTTTCAATCTTCTCTTGATTTTCAAGAGTCGATCGAAATAACTTGATGCATTTAGAGCTACCTTTGAAATAATACCTTAATTTCCACTCCCGAGTTAGAATAAACACATGATACGAGCCAAAGTTAACTGGTTCGTGAACATTTGAATGGAATCATGTGTTCATAAAATTCTCTTTATTAAATAACCTTTTCTGGATTCAGTTGAAGATAATGGCCTGAACCTGAAGCAATCTTTGAATAAATAGTCGTTTAAAGATTTGACATGAAAATCATGGGATTCAATTAATTTTGCTACATGATTGTACTGAAAATTTATGAGACACATGAGGGCTGGGCTGGGCTGATTTTGTCGGCTCAATGAGAGCTGATTGTGGATCATTCCAATTTATGGGCCTACACTAGACCCACTTTTGGTTGTATAAATAATTGACCAAAGCTTGGGGTCTTCGATTGGTGAAGAATTTGAAACTTCTTGTGTGTTGGCTAATCTCTTTTAAAAACCAAAAAATTTGAAAACAAAAATTGTTTTATGCTTTAATTTCTAGATTAACCTTAATCACTATAGTTCAGTGCTAAAAGAATGAAATAAGATCTAATAAAACAATGCATTGTGGCATTAACTTGGAATTATCAATTCGGTTGGAACTTGGGAGAGCAACGCTGCGTGCTCACATTTGCTTTTTAATTTTTCAAATTTTTTTATTTTATTTTCCAGTAATGCGTAATATTTAATTTAATGGTTTCGACGTGATACCCACTATGAAATCGAAGAACACTAATTGAAACGAAAACAAAATTCAGAGAAATAATGTTCGCAAATCAAATGACCAAATTAAGTCTCATTAAAAAAAAAATCAAAAAAATGAGTCTTCGTTTGTTATTAATTTTGTTTTTTCCGACAGTTTGTTAAAAGTTAATTTAAAACGTACGTAGGCATGTAGCATGTATATGAAAAAAAAAAATTACAACGTGACTGTCAGCAGATCAACTAAGATTTAGGATCACGCAAGTCAATGCTTCTAATTTAGATAATTTAATTTAGATAATAAATAAATACAGTCATAGCAGATCTAATCTAAGGTCTAAGAATCTTATTTTATTTTTAAAGATTTGGTCATACCAGAATTGATTTTAATTATTCTCCTCTTAATCACATTTCTCATTTCTTCTGTTTCATTTTTTTTTCTTTTGCGGGGTGATTGCATCAGTTTATTTATCTAACCATGTACAATAATTTGTTTTATACGGCGGACCCACGATGTTTCTGATCATATTCATAGCGCACCAGGCAATTACCAATAAGCAATTCAAGAGCCCAAGTCAACAATTATTGATAAACCAAACAAATTAAATATGTAAAAATAAAAGTAAATAATTAAAACTCTGATGGAAAGAAAACAAAAATATATTAAGAAAAAGATAAAGAAATAATGAAGACTAACATTCATGAGCATATGCTTATAAGCATGCTGCATATTCCAGAATGGGTTGGTGCAGCCTCAAGATTTGACTTCAAATGTTGTTGAGAAATATAATATATAAAAATATATATATAAAAAGAAAAAGACATACCGATATAATTAATTTATTTATGATAATGGTTGAGACTATGGGATATATAGCGAACGCAACATTCTCAAATGTGGATGTTTGCACTTTACATACATATTTAAAATTTTTTAAAATACAAATTGAATTAGATCAGACTCAGACTCGTCTGTATATTGAGTTGTAACGAACACCACCACCGTGTACTTGAGATTAATATTAATACGGCTATGATGATTATAAAGAGATTGTAAGTGCACCTAGTGCTCGATATCTCCCACATAATAATGTCACCAAAGGAGACGAAATTGGTGTTTTTAGGTATGAGAGATGTCTCTATATATCTTGTCCTCCAAAGCCTTAATTATATCCCGCTCATGAATGTATAAGACAATGTTCCAAATATAGATGGATGAAGATGTGCGCTCCCTGTGCTGCCTTCTACTTTTGGGTCACGAGAGAAAACGATAGCGCGATTGTCTCTTAGCTCGGCAATAGCGTACAAAGACAAAAGTGATGCTCCAGCTCATAAGCATTATCACGATGTCTGGATAACACTTTAGAAGATAAGAAGGCCAAGATAAGTTTATATAAATAAGTGCTTCGAACTTCTGATTCAAATTACATCATTTTCAACTAATTAATACACAAACAAAGTATTCATGTCAATAATGATCAATTGAGCATGATAAAATGGATTCATCAAGATTTGTGTTTGTTGTAGGACACGCATATTTCAAGGATATATTCACACACACACACACATATATAAATATATAATATATACACACATACACGCGCGCGCGACACATTTAATTAAGTCTTATTACAACATATGAGAGAATTACTAGCTAGTGTAACAGATGTTGTTGCCCATCTTATACATGAAGCATATTTGAATCACTTCATAGGGTCGCATGCGTGGGAGTATGGAAATTTAAAAAAAAAAAGCATTTGGCCCATTACAATATCATTTTTCATTTTTCTCACGACAACCCAACATCTTAATAATTGATGAATGTAGACAACAACAATTTCGATGGAGCCTCCTGTGCCACCTAACTTTCTTACTCTCTCTTTTTTCTTTATTTATATATCTATCCAAATTAATGTACACTCGGCACACACTTATCTTATATATGTGTCACCAAAAAAAAGAAAAATTGTAATCCTTTCACTTGATATGTTTTTGGGTATATCATTGAGACAAAACTCGATGCTTTATCATGTTAGTTTATTGTATATATAAGAAAATCTTGCGATGTAAACATGAGATTAATCTTCCCAACATAAGAGAATTATTTGCATCTACCAAGGATTTTAACATGCTTGCACTATGGAGTGAAGTTAAGATGGCATCTATTGAGTTGTGTTTCACATTTATTAGTAAAAGGAAGTTATTTGAATTTATAAGTAGAATAAGTTACTTTATTCAATAAGCTTGTCTTTTAAGTGAAATATCTAGAAATTTTACATTAAACCCCCCGCATCAATTATTAAAGTGAAAATTTCCCCAGTCACTCAGCCTTTGGCCTGGTGGTTAGGGCTACTGCCCTCCAAATATGAGGACAGCAATTGTAGGGGTAATTCTTTCCTCAATTAATAATTGAGTGAAATCAGTTTTCTCTCTTATCCAGAGTAGACGCCCTTCAAATATTAAAGAGGATTAAAAATATGAGCAGTACTTCATAAAAATTTAATGTCTCATCTCAATAATAATTTGATTTGTAAATATCAGTTATAGTCTCATGTAATATGAGTTATAATTTAAACAATAATCTCGTGCAATAAAAAAAAAAGTGAAAATCTCCCCCCCCTAATATTTTATTTGATCTTTGAGTAATTTATTCTTCTAGTAATTCCGTCATCAATGTCCAGTTGCAGATCCAGATGTGTGTTTACATAAACTACAAAGTGAAAAATGTAATCATGAATCAAACTCTTTCAACGCATTGATCATTGATGTAACCCACAATGATGTCCTCCGAAATGACCAAATAACTTCCACCAACTCATTGATAGTACATTAACCTAATTTTCTCCATATATAACTCCGAATTCAGATCCAAAAAGTTCTGTCAACAGTTTCTTCACCAATCAAAATTCTTCTTTCGAGTCTAATATGGAAATGCCCCGTGCATATGCTAGCTCTCTGCCCACATTCACCAAACGAGTTATCTCCCTCATTGGAGAAGTTGGTAGAGAGGGATTTCCTCATGAAGAATATTAATGGTGGATTTAGAAAGAGATAGAAGAAAGGAATATAAAATGTGGCCAAAATTAAAATGGGAGATAGATTCAAGTATCAGATATCAAGAGTCCCGTGATCAAAGGATACTGCATGATTGAGACTTTGAGGACCACGAGCTATATAAATAGCCAATTAGCTCGCTGAGTGTCAGCAAAGGGGTTTTAGCTGAGAAAAGAATACGCAAAATACTTCACCACATCAGTTGATTTGGTTGTTGCTGTCCAATCCAAGACCAACCTATAACAATAATTCAACTTTTTAATTTTATTTTTATTTTTTGTAAAAACCTACAATTATGGACAAAATGCATGCTTGTCTTCTTTTCAAAATGTCTTGGTACATTAGCACTAGACGCTTCATTACACAAGCAAATTATTAATGTATTTTCTTCTTCCTCTTCTTCTTCTTTTGTTTTTTTTTTTTTTTCTTCTTTTCCTTTCAAAACATATACAATAATTGGCTGATACCATCTTTTGATTAAGTAACGATGGTGCCAACTACACCGGAAGTAGAACATATATATGTGCGGACGCATTCAGATGATGAGATCTAACATTATGTTAACCAAATATTCACAAAATAAATTTCTTTGTTTTACAGCGTTGGAAAATTTTGATCGTGTGGCGCCAAAGTGCTATAGCGACAGTCCATGTGTTAACTGCAGGGCATGTGAACAAGCTACAAATCTAATATTAATATACATACGACAACATTGTTTGAAAAATATGTGTCCCGAATAATATTTACAACTTAGTTCTGACAATGTAATAATTAAATGATTTTATAGTTTTAACCGTCGAAGTCTAATGAAAAGGAAGAAGTTGGATTTTTAATATAATTAAGAATGATGATAAATTACTTGATTATTCAATAAACATCATGTGATTTTTCTTATCTGTAATTTCAATGAATTCTATAGTTGTGAAGCCTGTTAGTTGCATTCTGTTATTTTATTGATGAGGTGGCATGATGAGTCAGCAACTGTGGGCCAGCTTTATGGTTAAGTTAGTTAAGATCAGAGCTGTATAAAACCAAGGGTGAAGGCTGACAAATGATCATCTTTTTCGGATTATGAGAGGGACTTAGAGGAAGAGTTAGATAACTCTCAAAACTGGGATTAGTTCTCTGTAGTCAGTAGTTCAATTGTAATCAATTCAATCAATAAAAGCTTCACACCCAGTTGGGGTTCTTTGGCCGTGGATGTAGGTACTCTGGTACCGAACCACGTAAATTGCTGCTCTTCTTGTTGCTTGATCTTATTCTGTTTCTTTATCTTTCATTCTGATTCTGGTTTTCATGTTATTGTTCATGTTCTTGATCTGTTCTTTTCGCCACACATTTTGGTTCTTGGGTTAACAAATCAAATCTTGGCTATAAGGGTGTGATTCTTCCTCTGTTATAGCTCAACAAACTGGTATCAGAGCCACGTTGCTCTCTGTTCTTGATCTTAAAGATGGTCAACACCAGATTCGATCTTGAAAGGTTTAATGGCGAGAATGACTTCTATCTGTGGAGTCTGAAAATGCGAGCTATTCTAATTCAACAAGGCCTAGATAGTGCCCTCCATGATGAAGAAGAATTAAAGACCAAAAGGGAAAAGGGTGAGGGACCTTCGAGTTCGGGTGGAGACATGAGGATCATCAACAATAAAGTCCACAGCACAATTATTCTGCACCTATCAGATGAAGTGCTGAGAGAAGTTGCTAAGGAAAGGACTGCATCTGGTTTATGGGCAAAACTAGAAGAGCTTTTTTGAGGAAATCTTTAGCTAAACGGCTGTACATGAAGAGAAAGCTTTACACCTTTTCAATGAAAGAAGGGACAGCCATGAAAGATCACCTTGACGAGTTCAACAAGTTGATACTTGATCTGGAAAATGTTAACATTGTTCTGGATGATGAAGACAGGGCCCTTATATTGCTAAGCTCCCTACTAGACTCTTATGAACACTTTGTGGATACTTTGCTCTATGGAAGACAAACACTTACCTTGAAAGATGTCAAGAATGCTCTAGAATCCAAAGATTTAAAGAAAAGGACAGAAGGAAGGGATCAGAATCTTGGAGATGGGTTACTGGTAAAATCAAAACCAGAAAAGAAAATGAATAAAGATAAAGGAAACAAGCATCAGAAAGATAAAGCTGATAAGAAAAAGAAAAAGAGAAAATGTTACTTCTGCCAAAAGGAAGGGCACTATATTAAAGACTGTTTTGAGAAGAAAAAACTAGAAAAACTACAGAAAGAATCCAATGGGAAGGCTGCAATTGCTTCAGAAGATGAAGAAGAAACTGAAAGTGCAGATGTACTTGTTGCTGCAGACAGGAAACCTATTGGTGAGTGGATTCTTGACTCTGGTTGCTCCTTTCATATGTGTCCCCATAAAGAATTTTTTATGACACTTGAAGAAGTTAATACTGGCAAGGTGTTGCTTGGAAATGATCTGGCTTGCAAGGTTGCTGGAATAGGGTCTATAAGCATCAAAATGCATGATGGTAAAGTCAGTTGTTTAGAACAAGTAAGATATGTACCAGACCTTAGAAGGAACCTTATATCTTTAGGAATGATTGATCAACAAGGATGCAGCATATTGGCAAAAAATGGGACTGTTATAATGAGAGGCACCAGAAGAAATGAACTGTATGTGCTTGATGGTTCAGTAGTTCTGTCTGGGGTTACTGTAAGTGTAAGTAGTGATAGAACTAGGCTATGGCATATGAGGCTAGCACACATGAGTGAAAGGGGGCTGAAGGAGTTGAATAAACAGGGGTTGCTTGGAACTGATAAAATCACTTCACTTGACTTTTGTGAGAAGTGTGTATTTGGAAAGGCAACTAAGCATAGGTTTAATCCTGAGAAAAGGGAAACAAAAAACACTATGGATTACATTCATTCTGACTTGTGGGGACCTTCACAGATACCATCACATGGTGGAGCTAGGTACTTCATTACATTCATTGATGATTTTTCAAGGAAGGTATGGGTTTATGTGTTGAAACATAAGAGTGAAGCTTTAGTCAAGTTTAAAGAGTGGCTTGACTCTGATGGAAAACCAAATTGAAAGGAAGGTTAAAAGACTAAGAACAGATAATGGGTTGGAGTACTGCAGCTATGACTTCGACCAATTCTGCACTAAGAAAGGGATTGCTAGACACAAAACTGTTAGACACACACCTCAACAGAATGGACTAGCTGAAAGAATGAACAGAACTCTACTAGAAAAGGTGAGGTGCATGTTGCTTAATTCTAATCTGTCAAAACAATTCTGGGCAGAAGCTGTTACCACAGCAGCTTACTTGGTCAATAGGAGTCCCTCAGCAGCTCTGCATTTTAAAACTACCCAGGAAGTCTGGTCAGGACATCCTCCAGATCTCAGCAATCTCAAAGTGTTCGGCTGCCATGCTTATGCTCATATCAGTCATGGAAAGTTAGAACCTAGAGCAGTCAAGGGTTACTTCATTGGGTATCTAGAGGGTGTAAAGGGGTACAAAATTTGGTGCATTGATGGTAAGCCTTCCAGAACTCTTATAAGTTGAGATGTTGTATTTGATGAAGAATCCAGGTTGCATCAAAAGATAGAAACTGAAGTCTTACCCTCTGATCTAAGTGAAGGGGGTGAGTCTAACTTGGATGAGAAGAATGAGGACCATCAAAGAAAAAACAGCATTCCAAATGCAACTGACTATCAGCTTACAATAGATAGAGAAAGAAGACTTATAAGGCCACCAAAAAGGTATGGCATTGCTGACCTGGTCTCCTATGCACTAGCAACAGCTAAAGAAGTCATCAGTGAAGAACCCTTAAACTTCAGACAAGCCATGAATAGCAGAAACAAAGATAAATGGTTGGATGCAATGTATGAGGAAATAGCCTCACTCAAGAAGAATAACACCTGGACTCTAGTGAGGAAACCTTCAAATAAAAGACTAATTGGATGCAAGTGGATCTATAAAACCAAACAAGGGATGACTGGTGATGAATCTCCTAGATATAAGGCCAGGCTTGTGGCAAAGGGATTCACTCAGAAGGAGGGAGTGGACTTTAATGAAGTATTCTCACCAGTTGTCAAGTATAGCTCCATTAGAACACTGCTGGCAATCACAGCATTCAATGATCTAGAATTGGATCAAATGGATGTTAAAACTGCCTTTCTACATGGAAACTTAGAGGAGGAGATTCACATGACTCAACCAGAGGGATTTGTAGAAGAAGGGACAGAAGACATGGTGTGCTTGCTTAACAAGAGCATATATGGTCTTAAACAATCTCCAAGACAGTGGTATTTGAAGTTTGATGAATTTATGATCAGTCATGGGTACAATAGAAGCCAATATGATAGTTGTGTATACTTTAAGACTCTAGCTTCTGGGGGGGAGAATTTACCTCCTCCTCTATGTAGATGACATGCTCATTGCATGCAAACATAAAGAGGAGATCAAGAGGCTTAAAAGTGAATTAAGCTCAGTCTTTGAAGTGAAAGATCTGGGGGCTGCAACAAGAATATTGGGAATGCAAATTGTAAGAAATAGAAGTTCAAGAACATTGTTTCTCACACAGGCTGAGTATGTCAAGAAGGTACTGAACAAATTTGAAATGCATGCTTCGAAACCTGTGACAATATCACTATCTGCACATTTCAAGCTATCAAAACTTCAAGAGCCTGAAGAGGATGTAGAGATTGAGTACATGAAGACAATATCCTACTCCAGTGCAGTTGGTAGCATTATGTATGCAATGGTTTGCTCAAGGCCTGATATTGCACAAGGGGTTGGAGTGGTCAGTAGATTCATGGGAAATCCTGGCAGACAACATTGGGGTGCTGTCAAATGGTTGTTAAGATATCTCAGTGGCACCTCAAGTCATGGAATCCTGTATGGTAATACTAGCAACAGTTCAATGGAAGTCACTGGTTTTGTAGACTCTGACTTTGCTGGGGATTTAGATAAGAGAAGGTCCACTACTGGGTTTGTCTTCATGTTGTTTGGAGGGGCTGTGAGTTGGAAGGCATCACTGCAATCTGTAGTTGCTCTGTCCACAACTGAGGCAGAATACATAGCACTTACAGAAGCAGTAAAAGAAGCCAAGTGGTTGAAAGGCTTAGCTTCTGAATTGGGTCTGAATCAAGAATCAATTTGCATCAGCTGTGATAGTGCTAGTGCAATACAACTTAGTAAAAACCCCAAGTACCATGAAAGAACAAAGCATATTGATGTAAGGATGCATTTTATTAGGGATGAAATTGCAAGTCAATCCGTGAATATTGTAAAAGTCCCTACAGAGATGAATCCAGCAGACATTCTAACTAAACCAGTTTCTACAACCAAGTTCAGGAATTCACTGAGCTTGATTGGGATAAACAGCTTGTAAACCAAGCTACATGTGCTGAAGAGGTAGGTGAAGCTATGTCAGAATGAACTAAGGTGGAGAATTGTGAAGCCTGTTAGTTGCATTCTATTATTTTATTGATGAGGTGGCATGATGAGTCAGCAACTGTGGGCCAACTTTATGGTTAAGTTAGTTAAGATCAGAGCTGTATAAAACCAAGGGTGAAGGCTGACAAATGATCATCTTTTTCGGATTATGAGAGGAACTTAGAGGAAGAGTTAGATAACTCTCAAAACTGGGATTAGTTCTCTGTAGTCAGTAGTTCAATTGTAATCAATTCAATCAATAAAAGCTTCACACCCAGTTGGGGTTCTTTGGCCGTGGATGTAGGTACTCTGGTACCGAACCACGTAAATTGCTGCTCTTCTTGTTGCTTGATCTTATTCTGTTTCTTTATCTTTCATTCTGATTCTGGTTTTCATGTTATTGTTCATGTTCTTGATCTGTTCTTTTCGCCACACATTTTGGTTCTTGGGTTAACAAATCAAATCTTGGCTATAAGGGTGTGATTCTTCCTCTGTTATAGCTCAACAATAGTAATATCGGATTGTATGTATGCATGGGTAGATTTAAATGAATGATTGATGTACTTTAATTAGCTTCGTGATTTTGGTGGATTTGATAGTAAGTGCATGAATTATTAGTTTTACTAATAAATTGGTGAGAAAAATTTTCCATCCCTAAGGACCCAAATAATGACCAAAAAAAATGTTAAAGCGTCCACGATTTGGCTGCGATCCCCAGAGACATAATGAATCCGAAAATTCTACTTTAGTATTGGTAGTATTGAACTTTAGAAACAAAAAGCTTAGTACAAGTATTTTGTTCTGTTGACGTAAAACAAGTTGAAAAATTCTTAAAAGAGTTCGAGTCAATCATCAATAGAGATAGATACATGAATCTCTCTATCTTATCATAAATCAAAGCGTAAGGCCCCAGCCTTGGCACAACGAACATCACTAAAATACACACCGAAGTCAACAGTCATTTGCTAAAGAATTTTAATGATGCTTGTTCATACGGACGGTATATAAATATCCTTCATTAATTAATATTTTTCACTAAACTTTTTAATTAGCTTTATTCCCGAGCATTTGACTTTTAAGGATAAAAAGCGAAGGTATAAAATTAATACACCACCCCTTTTTGTCTCTACATTACACCGTATGAAGTTTGCATTCAGACACATGATTACAAATTACAGGTGCCTGCATGTGATGTGTCACTTAATGATTGGTCTCTTGATTACATCAAATAATAAATAATGCATCTACATGCCTACGTAAGTTGATTACAACATTCATTGCTGATAAACATTAATTAAGAGGGAGCTGCTAAGTTGCGATTGCCTCCAAGATTTCCACTGATTATATTCCAATGTGCTTTCAATTTAATAAAGATCAATAAAATATTAATCAATTTATTGCACGACTTCACGTACGAATACCAAAATTATTCCACATACGAATGTATATATTATCTTCTGAATATTAATTGTCAGGCACACGTATCCTATTTAATTAAACAATTTGTTTAATTACTGTTTGAGAGTTGATATGCTTCTACTTTGTTTTCTTTTTTACATTCAATCTTCGCCCCATTTGCTCCATTACCAAACATACATACATACATACATACATACATACATACATACATACATGAAAGAAGAAAACAAAAAGTATGCATATGAATATATTGAGTAAAAGATTATGATAGAATTTATATTATGTGGTCATGGCCGTTATGTTGTAGGAGTAACAATGATAGCTACGTTATGAGATGCAGTTTTACCATTAAAATGTACTTGGGACCTTGTTCAGCTATGTTATGCGCAACTCAGAGGGCCAAGAATTGCCAGATTTGCTTACAAATATTTGTCCCGACAACTTGCACAAGAAAGAGTTTGATCGGAAAAAAATCTGCTTCCAAATATTTAGGGAAAAAAAAAAGTTCTCTCCTCGTGAAGGGAACTTGAAAATATTTTACATAAAAAATTAATTTACCACCTAGGCAATGACTAGTGAGTGTCTTTTAAGCTCCTAAAAGAATAAAAATAATAAAATTAAATTCGACTAGGTTCAACCATTAACCTAAACAAATAGCTCAAATGAGATCTCAAACGTGGGATCCAACGATAGTGAAAAATCTTTAAAAATTTTTATTGAAATGTGTCTTAATCCGGGTATGAAATATCACTTTCTTAATTATTAGCTAGGTTCTTTTATTCTTTTATGACCAAAAACATTAATAAACGAAATATGGGGATGCATTTTATAAACAAGTTGCTTCTCTTTTATCATGAAGGGGATAAGCTCAATGTTGAAGAATAAGCAAATTTAATTCGTCTTAATACATGAAGTTGACACACGATAATGCCAAAACAAAAATATAGATTTTAAAAGTTAAAGCCTTTGAAAAAGAAAAAAAGAAAAAAATCAATTTTCAGACTTTTGATATTAAAGGTGGGTTAGCTATTTGAATAGTTATTGAAATCTGGAAGCTGGATATAATTAGTGCTCGGTCGGCGCTGCCGTATAAGTTAACGAGGCTATCACTGAATGATGCAAAACAAGTTGATTTTTTCTTTCCACCAAGTTGTTTGGTGGCACACGTTTAACATGTTAATTATGCATTCTAAGTGTTGTCGTATTGATAGAGAATTTGTCTGTGGAATATTCCTCAACTCGAATCTCTCGTTAAAAAAAAAATCTAAGATTGCAATTTTCCGAAACTATTCTATTTTATTTTGGTCAATTCCATTATTCAAAATAACTGACATTTTCATTGCTTAATATTATTTGTCTAGCCAATTAGTTCCCATTAGCATGAATTGATGCCCAATGAAATGAGCATGGCTGAATAGCTTGAGAAGCCTTCCCTTTAAGTCTCATCCTTTATTTATAATCTTAATAAAACGATTGAGAAGCAAATAATTCTGAAATTTTCAGACACTTAACAAATGTGATCTTTGATTAATTTAATATAGAAGGCATCTTTAAATAATCATTAAAAGTTAACAACAAACAGCACAAAAACACAACGACTTACATACACGTAAATATCTTAAATCTTTGTTCTCGGAAATAAACATCTCATAATCATATTATTTAAGTTTGATTGGAACTTTTATAATAAAAAAAATAAAATTGAAAGCTCCAAATAAAAATAAATATACCTTAATCCTAGTATTGGCTTAGATGACTCATCTTAGGAATCCCTACCTTAACTAAGGTTACCTTAATCCTAGTAATATAATTTATCATAAACATATATTAAAATCAATTGTCTACTAATATAAAATGCAGGTATCAAATTCAACGATAATAACACATGGATTAAGGGCGCCCTTTTCATTCTTGTGTATAGGTGAATAATTATCACTACTGTTTTTCACATAAGCTAATGATTTTACTTCACAACGAATTTACACTAATAAAGGCACAACATTTCAACCTCAAATGGCCAGTATAACTACCAGCTAGAGAATTTTCATAATGAATTAGAATAATGAGATCCATTTTTCGTATTTCATTTATTCACCAAACAATTCACTCCAAAAAATAAAAATAAAATCATTTTGAATCTTTTTATAGGTTTAAAGAGAGCATTCATTTCACAAAGAGTAATGTTAGGTATTTCACATTATAAGTCTCAATTTGAGTCTTAATTAATGTGACATTCATTCATTAGATGGTAATTAAGTAATTTTACTAGTTATGAAATCTATCATCTAATGTAGGCTTGTCAAAAACCCGGGTCCGGTCCGGGTTTGGTGCTGCCCGGGACCGGCCCGGATGAACATAATGCAAGCCCGGACCCGGGTTTAAGCCCGGAATTTTCATATACGGGCCGGGTCAAGCCCGGCACCTCCCGGGCCCGGGTTTTTTATCCGGGTTTTCCAGCCCGCAAATTCACCTCAAAACAGTGTAAATTTTATACAAATAATAAATAAAAATTATTTTAATCTACTTTTTACTACCTAAATTCATCCAATTTCTAACCTAAATTCATTTAATCTTATCAAAATAATATAAATTCAATAACACAATAATCACCAAATAAATTTCAATAACCCATCCAACATATCATAAATTCGTAATTATGACTCGAAATCTCAAATTACCAATATAACATATGAAAATTCTAAAATGTTCAACAATTGACAAAAGAGTTCATTAAAGAGTTTCAAAATATTCCCAAGTAAAATAAGTAAATAACAATTGTTTCAATTTACTTTTTATTACCTAAACTCATCCAATTTCGAACCTAAATTCATTCAATCTATATCAAAATAATTTAAATTCAATAGCACAATAATCACCAAATAAATTTCAATAACTCATCCAACATATCATAAGTTCTAAATTATGACTCGAAATCTCGAATCACCAATATAACATATAAAAATCCCAAAATGTTCAAAAATTGATAAAATAGTTTATAAAAGAGTTTCAAAATACTCCCATGTAAAATAAGCAATAACAAATTCATGTCATACTGCTCGATGCTTGTGGCCCATTATCATCATCTGAAATTACGTCCTCCCCAGCAAAAATCTCATCTTCTGGAACTCCACCTTACAAAAAAAATAAAACATTAAGATTCAAAAACATTTTAAGCAAACAAATACTACTAAAATATAATTCAAATAACTTTATACCTCGAGAAGTAGAAGCCCAAATCCAATTCTGAGCACACATTAAGGCTTCCAGAGTGTCGGGAAGAAGTTTACTACGATGCGGACTCAAAAATCTACCCCCCGTACTAAAAGCTGACTCAGAGGCAACGGTGGATACAGGAATGGCTAAGATATCCTTAGCCAACTCAGCCAAAATAGGATATTGGCCTGTGTGCATCTTCCAAAAGGCCAAAATATCAAAGTTCGGAGTAGCATCCAACAATTCCTCATCTAAATACCTATCCAACTCCGACTTAGTCACTTTAGCACGCTTATTTTGGCTTCGAAATGTTTCAAACTCATCTACATCCCAATACTTATTCGGATTCGAAGAAGATTCAGAACGAACAATTTCCGATCCAACATTCTGCCCACCACTCACAACCGTTGCCTTCAATTCATACTCTTTCACTAAATCATGACAAAGTTTACGTGCACGCTCAATATGCTCATCTGCTGTATCACCATATATCTTCGGGAAATAAAAATCAATCAACATGAGTTTATATCTTGGGTCAAGTACAACAGCCACAATTAATATCGGATGAATGTCATTCCAATATTTATCAAATTTGTCAGCCATTTTATCAGCCATAATCCTAATAGCAAGGTTATTAGAGGTGCGCCACCCATTAATTGACAATTTCATTTTACATATCAACGGAAAGAACAAATTAGCTGTAGGGTATTTTGTACCCGAAAACATCTCCGTTAACATGTAAAATGATTTCAAATGCTCCACCATTATGACTGCCAAATCCCACTCCTCATCACTTGGCAAGCTTTTATATTGAGGCTCACGCTGTTTTAACCGAGAAAAAACACTTCTATACATCAATGCTACTTCAAGCATGGCATAAGTAGAGTTCCAACGAGTAGGACAATCTAATTTCAAATTTTTTTTACAATTAATTTGCAATTGTCTAGCAGCTAACTCAAAAGTTTCAAATCTTTTCGGTGTTTGTGTCCAATAACTCACACTCTCTCTAATCTTTCCAACCCCATTTTCTATAACTTTCAGCCCATCCCGCACAACCAGGTTCAATATATGAGCAGTACATCTCATATGGAAAAATTTACCACTAGAAATTAAGGTGCTAGCATCAAACCTTAACAGCAATTTCTCCACCATCGCATCATTAGTGGTACAATTATCCAATGTCACTGAAGACAACTTTCTATCCACATTCCAATCCAGCAGACATTGTGCTAACTCATTTGAAAGGGCATCAGCAGTATGAGGGCTCGGAACATAGATAAACCTATCGAGTATTCAAGTGTTAGTATTAAATACACAAACTTAAAATACTATAACATTTTAAAGTTGAAATTAAATCTAATATAAATAATAAAAAATTTACAAGTGAAATTAAGCAAGTAAATAAAAAAAATTATAGACAAATTACCTTAAAATTCGACTATGCAATTTCCAGGAGTTGTCAATGAAATGAGCAGTCACCACCATATATCCCTTTTTCTGATTACTGGCTGTCCATAAATCCGTAGTAATGGCCACTCTACCATGATTTTTCTCTAATGAATGCAAAGTCTTAACCTTCTCGATTTGGTATAACTTCAAGATCTCGCTCCTCAAAGTGTTTCTGCTCATTGGCTTCACCACAGGGTTCGCATGTGCCATCATTTCTCGGAAGCCTATATATTCCACAAATCTAAGTGGAAGCTCATGCATTATAACCATTCTTGCTATCAAACTCCGTAAAACATTTTGATCAAAGCTGCCATAGCTAATGCCGCAAGTTCCATCCTCTCTTTTAATCACCTTGAGACTTCCCCGAAGTGTTTCATCTATTTTGGGTTGATGCTTCGTGAAACAAGACTCCACGTGTCTATTCAAAGCCGAAGTCCCCGATTGGTATTTGGCTTTTAAAATGGCATTACAATGCATGCACTTTGCCTTTGGTTCTCCATTAACAATTATTTTTGTAAAGTGCTCCCAAGCATTAGAGACTTTCTTCCTTTTTCCGGTTTCTTCTTTTCTATTCTTATCATTCGCGGTGGACACTGAAATTTCCTCAACCTCATTATCAGTGTTACCTTCGACATTATGGGATGAAACGGGAGCACTCGATGAATTGATTTCTACATTATCTGACATTGCGCTGCTCTACTGTTATAATTGCAAAGAATTAAAGATGCTATCAGTTTCAGCAATCAACATGTGCAAAACACTTGTGCAAGTCATTTTCCATATTTCTTTCTCTAATTTTTTTAATTATTGGTTAAATATTCTCTAATCAAGAGCATATAAATAATATTATGATAATACTAAGAATAACATAGAAATTATTAAGAAATTCCAGAATTGAAAATAATCATTGATCAAGGAGGGGGGGGATGAAAGAAGGCCAACACCATATTTGTATAAGCATTACAAAATATACGTGAAGAAAGCAGACATTATATTGAATTCCATTCCAATCTCATTTCAAACGGGGGGGGATGAAAGAAGGCCAACACCATATTTGTATAAGCATTACAAAATATACGTGAAGAAAGCAGACATTATATTGAATTCCATTCCAATCTCATTTCAAACAGACATGCAAACACACTCAATTCACAATTTTCCTGAACAGGAAACTATGGAAACACAAGGACATTGACTTTAAGAGTTAGAGCTTGACCTGAAAAGTTAAGTGTGTTTACTTGGCATTAAATCTAACTTGAAGCTGCCAAACCATTTGTTTGTCGATAAGCAAATATGTAAAATAAATACATAAGAAAACAGAAGATGAAAGTCCCAACTTTAAGCATCAAATGTAATACAAACAGAAATGGAGAGAACTTTCCACTTCCACATCAGAAAACGCGTAAATTTCCAGCTTACAACGGAAAACGCTTTAAATAGGAAAGAAAACGCAACAAATCAAATAACTTAAGTACTTCAAATTACCAACACAGCAGCAAGTAAGAAAGAAAAATCAGATCCATTAAATGCAAAAGTATCCACAAAGCTACTGACCAACAATACAAAACTTCTGTACTAAAAGAATCAGATTTTAAGTCGTCATGTTATTGTCATCACCAGTTTCAGATATTCAAAATTTTCAAATAGATATTGACCAAGACTTAAATCTAATGGCGCTTATTACCTCAACTCCTCAAGCAACAGGAGGCGGCGGCGGGCGAAACAAGCAACGAACAGGAACGGCAGTGGCGTCGATTCACGCGCGTCAGTAGAAAATAGAAGAAGCTGCTGCGACGGCGTCGATTAGGGATTTAACAGACTGAGTTAACAGACTGCTGCTCGCTGCTGCTGACTGCTGAGGCTGCTGCCGTGCTCGCTGCTGCTGACTGCTGAGGCTGGCCGGCCGTGACCCGTGAGCTCGTGAGCCCGTGACTGATGGCAGACGATGGTGGCTGAGATGGCGGCAGATTCGGCTGCTCCGCTGCACGAACTGGAGATCGTCAGATCGAGCAAAGCCGCGCGCAACTGTCGAGATCTGAGAAGAGATGATGCTGAGCTGCTGACGGTGGCGGTGGTGTGGCAGCCGGCAGTGCTCCGTGGATCGAAATCGATTGGGTTTGTTGATTAGGGATCCGTTTCGTTTGGTAAATCCGTAAATGGTAATGGGTTTTGAGATTTAAGTATTTAACTTTCAATTTAATTTTTTTTTTTAATTAATAAACCGGGTACGGGCCGGGTTCCGGGTTTTACATGCCTTGCCCGTACCCGTGCCCGGAAACATCCGGGTTTTAAAATGTCATACCCGGACCCGGATTTTTTATAAATTTACCCGGATTTTACCCGGACCGCATTGTCCGGGTCCGGTCCGGATCCGGTCCGGACGGGTTTTTTTTGACACCCCTAATCTAATGAATAAGTGATACATTACATTGAAACTTAAATTAAAACTCAAATATTAAGATCTCAAACATTATTATTCTATAAATATACCAAATTTTCAATGAGAAAAAGCAGTAATAAATATTCAAATAAATTACTGTCCCGCGCTCCCCTAACCGCTACATATGCTTTTGATATATAAAAGCATTGGGATAAGATAACTGTCCGATTTAAATAATAAAAAGTTACCTTACCTCTTTTAGTTAACTCAAAAATAAATGCACAACCTTCAATAATACAAATTTATCTTTTGACAGAGTTTCTGCGTTGATAAAACTATAGATAATTTCAAAGAATTCATATTGTTTTTCTATTTATTTCTCAGATTTTATGTAAAAAGAGGGTGGGACAAAAAAAAAACAAAAATGGAGATCTGACACCCGAGGGCCCACGTGTAACTGAAAAGAATGATTTTACTCCTAGTCATTAATTAACAAATCATTATCAAATAAACCCTTCACCAGATAGTTTAAAATTTTCCAATTGGATTAAATAATATTGCGGTCCCTAATTTGTTACGTTTTCTCAGTTTGGGGACATACTTTATCCATTTGTATTAGATAGGTCCACGATTCGTTTACTCTAATTGAATGACGAAAAAATCATTAAAACTCAAAATATATTTTAGTTGAAAATATATTGTATAAATTTATAAACTCAATATATATAGTATATTTTAAAATATTATAGTGATATTATATTTTAAGAATATTCTGATCCTCCAAAATAGTTCTTTTCAAGTGTTGCGCTCTACATCAATAATCAATAGAAACACGTTACGAGAATCAATTTCAACAATCAAAGGGAAGATAACTACACCAATAAATTGAATGTTGTTGACCGATGCAAAAAGGGTTCCTTGGTGGGGTAATATGGTTAGGGACCTGTCCAAAACAAAAAGAGAAATTATCTCCTTATTTTAGAAAATAATAACAATAGGGAAGCTGATGTTATTACTCTTAAATGAGAGCAACTTGATTACCAGGCGAGTTCTGCTAACAAACGTGTTCAGTTGAAATAACCCGAAATAAAAGAGGGAAAATATCCAACCTCTAGGCTGCACCTTTGCTTTCTCTCGCTGAAAATGGTCAGAGAGGCTTTTGGCAGTTGACTGACGAAAGACGAGGGCTTTCTGCTTCTCTGTGGCTATTAATTCAGTTCGTGAAGGAAGAAAGAGCCAAAACAGACTGACACAGCAAAGTGTTCTGTTTTTTATTATATAATTATAAGAAAAACCAAAGGAAAACCGACTTGGGTTTTGCGAGGCGGGTTTATCGTGTTCTGTAAGTTCTGTTTTGTGTGTTATTGATCTTGTGGTGGATACTAGGCTGACCCCACTTAAAAAATTTGGTGTGTTTATTGTAAAAATATTTGCCTGTTTTATTCATTCATAAGCGTTTTTTTTGTTCTCGTCTATCCTTCTCAACTGGGTTGCTGGTTTTTTTTTTGGGGGGAGTTTTCCTTCTTTGATTTGGTTAGCTTTTTCCTTTTCCTTTTTTCAATTTTTATTGTTTTGGTTCATTGAATTAAAGCGTCCAGTTTCTGTTTTGGTCCATTTTCATCTGTTCTTTGCGTTCCAGCCTGTTTTAGTTCATTTTCACCTAATCTTTTCCTCTGCCTTTCAATTTTTTGGTGAGTGTCAATTCCTCACTCAGTCTGGCTGTAAGTCAAATTGGAATTTTTTTTTTAACTTTTTACTATTTGGATTTTGCTCTCTGGTTTGTCTTAAATATTGATAAGAGTTAAGTCTTAAATTTTCAATTTGGTTATTTTCTGGGTTTTCATTTCTTAGTTGGAGTATGGATTTCAAATAAAGATCGAATTTTAAATTTGAGTTATAAGTTGTTCTTCCTATTTCAAGTTGCTTTAGTTCTAGGATTTTGGAAGTTGGGGTAATCTGAAAAAGCTTTGTGGGTTTAATCTATAAACAATCATTTGAAGCCGAGTTTGAGATTGAGAATGGCTGCTAAAGTGGAGATTGATGAAGACAGTGAGATCAACAGGGGCAGTATGTGGGTCTTGGATCAGAAGCTTGATCAGCCCATGGATGAAGAAGCTGGCAGGCTTAGGAATATGTACAGAGAAAAGGTATCCTTTTGACTCGCTAGTTAACAAAAGCAGTTTTTCTCTCCTTCAAAACTAAAACTTCTCTATTTTTTTTTAAAGGCTAGTTATTTTATTGGATGACATTCAATGGCCTATTCATAAATCCTTTGGATTTGTTTTGTATCATATGCTTCATCAATTTCATTGATTGTATGTAAGGACATTCTATGATGGTTTCTGGAATTTCGTCTGATTGGTTTAAGATCGTTGGATTTGACTTGTATTATTGCATACTGTATGAGTGGTGTGCTAAATTGCTTGAGGAATTGTATGAGATGAGATGTATGCATCATTGTGCAACCTTCAGATTTGTTCTTTTGCTTATATGACTTTGAATCCTACAGAAGTTCTCCTCTCTGTTACTTCTGCGGCTTGCTTTCCAGAGTCTTGGAGTTGTGTATGGAGACTTGGGAACTTCCCCCTTGTATGTTTTCTACAATACGTTTCCTCATGGAATCGACGATACAGAGGATATAATTGGAGCTCTTTCACTGATTATATACTCTCTTACTCTTATCCCGCTCCTCAAGTATGTTTTTATTGTGTGCAAAGCGAATGACAGTGGTCAAGGTAATTTGATAGCAATGAAGTTTATTCTGATGTCATAAATATTTTAATACCTAAAAGGATATGCTTTGTACCGCATATACTGGGATCCTGGGAAAAAATTCTTCATCATTTTAATTTTTATAAAGATACATTTTGTTCATTAAACTTCCTATGTCCCCCCCCAATTTTACCTTCACACTTCCATTTTGTAGCGTAGGACAACATAATTGCATTTCCCTCAAGATGCTGATGGGGAGTAGTTTCTCCTCTTGATGCTTTTGATTTATACTCTTCATTGTTCAGGAGGAACATTTGCTCTGTATTCATTGCTTTGTCGACATGCAAAAGTAAACACTATTCCTAACCAACACCGCACTGATGAGGAGCTTACTACATACAGCCGTTCTACCTTCCATGAAAAATCATTCGCTGCAAAGACTAAGAGATGGTTGGAGCACCAGGCATTCAGGAAAAATGCTCTTCTTATGCTTGTCCTCGTTGGTACTTGCATGGTGATTGGTGATGGTATTCTTACTCCAGCTATATCAGGTACACCTTCCAGCTTGAACTTTTGGAGCCTTTCATGTATCTATGTGTTAAACAATCGATCCTTAATATAACTTTATGATGGAGTGGACCATTCTTATTTCCTGATATTAGTCAGTGAAATAAAAGAATAAATGGGGATATTTTGATGCTTTATATCTAACTATTTTTTCATTTGTTTTCAAGACATGCAATGTTATTTTACACATAAAAAAAATCAGTACACTGCTATTTCTCAAATGCTTTTGGACAGCTTCTTTTATGGTGCCTTAGAATAATTATTTTACATCAACTCAGTTTGACGTGCTAATCTCTTTATTATTGTTTTTTTTTCCAGTGTTTCTTGTTTGGCATCTGTCATCTACTTGCTTTATCCATCCAGTGGTCATCTGTGATTGTAATTTTAAGTTTTAATATTGCATGTTAAACTTGCCAGTCTGGTTACTAATGACAATGTGAAATCGAACTATCTCTGGCAGTTCTTTCAGCTTCTGGTGGAATCAAGGTGGACCACCCTCATATGAGTAATGGTATCTCCCTACTCTTTTCAGTATAAAACTTTTTATTCTCTCTCTCCTCATGTCTGCAACACTTTCTGCTTCCTGAACTTCAAATTTTTGCTGTCTTGAAATATTCAAGTATTTAACTCTGAACCTTATTTCTTTGAATCAGGTGTGGTTGTGCTTGTCGCTGTTGTAATTTTAGTAGGTTTGTTTAGCTTGCAACATTATGGTACAGATAGGGTTGGCTGGCTCTTTGCCCCAATTGTGCTTCTTTGGTTTCTCTTAATTGGAGGTATTGGCATGCTTAACATCTGGAAATATGATAGCAGTGTTTTGAAAGCTTTTTCTCCTGTGTATATCTACCGTTATTTTAGAAGGGGAGGGAGAGATGGTTGGACCTCCCTTGGAGGTATCATGCTAAGTATAACAGGTAAAATTACTATTTTCTCTGTCAGTCCAAATTCATTTTATAATTTAGTTTGTTTTAAAATTTTTACTCTTTAATTATGCATAATTCTTTCTTGGAGTTGATGACTTATTTTCAATTATTACAGGGACTGAAGCACTTTTTGCCGATCTAGCTCATTTTCCAGTTTCAGCTATACAGATTGCATTCACAGTGGTTGTGTTTCCTTGCCTTCTTTTAGCCTATTCTGGACAAGCTGCCTACCTTATGAATCACCAGGATCATGTGGTTGATGTCTTCTATCGTTCTATTCCAGGTTTGTTCTAATCTTATTTTCTAACGATCATTCCTTACTGATGCTTGAGACTATTTTAGGATAATGATGAAAAAGCATCCTCAATATTCAAAATTCATCTTGTGAATACTGGTGATCTTGCCTCAAAGGAGCAGCCCAGTTGGTTGAGGGCTTGGGATCTGGTGCTTGGCTGTATCAAGGTCTCAGGTCCAATCCATCTGGTGAGCTTAAACTTCCACCCTTTGTTGTCTCATGGGTCATGGGGTTGGGGCACGACTGACTCCCCAGTTTTGAGCCTGGCCGGGGCAGACCCATGGTCCTAGCTGGTGCAGGAGTCTGGTTTATCCAAACACACCCCCTCCCCCCCCCACCCACCCCCAAAAAAAAAAAATATGCTGGTGATCTTGCTTAATTTAGAAGGGGCAATAGGTTCTCAGCATGGTGAGAGTATTTTGTTATTACTGGGTTTGAATTGTAAATCTCAGTTATGACTGCAGTGTCAATATAAAACAAATGTGAAAACTAATGCGCATGATATTACTTTTTACAATGTACTTTCAATTTTTGTCAAGTTATTAAGGAGGATGTCAAAATGAATGATATCAAGTTTTAATTGTTACTATATACTGCAATTACAAACCTATAAAATCTTGAGAGTGCGTATTTACTGACTTTTCTATGTTTGAGAGAAAGGATAAAGGATGAGGGTGCATTCTATGGTTGGTTTAAACCCAAATCCTACCAAATTTTTTGATGATTTAGTTTTAAAATTCATTCAGTATTATGAGAAATCATTTTTAGCTGTTGGATTTTAAAGAGAATATCAAGGGTGTTTTACAATGCATAATTCTCGGGATATGGAATTAATGGTAGAGGGCTTCACCATACTAAGGCAAATCTTACTTAAGTTGGATGGTAAGTATTGGTTTGAGAGTCTAGTAATTTTTATTTCTTACTTTGCAGACAGCATATACTGGCCAGTTTTTGTTGTTGCAACTGCAGCTGCTATAGTTGCGAGTCAGGCTACCATATCTGCAACATTTTCAATAATCAAGCAGGCTCTTGCTCTTGGCTGCTTCCCAAGAGTTAAAGTTGTACATACATCGAAGAAATTCCTTGGTCAGATATATATTCCTGATATCAATTGGATCCTTATGATTCTCTGTATTGCTGTAACAGCTGGTTTCAAAAATCAGAGCCAAATTGGAAATGCTTATGGTAAGTTTGTCCTCCATTTAGTCTATTCCTTTTGTCTTTCAATCTGGTGAAACTTTTGGTTGTGCATGTTTAAATTTCAAAGAATTTCTCCTCACGTTTACATGCAAATGTAGATGAAAAAGCATGTCTACAAATTACCATGTAGTAAGTCAATTGCTTTATTCAACCTCTTAATATCTACTTGTTAAGGCGCTTCTTTCAATCTTGTGTGAATAAATTTCTGGAGAGTTTCTGTCCGGCATCCGATTTTGGTGGTGAAGCTTGTTTGCATGTTCCTGTCTGCTTGCTACTGATGCCTTGAGTTATATAGTTTTTACACATTTAAGACTAGATAGCCAGATATCTGGATTATGAGTAACGATTTAGTTGGCGACGGTGCTCATCTAATGGCGAGTGATTATGTCATGTGGCGTTTGCTGGTTAATTTATAACTTGAACACTATTTACAGGGAATCACACGATTCCGCCATGTTCCAAGTGCTCACCATATGGTGGGTACTGATACTCACTAGATCATCTTCCTTTGGATTATCACCCTTAAAGATTTCCCTTGGATTTGGTGTCAAAAATGGTGACTACTGAAATAGGGTGGGCTTGGCTTCAGTCTTTGGTTTTAAAGGAGCTGTTCTAATCTGTTCAATGATTTGAAGCAATTTGAGCAAAGCTTCATTATAGCTAATTGTATTTTCCATATGAAAGTTAACTTCCATGGCCTTTGAATAATAAAGAGTGATAATGGAGACGACATACACAGTAATAATTTATTGTTTATACAACCACACACATACACACTTAAAGCTAGAATGCTAAACAATGATTACTATGAAAGCTTTGAAGTGTTAATTCACATGGAAAAACTAATTGATTTACATTTTAATCATGTTTTCAACAACTTCTCTTGGGCTTATGCATTTAAGTTACCTCAGATAGTATTTCATTTTTTATTTAATTGAACAAATTATTGGGTTATAACAGGGACGGCAGTCGTCATAGTCATGTTAGCGACCACATTGCTAATGACTCTAATCATGATACTGGTGTGGCGTTGTCATTGGATTCTTGTGCTAATCTTCACTGCATTATCATTGCTTGTGGAGTGCACATATTTTTCTGCTGTACTTTTCAAGGTTGATCAGGGTGGCTGGGTTCCCCTTGTAATTGCAGCAGCTTTTCTTGTGATCATGTACATTTGGCATTATGGTACTGTGAAACGTTATGAGTTTGAGATGCATAGCAAAGTTTCAATGGCATGGATTCTGGGGCTTGGCCCCAGCCTTGGACTGGTTCGGGTCCCTGGGATAGGACTTGTGTACACAGAGCTAGCAAGTGGAGTGCCCCACATCTTTTCACACTTCATCACAAATCTACCTGCCATTCATTCTGTCGTCGTATTTGTTTGTGTTAAGTACCTACCTGTTTACACAGTCCCCGAAGAAGAAAGGTTCCTTGTAAAGCGGATAGGACCCAAGAATTTCCATATGTTCCGTTGCGTCGCAAGGTATGGCTATAAAGACCTTCATAAGAAAGATGAGAATTTTGAGAAAAAGCTGTTTGACAGTCTCTTCTTGTTTGTCCGGCTTGAAGCCATGATGGAGGGTTGTTCTGATTCAGATGAATATAGTTTGTATGGCCAGCAAACCCTACGGTCAACAGATGGCCTGCTAAATAATAATGGAAACTCAACTTCCTCAAATCAAGACATAACAACGTCATCCATCGACTCAATTGTGCCTGTGAAATCGCCGTTGCATGTAAATAATACAGTCATGTCATCCAGTCAAATAAGCAGCCATACTGAGACTGATGAGTTAGAATTTTTGAATAATTGTAGAGATGCTGGGGTGGTGCACATATTGGGGAATACTGTGGTTAGAGCAAGGAGGGATTCAAAGTTCTACAAAAAGATAGCTATTGATTATATATATGCATTTCTTAGGAAGATTTGCAGAGAGAATAGTGTAATCTTCAATGTTCCTCATGAGAGTCTACTGAATGTTGGACAGATATTTTATGTGTGATTTTTTTTTTGTTACTAAGATCAATAATAGTCAATTGGGTCGGTTGGTTGTGTCAATCATGTTTGATAATTGAAGAGCAACTGTGGTGGATACCACTACGAAGAGTATTTCAATCTTATGAGCCCGCACAATGCGTTTTTTTTCTTAATTTAAGTGAAGACAGTCTTCTCTTTTTCGAAACGTGAGTGGAGTAGACGTTCTTCGGATATTAGAGAGGTAAAAATTTAGTGGTGTTATATAAGATTTATAAATTTAGTCACAGTAATTATTTAATTATAAATATTATTATAGTAATCTTATGAAATATGAATTATAATTTCAGCAAAGTATAATGTAATTTTAAAAAAAAAAACTCTTGAGGGGGTTTATTTGCTATAATTGGTAAAATTCTGCCTTATCTACGAAATTATAAAAATTGGGGATCCAAAAGTAAATTATCCCAAAGCAACATTTGAAACATAACGGTAAAGAAGTTGCCGTAATTCGGTTACACCCGCCAAAATAGTTGTGCTTTATTGAAAAAATAATAATTATTATAATAACCGAAAATGCGCGGCCACGGCAGTTAGTGTATTCATTTGGTTGCTGTAGGAGGAATAATAAGACATCTAAAACCATATAAGCAACACAGGATTAGGACATTGCTGTTGCTGCGGCGTCTTGGCAAAGTCATACAACGAGCTCATATTTCCTGTTCCTATTACATCTCACATTTCTCTCTCTTGAATCCTTCACGGGCATGCGTACGTCACATTTTTTTTTTATCCTTTAATTGTGGCTTCTATTTTTTTCCTTTATTTTTATTTTATCTTCGTGGGGAAATCTGCAACATTATGGGACATTAATGTAATTGAATTTTCTTGGTTTTGATTTGGTGTTAATTAATTTCAATGATCTCGATTTCTTGATTTTGTAGCAGCCTCGATTGTTTGTCTCTATAACCCATGTAATCTGTTACAGCTTTTGGTTAGGATTTGTTTTCCCATTCTTATAGTTTGTTGATTTATGGACTATATTCATTTTCCTCTAGCGATTTTTCTGTTTGTGGGGTTTGAAGAAAATATTTCCTTTCTCTGAATTCTACAGGATTTATCTGAATCAAGAGAAGCATCATGATTTATGGATAATCTGAATGGAACTTGTGGAAGAATTTTCAGGATTTCAGGATTAAAAATTCTAAGTCCGCTGTATAGTTTATGAATATCAAGAATTCGGCATCGCATTTCGAGATCATGGACTTGCAGCATTTGTATACGTATTAGCATGAGCATCAGTAGTCAACAATTCAGCATCATGCTTCGGAATCGTGGACTTTCAATATTTGTGCTTCAAAACTATTAGCATAGGCATAAATTCTGGCAACCTTTCTCAAGGTATTAGGCCCTTTTTTTGTTTATGATTACTTATCACAATAGATAAGACCTTTAATCAATCTCTAGCATTGCTTTCTCCACTGGTTAACAGTGAACGTTAAATGAAAAGAGTCGGGAGGCTTTTTATAATTTTCCATTACTTTTGGAGTTTATTAATCTGAGAATTTTGACATTGTATCTGTTTAGGAAACTTCTATGTGGCTTTGAGTTCTGCTATGTACATAAAGATAAGAGGGTAAGTCACAGTCCGACAGAGGGAAATTGGGGAGATTAGTTGGTCAAAGTGGCAGAGTCATTTGAGGCAGGAGGCAAATGGCTTCAGAAGGGAAGAGTGATGAAGACACCGATAATAAAGGCAAAGTATGGTTTGTGAATCACAAGTTTGATCATCTAGTTGATGAAGAGGCTGAGAGGGACAGTGATGCAAATGTTAAAAAAGTACGTTGATTTCCCTGAGAGAGAATCTCTCTCTCTCTTTCTTCTCAAACAAAATGTGATTCAGTTGAAATTCATGGAAGTAGACTGCAGTCATGTGTCACTGTCAATGATTGTGCCTTTGCTGGGATATTTGCTTTCAAAACCATTTCGTGAGTCTACGTGGTATTTCAGAACAAAAAAACTATGAAACTTTTTTAGCATGTTAAATCTGATTGATTCTGTTGTTTACGGTTAGCTAATATATAACTCAAACAAAATTGTAGAAAGCAGTGGATTTAACAAATCTTCTTTACTGCAATTTCAATTGTGCGAATGTGTGGAATATCGAAGTACTTTTAACCCATATGAGATGTTCATGGTAATTTTAATAACAGGATTCTAAGGGCAGTGCAATTATCTGACGATCCAGTTTGTTCTCTTTGCTTATTCAGTTTTGTTTCCTTCAGAGGTTGTCAGCATTATTGCTTATGCGGTTTGCATTCAAGAGCCTTGGAGTGGTTTATGGAGATTTGGGCACATCTCCGATGTATGTGTTCTACAATACATTTCCGGATGGAATTAAAGATATAGAAGATGTCATAGATGCTCTATCATTGATTATATACACCCTTACTATTATTCCACTCATCAAATATGTTTTCATCGTTTGTCGTGCAAACGACAATGGCCAAGGTAATTTGAGCTCAAACTAGAAACTTAATGTATAATCTATATCATGCAAACATCTCCCGTGATACTTTTTGATAAAGTGTAGAGCTAGAATTCAAGTTTTTGGGGGCTTCAGAGTTAAGAGGGATATAGTAAATATAAGTCAACCGAGGATTGAGGGGAAGTGGAAGAAACGAGTGCAGCTTATCATGGTTTTGTGTGGTTACAATAGTTCTTCCTCTTCGTTTCTGCCTCATAGAAACATATGCTGTACCACACAAAATGTTTCAAAACATACATCCTATTGTGGTTTTATTCTTACTACTTGTACCTTTCACAAATGAAAGGAATAAGGAAGACAATAACTAGACTTGTTTCCCTCTTTTATTAGGGTTGTGGCTGGGAAAGCTTGATTCTTTGAAATGTTAATCTTCTTTTCTTTGAGAATGCTTGTAGCTGGTTTCTTCAAAGTACCTCCGTCTCATAAAGAGATTAATTACATAAGCAAACATCAACCTGTACAACATGCATCCACATGCACATTCGACACGACTGATGAAATTATAAGATCTAAGTAGTAGCTTTTGTCGAACAGCAAGCTCGAAAGCAACAGAATTCTGTAGTTGTTTATTGTGTTTCAGTTATGTTCATAGCTACAGGAATGAAAGCAAAAATGGATTGAATTTATTGAATAGTATAAATAGAAAATTAGTATCTTTAGTACTGAAGTTGGAAAAAGAAATACATTTCATCCAATTCAATACTAAGTGTTTTAACAGTTATACTGCTGTATGCCATGCATTATTTATTCCTCTTTTAAATTCTATAAAAACTAAATTGATTTTCACTGCTATTATTTTATGTAATATTTTCATCTTTCCTCACCAACAGAGTGCTGAGAAATCTAACTGTAGAAACCACATTAAACTGAGTAGTGAAAGAGCTGGCCTGGTAAAATTAGCGTATCCTTCAAAATGTGTCCAGCAACAATTCTTTCTTGCACGCCAATACTAGCATAGCTTAGCACAGTGCTTTTTTTCAACCATCCCTCGATGAGGCATTACCAGTACGTTTCCAACTTATTTTCGTTGAAGTGCAGGTGGAACGTTTGCTCTTTATTCTTTACTCTGTCGACATGCGAAACTAAGAACTATTCCTAACCAAGACCGGTCTGATGAAGAGTTAACAACTTACAGTCGCTTCACATTTCATGAACATTCACATGCTGCAAAAACCAAGAGATGGTTGGAGAAGCATTCATCTAGCAAAATTGTACTTCTTGTTCTTGTGCTTGTTGGCTCTTCCATGGTGATCGGAGATGGGATTCTCACCCCTGCAATATCAGGTATTTTTGTCTCTTATACATAAATCCTTAGAGCTTAGTCTATCTTCCTTTGTTGCCTACCTGCCTACCTGTCTGCTTAGTAAGTAATGTGTCAATGTACGTTGAAACAAGGACAAGTGACATAATGGGACAATATCTACTGCAGAATGTAACTTCAACTTTTCCACTGAAATTACAATATCCACGTCAGCGCTGTTAAATTGATGTACATATATGTTGTTTATCAATCTCATTGGAAAGAAGCTTAATCATTCTATTTGGCAGTTCTGTCTGCTGCTGGTGGCGTCAAGTTAGACTATCCCAAGGTGGATAACAAGAGCATTTTGAATGAGAGTATATCCCGACCCTGAACTAAATATTTTCTACTCCATGTCTTCTTTAAGTTTTCTGCTTAAGCCACTGAACATATTGTCTTCTGTGGTACAGAGGCAGTTGTGCTTGTAGCTGTTGCAATATTAGTCGTTTTGTTTAGTGTGCAACATTTTGGTGTAGATAAAGTTGGTTGGCTTTTTGCCCCAGTTGTCTTCGTTTGGTTTCTCTTAATTGGAGGTGTTGGCATATTCAACATCTGGAAATATGACAGCAGTGTGCTGAAAGCATTTTCCCCCGTGCATGTGTATCGGTTTTTTAGAAAGGGACATACTAGGCCCTCCCTTGGAGGTATAATGCTATGTATAACAGGTAAACTTTTAACAATTTCTTTTGATCTTTTCTTTTTTCTTTTCCCTAATAACCTATTTGAGGTTTATCAAAATTGTATAATTTCTAAGGAATTCAACTTCTGTTTACTTGTTATTAATTATTACAGGAACAGAGGCCCTTTTTGCTGATGTATGCCAGTTTCCAGTTCTATCAATACAGATTGCTTTCGCAACTGTTGTGTTTCCCTGCCTTCTGTTAGCATACACTGGGCAAGCTGCATATCTTTTGAAGAACTCAGATCACGTACATGATGTGTTTTATCGTTCCATTCCAGGTTTGTTTGGATCTTTAGTTTAAATAGGGGCAGTTCCATATAAGCAGAAAATCATATTTAGTCCAGCTCCGCTTCAAGTTTTTTGAATATGGCAAGTGAATGCCTCATTCTATTTTTGAAGTAGCACAAGTGCTAATTTTTCACTATTTTGCAGATATCATATATTGGCCGGTATTTGTTGTTGCTACTGCAGCTGCTGTCGTTGCGAGTCAGGCCACAATATCTGCAACATTTTCATTAATCAAGCAAGCTGTTGCACTTGGCTGCTTTCCTAGAGTGAAAGTTATGCATACATCGAAGAAGTACTCTAGCCACATATATATTCCAGAAATCAATTGGATTCTTATGATTCTCTGTGTTGCTGTAACAGCTGGGTTCAAAAATCAACACCAAATTGGAAATGCTTGTGGTAAGTTCATCCTATGTTCTGTGACTGAAGTTTATTTGATCCATATTCTTTTCACATGTTAAATTATGTATCTGGTAGGAAACAAGTTTTGCTCCATCTTTGCTGCTTTCTTCATTAATTTTGTCAGGGGAAAAAAATCAGCAGTAATAAGCGTGCTAATTGAAGTCTGTACTCGTTTGCTTTAATTTCTTTTAGAATCTGATATGATTATCAAATATTTGACAATACTATAGCATCTCTTTTCTTATTGCTCTTCCAATTGATTGATAATCTACAAATACTATATCATCCTTTATCCCTTTAACTTCCACTGCTCCAGCATCAAGCATGCACTACTCATTGTACAAACTTGAATAGAGACGCATTTATACAGATCACTTTTTGATGCAATGTACATACATATATAGCTCTTACCTCAGCTTTGATGGAAAAACCTTTTGTGTGGACTATGTGGTTCATATTGCCAAATAACTGCAGGACAACAATTTGTTAACCTTTCCGTAAATAACTTGAAATTCTTTGTCACCAGACTTGCGCATATATTCGGATCGTTACATTTTAGATATGAAGTTCATTTGACGAGTGTTTTTTAAAAAATAAGATTGCATCAATACAGTTTTTTTTTTTTTCACTTTCTTTTTATGTCAGCACAGGTTTTGCTGTCGTGATAGTAATGTTGGCAACAACATTGATTATGATCCTAATTATGCTGTTAGTATGGCGTTGCCATTGGATTCTTGTCCTCATCTTCACTGTCTTATCACTACTGGTAGAAGGAACCTACTTTTCAGCCATGATCTTCAAGATTCATCGAGGTGGGTGGGTTCCTCTTGTGATTGCAGCTGCCTTCTTCATCTCCATGTCTGTTTGGCATTATGGTACCATGAAACGGCATCAGTTTGAGCTGCAGAGCAAGGTTCCAATTGAATGGATTCTAGGTCTTGGCCCTAGTTTAGGACTGGTTCGAGTCCCTGGAGTTGGTCTAGTTTACAGTGAGCTAGCTAACGGTGTGCCTCACATCTTTGCTCATTTCGTCACCAACCTCCCTGCCATCCATTCTGTTGTAATTTTTATCTGTGTGAAGTACATTCCTGTATACACCGTCCCTGAAGGTGAGAGATTCCTTGTAACAAGAGTCGGACCCAAGAGCTTCCATATGTTCCATTGTGTTGCTAGATATGGCTATAAAGACCTCCATAAGAGAGATGATGAATTTGAGAAAAATCTCTTTGAAAATCTCTTCAGGTTTATTCGGCTCGAGTCCTTGATGGACAGCTGTATGGTTTCAGAAGTGTATAGCCCATGTGACCAGGGAGATTCAGAAGATAATGTCAATCTACCCGACCCCAACAGGTTCACCACTACTTTTTCCCCAAACTCAATTGTATCAGTGGTTTCCCCCGACTATACGATCAGAACCATATCATCCAGTCAAATGATGAGCCAAGATGAGACTGATGAGTTAGAGTTTCTGACTAACTGTAGGGATACTGGCGTTGTGCACATACTTGGAAAGACGGTAATGATGGCAAGACGGGATTCAGAGTTTTACAAGAAAATACTGATTGATTACATGTATACTTTTCTAAGGAAGATATGCAGGGAGAATAGTGCAATCTTTTATTGTCCTCATGAATGCCTGTTGAATGTTGGACAAGTTATTATTGTATAAGCTTTCTTGATTTGTGGGGCTGTGATCATGCAAGCAAGAAGAGGGAATCAGAGGATCGAATATGATTTGTTACGGAAGAGTCCGTAATTGGAACAATAAAATTAGCATTAGATTTTTGGGTGTAGGCTTCTATAGCGTGTTAGCTTACGGCTGCTATTTTTGTTGTTTTCTTGTTTAACGCCTCTTAGGTTTTAACATTTCTCTTAAATTGTTTATTTTTAGATCTGTTTTGGCACATAATTAAAGCTCCAACAGAACTTGAAACCAAAATGTCAAATTTATTTTCAAAACCTCCACCAATGGAATGTAAGGGAAATATCACAAACAAGATAATTGATCTCATTCTCCTATTTTTAAGATTTTCAATTATTAAACACAATCTTTCATCTCATCCCTTGTTTTTGTACTTTTTCAATACCTGAAGGCCGAAGAGTCCATTTCTGCCAAGGTCTTATTCATCACCTTTTCACTTCATTAGCCATGAACACAAAACTCAGAGCAATGCTTGTATTTACTATTGACATAAATAATAGCTTTATACATGAACCAATTCCTTTCAGCATTTGCACAAAACACAATCATATATTACCCTCTCAATGTTGGGCAACTTCTCACCACTCTCTATAACATACACACTTTCATGAAATATATAGAAGTAAACAACTCTAATCATTGCATCTCATAAAGATCAAAAGAAGCATCATTACGGAATAATGGAGTTGGCCATCACTTGGGCACCTGGTTTTGCAACTGATGACCATGTGATTTAGTCTGGCATGCAGCAGACATCACACGCAAGCGTCTGGCAATCTCTGTAAATGATGGGCGGACCACCGGATCTGGAGCCCAACACTGTTCCATTAGCAATCTCCATTCTGAGTCACAGTAGCTTGGCACAGGTGGTCGCAATGTGTTGTTGACAATTCCCCCTGCACACAACAATATGATTGTTTTCTAACATGAATCCAGGAAATACTAAATATATAGCTACTTAACCGAAACAAAACTATTGAATATTCTAATTGGTTCTACTTAAAAGTGCTAGACTCCCAAGTTTTCATAAGGCAAAAATCCTGAAAATCATTGGGAAAAAATAAAAAGTACATAAACAACCAAATTTATTTTCAAACAAGTGTTTCTTTCAATCAATATCCAATTAAACTTGCTACTTTATTTTGAAAATTATTTTTCAATCACACAATCTACCCAAAAAAAGTCCCAATCTCACAAAGTCTGACTTGAACAACTTAGAGCTGAAAACTTAAAACTATCTACCCCAACCAAGGATCCTACCATCACTTCCAGGATAGCATCAAATGCATTTTTGGATATTTTTCCAAGTGAAATGAAGTATAAGTTCCCGTAAGAAGAAAGAGCAGCACAGCCCTATGATACCAACACAAGTAGAGAATAACTTGCATGATAACTTCAAAACAAACATGCAATTGACATACTAAAAGTGATTACAGATAAGCAAGTTCACTGAGTTTTCATGGGGCCTGTGTGGGGAAGAGGGGAGAGAGGGGGGAAGGGAGAAAGAGTGGCACCTATGATTGCTCCATAATGCATATTGGCATAAGGCTCCTCACCAGTGAGAATCTCCCATAGGACGATACCAAAAGAGAACACATCAACCTGTCAACACCGAGAAAGCAGGTAAGTAAAACTATGCAAATTTGAGTGAAAATGATGTTAAAAACCATGAAAGGGAAGTCAGATACACAGATATTCTATTGTTCAGAACCAATCTCACTGTATTGGAATAAAAGCATCATCAGACACCAATACACAATGTAGCAGATACAGGAGAGACAGCCCTCTATTTTTACGGAAGGCATTGTGGCTCAGAGATAGCAGCCCCCTTATATAACTGGAAGGTTTCTACCGCTTCTTTCCTTTCCATTTTCTCATTTTTTATTTAATATGGATTATCAATATTTGGACTAAGGCCTGCCCAAATGACACCACAATCTTTACACTTTGAGCCAAGGTCCAACTTTGCCTCTCCTATGCAAGTGAAAATCAAATGTCAAAAGCATACCTTTTCTGACACCTTACTGCTGCTACCATTCAAAAGCTCTGGAGCCATCCATGGAAGGGTTCCCCTCACACCACCAGTGACCAAGGTATTTCTTTTAATTTTTGACAAGCCAAAATCACCTACCTGTACAACAAATAGCATAGAATATTAAAGCATTTTACTTCATACATGGAACAAAACAGCTGCTCTCCATGAACATTTTACCTTACATAAGAAACATGCATAATAAGTGGCTTATTATTCATGGAATAACGAAACTATTACCTTGCAAATGGGTCGTATAGGATCCTTCAAGTTGACAAGCAAATTGTCACACTTCAAATCAAAATGCACAATATTCTTTGAATGCAAATATTCCATTCCAAAGGCCGCATCCATAGCAATAATGAGCCTCTTACGACGATCAAGATGCCTGGACATTCATTTTTAAAAAAAATGAGAAACAAAAAAAAATGAGAAACAGAGGAAGGACATCAAATAGACAGAGCTCTCAGTAAGGATGCAAATGAACCCATCTTTATCCCATTACACAAGCTTAAATATATTCATTCGTTCATTAATGAATAGAATATGAACTAGATTTGAGGATCATTTGCCAACCGAGCTTGGTTACCCCTGCTAACGTGATTTAAAGATGTGGACTCACATAATATGCTTTTAAATTTCTAAATATCTGTTATACATTGCACCGTACATTAAAAATCCATGTTCCTTATCCCTCCAAAAAACAAAAAGAGGGAAAAAAATACATTTTACATAACATTCATTAATCTATTTATTTAGGCTTGACTTTTGAGCTATCATACAAGCTCAAGTTCAGAGACCAAATTTTGAAGCTTGATTGAGCATCTGAGCTTGAACCTTTTTATTTATTTATTTTTTTTTTTTGTTTTTGGGTTGGAGCCAAGATCAATAAGCAAAACGTTGAACGCAACTTGGCTCCTATGCATCTAGAAGATACATAAAAATATTACCTGTCTTTGCTAAGTAAAACATGTCTAAGAGAGCCATTCACCATGAATTCTGTCACGGTAGCCAGTGTTCCTCCCGGTCCATCTTGTACCACACCATAAAAGGCCACCACATTCGGATGGTGGAGCTTAGAAAGAATTTCAGCTTCACGCCAGAACTCCACAGTCTAGACAGGAAAATAAAAAATTGAAAGCTGAATAATATAAATACAAATATGAACAATAATCATTGATACCCACTAAGAGAAACATAACAAATACCAATCTTCCCAATGGGCATAAAATATTTAACCAGTAATCCTAAGTGCATTTTTATCTCAAACGCCTACTGATGAGAAATGCTCTCCACTAGAAAGTACCATAAGGTAACCTCTCATTTTTCAGATAGAAGCAAATAGCAGTTGGAAGACAAGAAAAATACACCACTCGGTTAACCAAAAGACACCCTTCAGAATATTGCATATTAATGGCACGAGCTAAATCTTGAAGAAGAAGCAAATTTAAATAGTAAAATATAATCATCCAGATGGAAGAAAGCTCACCAATCGTTCTTGCTCCGATGAGCGACCGGTGAAACAACTCTTTTTTATACGCTTTATGGCAACATCTGTTCCCCTCCATTTTCCATGGTAAACAGTCCCAAATGTGCCAGAACCCAGTTCTTTCAGTTCTTCCAAATCTTCATTTTTTATAATCTGTCACCAGATAAAAGAAACAGAATTAAAAAGTTGACAGAAAAACTCCTTTGGGACTCCATCAAAAATCTCCATAAAAATTTCATAGAAGCACAAAAACAGTCCATAGAACTGCATGATCTGAGCATCATCAGTAGTATGCATCATCAGCAATACTTCAGACAGACTGCTTCAGCCAATCATAGTTTAAGATTGAGCAGGGTATTCATTTTGACCAGGAGGTTGGGGTTGGGGGTGTTTCTGAACATGCAATCACAGCAACTGGGATGCAGTCTACACCACAAACACTATTTAATGGACTTCACAAATTATCAATGGAAGGAACATTTTCATATCATGACGATTAGAATGCTAATCGGGCCTTCTAAGATCAACATTCTTAAGTGAAAAATCACCAAGAACAACCACACTTTTTTTTTCCCTCTTTTAGGCATATCCAAAGCAGACTCATAGGGACAATGGTGCTATGGAGTCACCATATCCGGATGTAAAAGCTCAATTGTATCTTCTGTTGGGTGAAAAAGGAGCTTCATTCCTCTCCACTAGGGCAATAATCTAACTAAGTGGCCTAATCCTTTAATGCCAGCAAAAAGACCTTTCACGGTTTGAATCGTGAAACCACCTCTACCGTACAAAGACAGATTATTCAAACAATATAATCTAGCAACAAATTTGATGTCCATTTTATGTTGCACATGCATTTTAAAATCTAAGCAATAGAATCATTCATTTCAACAGTAAAAACATACAAAGAATAAAAAAGAAGCATGATTTTGCTTTATATTGCACTTGTAAAGAGCAAGGGACAATAAGCACCAGCATACCTGGAGGGTACTGATATCAAAATCTCCCAGTGCTAGATCAACAAGAGGTGCACCAGGAGCTGGAAGATCCAATCTCCCTTCCTAAATAGAGAAAAGAATTATAGAAGTTAACCCCAGACCAGCAAAACTTAACCATAAGCAACAGATAGAAGTACCTCATAATCTGATTCCTGTATTCTATGGTTCACACCCTCTGACTGCAAGCTTTCATTACCCTTGAGCTGAGAACGACTATAATCTGGATGTGTTTCCATGGTGCTAGGTCCAACAATACTAGATGACTCTCTCTGATTGCCCTCATTAAAGTTAATACGTGACCCATTTTGAGCCATCACAGATCCATCAGGCTTTAGTGGTGGATAGCTATAATCTACAGTAGCCCCCTCCTCAATATTTGTTAGAGGAGATGAGAAACCCAAATGATCCTGGTCCATTAGTGACACGTCTTTTCTAGAAAATTCATCTTGAGCCAGATTCCGGAAGTACGACCACCGCCTAGGATCATGATTCTCTACATTCCAACTCAAAACTGCCCCATCTCCATGTATTGGATTTACACCAACAATGTTTTCAGAAATCCTTGCTTTTGTAAATATATCAGACAGAAAATCCCGAGGAAATCTGTCATTGATATCAATGAGTATGTCTCCCTCAGGACCGACAACAGCAATACTGGAATCCCCTGGAGAAACAGCTCTAACTGAGTTGTCTTTCAGTGCCAAAGGTTGTGCCTGCCCCTTGTTGTCATTCCCATTGTTCTTGTTGGCAGCAATTTCATTCCATTCGTGTTGTGATTGCTTCAAGGAGGAATCTTCTGGGTTCTTGCCGGATGTTCCATGACTTGCTGTAGGATGATGCAAATCAGCTGCTTCTTCATCATTGATAGAGCGATCTTTAACCATCTCCCTGATCTTGGTCACTTCGCAGTCATCATCAGATTTTGGAACCACCTGTGTTAATTCAGATTTCCCTAAACCTGACTGAAGCCCATCCTCAGAAACATTGGAATTAATTTTGTTGATTTCATCAGCAAACTCTTTATGCTTCCTCAATTGAGCAAGCCCATCTTGAACCGTCTGTGGATTTGTATATTGCTGTTTTGCAGGTGCTATGGATTGCTCAGTCTCAGAAGCCATATTCCCAGAGTGCAATTTATCAAATGATTCTCTGATTGGTTTAGAACCATCAGAAAGTGCTTGAGAAATCAGAAACTGAGAGCCAAAGGAATCATCAGATTTTGACAAACGGTTCTTTTCTGTCTGCTCCCTGGGAATTTGCTCAGAGTGATACCTTTGAGGAATTGCAGACGGTTCATTATAGCTAAAGTTTGTAGGCTCAGCTTCAGAGTCACCATGTCCAGAAGTAAAAGCTACACCAGATGCTTGAAGACGGACATCATCATCATTGTTTTTCCTCCCTTCATTTACAGCCTCAGGAGACATTGAACTTTGTACAGGTTCCTGAGCCATTCTATTACTTTTTGAGGGCAACAAAGATGGAACTATGTCTGGTGATGAACTAACCACTGATACTTCTTCCCTGGGAACGTAATTTGAAACAGAACTAATATATGGATGTGAGGAAACGACATGGTCATTTTCTGACTTTCGAATATTGTCAATCTCATTAATCTTTGGCAGAGAGCGATCTCTTTTAATTTTCTGCTCCTTCGTCAATGCTTCTTTCTCCAGAGACCGTACCTTCTCAGATTCTTTTATTTTATCAGCGGAGCTGTCAATTTTCTGTTTAACCTCCTGAACAGATGCTTCTGAACGATCAGCATGAAAGCCGCTGTACATCTTCTCCTCAGCCAAACCTCCCTGTTGATTCAGTTGCCCATGAATGGGAACGGGAATTACATTTTCTCCACAAGTTGCAAAGTTAGACGGATGAGAACCATAATCATGTTGCAATGGAGTAGACAAGGGAGTGGCGCTCTTCACATTTATTTGGGGTACGCCATCAGCAGGGCACAAAGTGGATGATATATGTTGCATTCTCTGTCCCTGATAAGGCTGCAAATTAGATTCATAACCACTAGCAGAACTTACCAGTACTGGCTGAGAAGATTGGATTGTCGATGAGGGTGCATTATATGCCAAGTTTGAAGTGCCAGAACCAGCTAATTCAGCTGCAATATGACCAGTCTCCCTTTCAACATGTAGACCGAGTAACTCATCCAAGTTGTTTTCTGAAGCACTTGCCAAAGCAATAGAGTTTTTTCTTGATCCAAGGTCCATACAATTCACAGCAACTACATATTGAATTTCAGAATCACCTTCCATGCTTTCCAGGCCTAATTGAGTATCCTCTAGATCAGCAATAGAAAACAGGAACATCCGAGGTTTCTGCTTCCCCCTGTCTTTTAATACATTACATTCCTCCATCATGTTCTGCAGATCCTCATCACAGGATACAGAAACCAATGCATCAAGATCCTCTCCAGGAAGCTGATACTTTATCGTATGCATTTGATTGTAAATCGCCAAAGCTTTCTGTGTAAGCTCCTGCCAAGAAATATCCCTGCTTATACGGATAATTCGTGTTTCACCTCCCACATACCTAAGCTTCCCATCACTGGGACGGGGTAAAATTTTGCCACCAAAGCTGCAAAGGAACTTCACCTTCCTTGATGAATCAGAAGCTCCTGAAGAGGCATAACCTTGACTCCCTCGACCCATGTCATTTCTTGATGATGTTCGTGGTACTGATCGCATGGAATCATAGTAACTTCTGTCTTCATGTCCAGAAGGGGCCTTTCTCTCAAGCTCCTGTGCCCTGCCAGTCTCTGCTGCATTAAGCATGGTAATATCAGACCCACTCTCTGAACCAGTATGAGAAATTCCCAGCACGCCCTTCAGATCCATATATACAGGTGAATTGTTGGGATCACCATAAGCACTTGGAACAAAATGCTGTCTGGGAATCACTCTTTCCCGCATAAATTCAAGAGCAAACTCCTCGCCGGTCTGAATGGAGTAATTCAGCACAGGTCTCACTCCTCCAGACATAGAGTAATCTGGAGGTCGGATATTGGTGTTGATATTACTTGAGGGATCATGGAAAAACCTTTGATTTGCTGAACCAGGTCCCTCATTCCTAGTTTCCGCATTACTGTAACGGACCTGTTCATAGTTTTTCTGCTGATCCATCATACCCTTTCCCAAGTTTCTTTCCATTTTTGATGAAATTTACCGGGGTCCAACACACCCACGCAAGATGCCATGAAAATCACACCAACATCCTATCACCACTGGCATTCTCCCATATCCAACTTAGAAGTTCCCTTGCTCAGGACAGAATAAAAAGGAAGTAGAACTTCTTTTGGCAAGGAAGATTTCAGTCCTCAGTCAATAACCTGAAGAGAAATAATCTGAACCACTTAGTTAACAATTTTCCCCAACAAAAACGATAGCATCAACCAACTTATGCAAAAAGTAGATAAATCTCACAAAGTCATCTTTTAAAGAAATTTAGAAAAAAATCACAAGACCTTAGCCAAAATCAAAATGAAGCTGCATGATCAATTAATTCAAAACAACACCATCATATCAATCGATTAACTTCGAGTTATGTACTTCACATTCATGCAAATCTTTAAGATAAGTCAAATTAAACTCGGTCAAAAAACAAAATTACTAAAACCCACAAGAATTAAATATCAATCAATCATCTTAAATAAATCCTTGTTATTCCTCAATAGGTAAGAAACTGCAAAATTTTACATGAGTCAAAAGCTCAATATCAACTCCTAAAAGAAAAAAATAATAATTAAGAGTCCAAAACACTTTAAAATCTCATTAAAAAAACTCCAAATTCAGAGTCCAGATCAAAATCAGAACGAAACCCACATATAAAATAACAATCAGCAACCGAGAGATTAGCTCAAAAGCTGAAAGATCAAACAACTTAAGGATACCTGAAGGAAAGCACCAATGACTGGGCTGCTTATTTAAAACAGAAACTGTCTGCTTTGTTCGGAATCAGAACTAAACCCACATATAATTTTCTATTTTAGATGTTTTTTTTAATCCTTAATCTTCTTTTCGAAGTCTTTTTCTCTCTCTCCAGATCTATCGCTCAGCTAAAATTTACGACTTTGGTGGTACACGCTAATCATGATTTTTTATTGGGTTTATCTGTAAAAAGTAGGTATGTTGGTAATTATAATCAAGACGCGCTTTTCGTGGACGTGAAGTGCAGTCGCTTTAGTTGTTTGGTGAGTACACCCAAGTCATTCATGGTTTTTACTTAAATCCGTTAGGTCAAAATTATTAGTGACTTCAACACACAAGCGCACCGCCGTTACGTTCATTAATTGTTACAATTAAAATTGAGCCGTATTTATGTAATTTTCTTACAATTTAAAAGGCAAAAGGTTTATCTTTTTATAATAATATGATTAAAAAAGCATCGTATTTTGCTAAATTATTGTTATTAAAACACACCCTAATTCTGTAGGGTTTATAATCTCATTTTTTGTGATCGGCTTTATATGTTAGGCTTTGTATTTTAATTGTAATTTGTTTATATTGGGGCATTTAAATGTACTTGTATTTCATGTGTGTATAAAACAGTAATGGCAGTCGATCTCTTCAAATTGTCTTGCTAATCTCTTTTTTTTATTCATTTTATTACTTTTTAGAATTACATAAATTAAAAATAAAACATTATTTTTAACTTTCTGTTATGCTCTCATCTCCCACCTCCTCTCTTTAGCATAACCATTACTCACACTACTTATGTTCATCGACAACAAGTTCATTATCCTCATCATTATCACCGCCATCACCTATTTCTTTATCGCCAATCTATTATCTTCACAAATATATGATGAGTTTTAATATTATATTTTGTTGAATTTTACGAACAAGTGATGGTTTTGTTAATTTAATATTTTCATTTGTCTAATTTCAATTGGGATTTGATAAAGAAATAATTTTTATTCAAATTTTGAATCAACTTTTTTATCTGTTGAGAAAGATTGAAATATAAGAAAAAAATTTATTTTTTAATAAGAACAAATCTGAAATAAATAATATCGATTAAAAAGTGAGAGTTGATAGAGATGAATTAAGAGAAATCAATGTCACCACTATATATACTGTATATGAAAAAAAAAAAACAAAAAAAAAAAAGAGAGCGAAAGAAAAAGCGCCCTAATACCCCTGTATGAAAATTGTCCTTTTCAAAAATAGTTGCACGATGGAAACCACTTACGAGTAGTTTAACAGAATTCAAATTAAATTGATTTTTTAACCATCTTGTTTTTACGGTTCCGTTGATGTATGGACAGCAACCGCTTTAATTGGTTAGTGTATTCTTTTGTTTTTTTCTCCATCCTACAGAAGTGACAAATCATGTTACTTTCATGTACACACGTCTATTCTACCTGTTTTATTTTAGAACAAGTGATGTCAACTTTAGGCAAAATTGTATACACATAGGTTTTGAATTGTACAAGTCAAATATCAATCAATTTATAGTGTTGGCATTCACAGGCAATGAAAATTTAAGATATGGCTAATAAATAGGAAATTTTGCAGAATAGCCCAAGATTAGGGAAAGGTAACATATATACTTGTACCTATTTTCTTAATATATAATACAAATACCCTTAGGTGATTTGTTTCAATAAATAAGCGATCAATATGTTAATTACTTATCGATTACTCATAGATTGAGCGTCAAACACCCGTTGATTACCCATTGGTTGGCCAATCTACTCGTTGATCGCTTGTGTAGTAAGAAAAAACTTAGGGTCCCTTATGTTTGAAATTCTCATCTTTGACTAGTGAAGCAAGAAAAATGATAAGTGAGCTAATTTTATGATTGATCTATTATTTTAACCTCTCATTTCCATAAATTTCTAGAATAGAAATGATAATATAAATAATAAATTATCTATTATTTTCATCTTCATTAATGAAACTTGGAGAAGATCATAATGTAAAGTCAATCATGATGGTTATCGTAATAAATATAATTCAGAGTCAATTATGACGGTCACCGTAACAATTATGACGCGTTAGTTATGTAAGTTCATTAGTACAAGCATAAGCATATAGATAAAAATATTAACAATGTCTTAACGCATGAGATGACATTCATTAATCAGTGCAATGTTTTAAGTGTATCCTTTTTTAATTACAAGCACAATGCATGTGCATGAATGAAATTTGTTGTTATTGAGAACATACTAGTCTTCAAAGTAGATTCTCACTGCTAACTATAGAAAGCTAAATCTACCATCCGCGTTTTCAATTATTAAAGAAATCTAGCAATTTCTGATCAGTCGTGTGAAAAAATGAAATCAGTTCGCGTTCTAGATGGTGACAAATCTAAACGCTGAATGGAGTTCATTTTCGCCACAGTAACTAGTTTTAGCAGCAGTGACTCCTATAATTAAAATACTAATTATATATATTATAATCAAACACTTTAAACTAAACCAACAGAAAGAAAAAGAAAAAGTGAAAATCAAAGGCTGCGAAAAACGCAGAAAGCAAAATGATGTTGAAGAGCAAAGAAAGCAGAGCAATAAGAAAAGGAAGTATCTTCTGTTCATGCCGTCCTCTTAATGTTGGAGCAGTTCAAGAACAAAACGAGCTTAAAAAAATTTATAGAGGAAACCTGGAGGGGTGGAAGAGCCACGTGGCAATATCTCAATGGTTAGGTAGATGTTGAAGAGGGGAACTGCCATGTCAGAGCGTCCTATGACCCCGGCGAATCCGTATCGTATGCTCTCTCTCTATCTCTCTCTACAAATCAACACTTTCTCTCTCTATAAATAACGCACTTATATATGTTGTCAATTTCTGTCTCTTATATTTATTATTTTTTGTGTTATTTTTTATCATTTGTTTATTTTCTCTCTCTGTGTCCGTCTCTCGCTTTCTCGTATCTGTCATTTCTCCTTGGCTGCCTTCCATGCCCTAATCCCCTATCTCTCTCTCTTCACTCCCCTTTGTCAATCCTAGATTTCATTGTTGCACTTGGGTGTTTTGATCGACAGGCAGAAGGGAAGATTGGTGAGCTTCTTCATTTTTCTGGGTAGTGTTTATTTCTTTTGTTTAATGCTCATTGTTGTGGTGGGTTCTTGTATGGGTATGTTTAATTTTGAGCTGATTTTGTTGTGGTTTGGTGGTTTTGAAATGTTGTTTGCTGTTTGATTATTGAAATTGTTGTGGTCTAGGTCCTGATTGCTGTTAGGTCTTGGTGTTTTTGGAGAATTCGGTTGATTGGGGTTTTGCATGTTTAAGTGGCTAGTCTAATGGAGCTCTAGGCTTAGTTTGAGCTTCAAATGTGTATACTTGGTTCAGTATTTGGTTCTTGATTGTGCAATTTGGGAGGTTTTGTGTTGTATTCTTGGACATTTGATAATCAACAACAACTTGATTTAACAACATAGTTCGAGGATGCTTAATCTGAGCAGTGTAACTGTTAGTCTATTCATTGGCTGTTGGTCTGCGTGTAAAATGTATTTGTATTGTTATTCTATGATGATGATTTGAATTGGAACGTAGAGATGTTTTAATTAATGTTTGCCGGGTAGTTCTAAATTTGTTATCTGGCATTAGAATCTGTTTTTCTTTCGTTTGTTTCATTCATAATAATACAAAATTGTAGCATTTTCAATTTTTTGAATTTTATACCATAGTCTTGGCTACTGTGATGTGTCACTAAAATGAAATAATGTGATGGATTTTCTATTTGTTGATTTTTTTTTTTCAATTTGACATTTATAGTCATTCTATTTGGAACATGAAGAAGAGTGTTGATGGACTAATTAACGGGCAAGATGCTTCTTGAAGTTTCACATGTAATCTAATATTGAAGTTTTAATCCTTCTCATGGTTTTTTTGCATGAACGAGTAATTGATTTTCATGTACTGACTATCTTTCTGTTGTTCACCTTGATGATCTTTATTATTTTATTTTATTTTTTAATATGATCTTTTGTGGCATCAATTTGATTAAGACTGTTTGTTGTAGTTGCTTATAACTTTGAATTCAGGCGCCTTCTAATCTGTTAATTGGTCTCATCCAGATTTCTGCATTCTCTTTGGTTGACAATTTTGAATTTGATATTATATCTGTATATTGCCAATCAGTTGTTTTTTGCCCTCAATGGTTCAATTATAGGTGGTCTGAAGGCAGGCTCACCACAGTGATGAACTTCTGTTTCATTTCCAGTCTGGATGTTTGCTTCCCTATATAATGTCTTTACTATCGAATTGTAGGAATTGCTTCTTCAGAAATTTCAGATTTGAGATTGCTGCTTATTGCCACTGGCAGTGACAATGCAAGACTCAGCACTGAAAGATGAAGGATAACAGTTCATCAACTAGTACAATGATTAATAGAAACTGGGTCTTGAAGCGAAAAAGAAGAAAGTTGCCTGGTGGACCTGGTCTATCCAATGGTAAAGAAGAGAACTTGATGGCCTCAGAATCTCCAAGGAATACAACTTCAGCTAAACGCAGGCTAAAGAATGAAATAAATGCTGATCGATCTTCATCCAAGAAGAAAGGAAATGATGGGGTCAGTAATCTTTCGTTCTCCTTTGCAATATATTTTATTTTTTCTGTTATCTTTTTTTTTCTTATTGTCATATAAATTTTTGCTATTTTAATAAATTTTCCCAACAGCAGATTATCTAAGCAATTGTGCTCAAGATTCTGAAATTTAGTCTCTCATATGTTGTGCTTTGCACTAGTGATAAAGCTTGACTTGTGAATTTGTGGTCCTTCAGATTTCCTACATACATTTATAACAACTCATTGCAGATTTTTGTTACAAAATCATTCTTGTTAGCTCTCTCTTGCAATCATCTAAGAAAGGACAACTAGTGTATTATGTCATAAATTACTTTTACCAGAATGCAGTAGATTGATCAATAAACATATATCTACCCAAGACAATTAAGTTGTAGTGTGGGATAGCAACATGTATTGCTGATCTTTTGTTGTGCTCGATAGTCAGTAGACAATGATAACAGATGGTCGGATTAGTTTAAGGATTTAAAGTATGACAACTATTTGAGTGGTTTTATCGGCTTCTGTAAACAGAGAACCATGTTAAGCTTAGCTACTTGGCCATAATAACATATGTTCTTAGTAACTTATTTTTGAAATATTGAAGATATGCTAAAGCATATGAAAATATGTTATTAAGCTCATGTTTAGTAGCAAGCTCTTAGTATTGACTCTATATAAATGGATAAGTTGGGTTAAAGCCTCTTTAGTTTCCTGTGAATAATGCATTTCAAGCAATAAATTTTGTTGTAAAGCTTAATTTGCAGATTCTAGAATCCATACTTCATGACTTGGTGTTTTTGCTGTCTTCTTTATATAAACTTACCTGTAACATTGAGGGGAAGGTTTGGTCTAGCAGTTAGAAAAAAATACATATAGTTCTCTCTCTGCATATGCTATTTCCAATTTATGTGTCTACTCTAATATTGACAGTTTATATTGATTAACGACTCTGACATTTGGTCTATGTGAATTTTCTATCTTCCAGTATTACTATGAATGTGTGATCTGTGATCTTGGTGGTAACCTATTATGTTGCGATAGCTGTCCCAGAACATATCATCTTCAGTGCCTTGATCCACCTCTTAAGGTATGCTTTGTTATCTACCATATGCTTGGCAGCAATCATAATGCCTTTTTTAGATATGTCAACTACCAATAAAAATGCTCGTTGTTCTCTCTTTAATTTCTTTTTGGTGTTATATATTTTTTGAAGCGAATTCCGAATGGAAAATGGCAATGCCCGAAGTGCACACAGAAAAGTGACCAGCTCAAGCCCATCAGCAATCTGGATTCTATCTCAAAGCGAGCAAGATCAAAGATAATCACCATAAAATCTCAGAGTGGGGTGAAGTCATCTGGCGCTGACAAAGTATCCCAGATCTTCGGAAACTCCATTCTTGCCAGAAAAAGGTCCAGTAAGGGAAAATCTGTTTTGGCTCTCGGAGTAAAATCCCTTGAGAAGAGTTTGGATTCCTCCCAAGTAGATGAATCTTGTAGCACCAAGCCTGAGAATACGTCCACTGGTGTTCCTGTAGAGGGGAGTTCATCATGTCCAAATGATGATGATGAGAAGCAACTCAATGGGTCTCCAACAGACTCACTTGCAGACACAAAGTTCCCTCCTGCTGAGGAAGTTCTCCCTCATTCTGAGGTCACAAAGTCGGAGCAAAATGATGAAGTTCCCACGGAGAAGCATGAAAAGTCTTCTACAAATGGATCTTCAGGAATTAAATTTGTTCTTGCAATTGGAGCCTCTGAGAGAGATAGAAAAAGAAAACCTGAGGTCAAGGATGAGGATAGCCAAAAGAAACTTAGGGTTGATAAGAGAAAACGATCTGCTAGTGCTTCTAAAAAACGTAGGTCCAAAATTAGTACTCTAACTCCAAGAATTAGCAAGCTGCACGAGAAACAGAGAACCACTAATGATGAAGTTTCTGCATCTTTGCCTGAGGGGGATGTTGGAGCAAAGGGTTTAGATGCCCGAAGAAAAGACGAGGTATCTTTCTAAATTTGGATTGTGATGATTTTCAGTCTGGTTATCTAGATCATTACTCTTGAAAGACTGAAACAGTTTAGAGAAAAAAATTGTGGTTATTGTGGTGGCTTGTAATGATCTTGTGCTTCACCATGTTAGCACTTTTTCGCAGTTTTGTTATTACATCGTATTGCTTTTTCGTTATTGTATGGGATTGAATATTTGAATGCGACATTGGAGAAAATCAAGCTTTTATCTTTGGGTCATTAAAGTATGCTGTACTTCATATTTTTCATGCTTTATGCAGTCCTTTGCTCCTTTAATCTGGTTTCCTTTTGATTATTTCATATGATCGTGCAAAATTAGAAAACTTTTAGAAGTTATTAGTGCAAAATGATCAAATTTAATTAAAATGATGTCTTACATTGGATGATGTCTGTCGAAGTTTCTGTTGATAATGCAAGAGAAGTTGTATTGTTTCATGTGAAATTTGACACTAACAGAGTAAAATTTATCGAACTTTGGTATCAGTAAACGTTTTATGGATTAGTTTAATTTGCTTGTTCTGTTCTTTATTCCCATTTTTTATTTTGCTTACATATCAATACAAGTATAAACCCCGTAGTGTTGTTCTCTCTCTCTCTCTCTCTCTCTCTCTCTCTCTCTCTCTCTCTCTCTCTCTCCCTCCCCCCTTGTTTCCCCCTCTTTTCTTTTCTTTTTCCTTCCTGTTTTGCTTGAGGAAGCTGGGATGGTGGTTGGATCTGAAGCAGTCCACTTATCTTGGTCATTTGATCATGGCCTATAGGGAAAACTTATATTGTTTAGTCAGTTTAGCTCAATGGATATATATACCTGCGCATTTATACATTGTCATTATGATCTTCACATGTAGCATTAGTTTTGACTGTTTTGGTATAATCCTTCTAGTTGTTATGAGTGCTATTACAGTGCAAGTTTTTGTTGTTTTTGCATGATGATTTTATTATCATTATTATTATTATTTTTTGAATCATAAGCTTGCCGAGGAAACGACTGATGCATTAGACGAGTCAGATAAAGCAGGAGTCCGTGTGAATGAAACACCATTGTGCGAAGATAGCGTTCCCTTTGAACTTCAGCAGGTAACTTAAAACTGCTTATTCCACTCTTATGGAAGTTGATAATACACTAATTTCTTCTGTTATTGGAATGACATTGTGTATTTTTAGGAATTTAAAAATATAAGAGGCTTTTAATACAATCCCTATGTTTTTATGACTTGTACTAATGGAAAGAAAGGAAAAGGAGTAAGTAATCTCTTAAAGTCTTCTTAGCTTTCTGCTTAAAGGTGGTGGAATATAAATGGAAAGGACAATTGCTTAAAAAGTAATTTTTAGTCACTAATATAAATATAAGTGTTGAGATTTCCTTTAGTTTTATTTGACATCAATATGGTATAATGGTGGAATATTTTGTGATAGCTACAAAAGCAAATATATTAATGCTGGAAAATTAGGAACCTGTTTGTTTTACTTTCTTCCACATTTGCTAGCCAAATATATAATTTTTTGGTAAACACAAAAGCAAGTATATTAATGCTGGAATATTAAGAACCTGTTTATTTTACTGTCTTTCACATTGGCTTGCCAAATACTGATTCATTCTACATATTCATAGTGAAAAGTTGGCTACCTTGTCCTTTTATTTTCCTTGGGTTTTTCAATAGTCAAGGCATACCCTTTCCATTTTCATTATATCTAGAACTATCAATCATAGTGTGAGAATTTTGTTTTACATATAAATTTAAATAGCAGGTAGATCGGGTTCTAGGCTGTCGAGTTAAAGGTGATGATACAAGCTCTTCTTGTCACATATCTGTGACGGCTACAGATGACCTGCATTCTGATGATTTGTTAGTGTCAGAGAATCGCAACAAAATTTTGGAGGAAAATTTGGCCTGTGACACTTATTTAGATGCTGAAGTAACTGAAAATCTTGCTGAGCTTTCGCCGAATGTCATGAGAAGTTCTGATGAGGAATGCATGAAGAATGACATCGGAGTGGACAGAATACAAGTGTACAGAAGATCTGTGACTAAAGAATGCAAAGTGACTAAAGAATGCAAAGGAGAAAATGCAATGGATTTACTGAGAGAAGACGACAAAGATTCAGATCCTGCAGCTGTAAATGGTAAAGTTCAAGATGAATCTGCTGTAAGTACAGAAGATTTAGGAGAAAGAAATGATAAGATGGTGGTTGAAGATGCTGATGTTAGTTTGAGAGATAATGAAGGTCTTACAGTGTCGGAAACACATATCACTTGTGAATCTACAGACAAAGATGTGGATGTAGGAATAAAAACAAGTAGCAGTGTTGCGAAGAGAGTTCAGGAGCGTGCAGTGACTGAATCTGCACAGGTTAAAGGGAAGACAATATCTTATGAATTTTTAGTTAAGTGGGTGGGGAAGTCTAATATTCACAATAGTTGGATTCCGGAATCCCAACTTAAAGTTTTGGCTAAGAGGAAACTTGAAAATTACAAGGCAAAGTATGGAACAGCTGTGATTAATATCTGTGATGAAAGATGGAAGCAGCCACAACGGGTAATTTCTCTCCGCACATCCAAAGATGGAACACGTGAAGCTTTTGTAAAATGGACTGGTCTTCCTTACGATGAATGCACTTGGGAAAGATTAGATGAGCCTGCTCTTGAAAAATCTTCCCATCTGATTGATTTGTTCGTTCAGTTTGAACGCCAAACATTGAAAAAAGATGCTTCTAAGGATGAGTTACTGAGGGGTAAGGGTGATTGTCAGCAAAGTGATATTGTTGCTCTCACAGAGCAGCCTGAGGAACTGAAAGGAGGTGCATTGTTTCCCCATCAGCTTGAAGCTCTGAATTGGTTGCGTAAATGTTGGCACAAATCCAAAAACGTGATCCTTGCTGATGAGATGGGTCTTGGAAAGACTGTGTCTGCTTGTGCTTTTATTTCTTCATTATATTTTGAATTCAAAGCTAAACTCCCTTGTTTAGTCTTGGTTCCACTTTCTACGATGCCTAACTGGCTTGCTGAGTTTGCATTATGGGCTCCCAACTTAAATGTTGTAGAATATCATGGATGTGCAAAAGCAAGAGCCATAATTCGCCAATATGAATGGCATGCTAGTGATCCTGATAATCTGAATAAAAAAACTTCTTCCTATAATTTTAATGTTCTGTTAACTACTTATGAAATGATACTTGCTGATTCCTCCCATTTGCGTGGAGTTCCTTGGGAAGTTCTAGTGGTTGATGAGGGTCATCGTTTGAAGAATTCAGGAAGTAAGCTGTTCAGCTTGCTCAATTCATTCTCTTTCCAACACCGTGTTCTCCTGACTGGAACCCCTCTTCAGAACAATATTGGCGAGATGTATAACTTGCTTAATTTCTTGCAGCCAGCTTCATTTCCTTCGTTATCTTCATTTGAGGAGAAATTTAATGATCTCACAACTACACAGAAAGTGGAAGAATTGAAGAAACTTGTTGCCCCACACATGCTTCGAAGGCTTAAAAAGGACGCCATGCAAAATATTCCCCCTAAGACTGAACGAATGGTTCCTGTTGAGTTGTCATCCATCCAAGCTGAATACTACCGAGCAATGCTGACTAAGAACTATCAGATATTACGTAATATTGGAAAAGGGGTGGCACAGCAGTCAATGCTTAACATTGTGATGCAGTTAAGAAAGGTTTGCAATCATCCTTATCTCATTCCAGGTACTGAGCCTGATTCTGGGTCGGTAGAATTTCTTCATGAAATGCGGATAAAAGCTTCAGCCAAGTTGACTTTGTTGCATTCTATGCTCAAGGTGTTATATAAGGAAGGTCACAGAGTTCTTATTTTTTCACAGATGACCAAGCTTCTTGATATTCTTGAGGATTATTTGAATATTGAATTTGGACCTAAAACCTATGAAAGAGTGGACGGTTCTGTTGCAGTGGCTGATCGTCAGGCGGCAATAACCCGTTTTAACAAAGATAAGAGTCGGTTTGTCTTCTTGTTATCAACACGATCTTGTGGCCTCGGGATCAACTTGGCAACAGCTGACACAGTCATTATTTATGATTCTGATTTTAATCCGCATGCTGATATTCAAGCCATGAATCGGGCACATCGAATCGGACAATCAAATAGACTTTTAGTATATAGACTTGTTGTCCGTGCCAGTGTTGAGGAGCGCATCTTGCAGCTTGCAAAAAAGAAATTAATGCTCGATCAGCTTTTTGTCAATAAATCTGGATCTCAAAAGGAAGTGGAAGATATTCTACGATGGGGAACAGAAGAGCTTTTCAATGATTCTCCTGGTATTAATGGTAAGGATACAGTTGAAAACAATACCAGCATAGAGGAGGCTGTAAGAGATCTGGAACATAAACACAGGAAGCGGGGTGGTGGCCTGGGGGACGTGTACCAGGATAAATGTACAGAAGGCAGCACCAAGATTGTGTGGGATGAAAATGCAATTGCAAGATTGCTTGACCGCTCAAACCTTCAGTCTGGTTCAACTGATCTTGCTGAAGGGGACTTGGAGAATGATATGCTTGGCTCAGTGAAGGTGAGGTATTATGCGTCTATTAACATTCAGTCACTTTATGGTATGGTTGCGTATTCCTTCCTAGTTTTCTGTTTTCTTTGCGGACACGTGTTCCACAATTGTATTTACTTTTATTTTTCATTTATAATACAATTTTCTTGGTTTCTATTAAACTAATAGTCTCTTTATATTAGTAAATCTTCATCACTGCTGCATTTGAATTATAAATGTATCTTACTGTCGCAAGTACACAGAGATTGCAAAACATGTGATGTGATGCATTAGAAGACTTTATTATAGCTGTTAGATCATTGCATCACCACCTTCACTAGAAGCATCCTCATTAGAGGAACCTTTAAAGCTTAATCTACATAAGTAAAGGTTGTGCTTACCATGATTTGAGAACTGAGCCCACCAGTAGCTGTTAGAAGACTGCTTTTATGTCAACTGCTTATCGGTTTCTATATCGTAGTGGGTAAAATGATATGTGTACTTAACAAGAACATCTGTACATGGAATAATGCATCTTGTGGACACATGTTAGGATTTCCATATAATGGATACTCATATGGAAATCATTTTGCAGATGACAGGGGATGTTCAATTGAAAATAGAATTAGTGTGGTATTTCTTTTCTCTTTTATTATCCCTTTTTTAAGGTAGCTGAAACTTTTATTTGGGAGCCTATTTTAGTGACCATATTAGTCAGGTACACAAGCTTCTAATCGTGTGGGCATTGAGGGAAGAGATGAAGTATTTGTTAAGAGTATGCTTATTGGCTTCACCACTGTTCCTCTTATCTCTTCACTATCTGTGCATTTTTTCTCATCCACCTCTAAACCATCATTTTTCCTTGAGTACTGCCCTAGTCCAAAAGATTATGTTTGAATCTCCTCACTTTACCCCTCAAATACTTAGTGAAATCATTATGCATCCAAAAATTAAAAAAAGAGGACATAATAACTCTTGGGCGAAATCCAAGATCAAGACCCATTCTTGTCCTAAAGAGAGAAAATGTTGGTGTGATTAACAACAAGATAAGCTTTAACAGAAAAGAGGATAATAAAACATTAATGGACTTTTAGTCATCTATGCGGCCATGGTAGTAATAATCGTAATTTTTCCTTATATTTTTCAATACTTTAAATACCATCATTAATACTAATGCGATCTGACTACTATGTGAAATCATGGATGCTATATTGTAGAATAGGAAATTTAAAACTATACAGCTCAAGTATTTAAGATTGGTTAAATGTTTAGGTTTTTCCTTTTCCATTAGAAAGAAAAAGAGATTAATCTGCCCCCAATATGTTGCTCAGTTATTACACCATGAGAGAAGGTAGCAATGTCGCTTGTATATTGGATATATCAAACATGGAAATAAAAGATTGCTTCTACCAGGAAGTCTTAGTGTAAAACTCTGAACTGTGGAACACGGGACTACCCAATGACTTGTTTTTCATACATTTGTGAACAGAGTTACTCAATCTGAATCTTCCTTTCCATCCACTATTAGAAAATCTGGAAAGCAAATAAGCCTAGAAATTTAAGGGGAACGAAGGGAGAATCCAGTGATCACGGAACATAAGTGTGGTACGTTTATAGAATGGGTTTTGACCAAGCTATTTAAGCACGTGCTTTTTCATCACTCTAATTTGAGTTGGGGAGATTGTTGTTAGAGTGGGAAAGATAATTTCAAGTGTTCGTAGTTGCATCTTATTTTACGTTTGGAGTTAGGCTCTACCAAAACTTCTTCTGGAGCTCTTCTGGAATGAGGTTCAATCTCACCCTTTTATGCCCACCTCACTCTTTCTTATCAAATTCCTGATGCAAGTCAGTAATCCTTTTTCCTGACCACAAACATTGGCAAAAACATCTGCTAAAGCATGGGCCACTCTGTACACTATCGCATATGAGGACTCCTATATTGAAAATGATAATTCTTTTAAGTCATTACAGTTCTGTATATGGAAATTCTTTCAGCGCTAGTCACTCAAACTTCACCTAATTTATAACCGCTAGCTGCAAGCTTGGTTCAATAGATTCTATCTCATGTTTAATATTTTAGTTGGCTCCGAGACTGCCTAGTTTATTGGTCTGCATGGTTATGGTACTTGTTAATGGTCCTTGAATTTAGTCAATTTTGTTGACCCTCTTGTTTTAATTTGTTGATTGTGGCCACTGGCCAGGACATTTATAATTGAAGTTTCACTATTTTTCCATAAGCAGGCAACAGAATGGAATGAAGAAACAACAGAGGATCAAGCTGAATCACCTGCAGTTGCTGTTGATGATGCTAGTGCACAAAATTCTGAAAGGAAGGAGGAAACTGCTGTAACTGGTATTGAAGAAAATGAGTGGGACAGACTTTTACGTGTGAGGTTAGGAGCTCCTCTTGTGCTTGCTCCTATCATAATTTCTCTGCATTTTATGTGCACTGTTACTGTTGGCTGAGATGTGATGATGTTGCCTTTCAAATTTTCTTTGTTTTGTGGACAAATGAATAATACTTTTGATAGAAAAGGTACTTTTGCCACATCGAAGAGAACTTCAAATTAACATTTTCTTACCTTTGCCTAAGATTCAGTTGCGTAAAGACACTTGACGTTTTTATTGCTCCCTATCAATCCCGTAAAACAACCAAACACACCCTGCCAATCCCGTAAAACAGCCAAACACATAATACTTGGATTTTGTGATGTTGAGTTGGCTATACCGAGTTTTGCGTATGAATTCGACTTTGAATTCCCCTTTCGTGGAAGGAGGGAAATAGAGAGAATTGAATTGCACTAATGATATAAATTAGAATAAAACAAAGTAAAAGGATAGAATTTTAAGCGTTCTATGTTGGGCAGAATGGATTAAATCTTGCTATGCCACTAGATTAATATACTCGCTCTTAACATTTCGTTAAATTGATAGGGTGTTAAAAGTAATTACTCAAAAATTGAATAGTATTTGTGAGCAACGGTTACGTTCAATGTCAATGTCATGTAGCGTTAGGAAGGTGGTAAATGATTAAAATTTACATTATGAATGAAAATTTTATAAAAGTAAATATGATGAAAGATGGATGCTATTTTTGGCATGAGAATAAAAATTTCAATTCGTAAAAGATGTTCTTTTTATGGTTCAAATATTAATTCAATCATTTCTTCACTTGCCTTGTAAAACTGAAACTAGCCAGACGTGAATTGAGTTTTGAAGTGCTTTTTCCTGAAAAATCTTATATGCTTCTCTGGGTATCCTAGGTGGGAAAAATATCAGAGCGAGGAGGAAGCAGCACTTGGCCGAGGGAAGCGCTTGAGAAAAGCTGTTTCTTACAGGGAAGCATATGCTCCGCACCCTAGTGAGACATTGAGTGAGGTATTCTTATTTAGAGCAGGGATAATTATTTTTTATAGCCGATGACTATGTGAATAGAATGGTTGCTTTCAAAGTTCTGCCAATTGGTCTTTTCTTATTGTTTTTGACTTTAAAGAATATTAACGCTAACTTGATTTTCAGCTGATTATCTAATCTTGTTACTTTCTGGTGGCATCCACTACCATAACTGGGACATATATAAGAAACCAGATGTTATTTTTTCTGTTTTTTCTGCTCTGTTAGTTATTTCAGGTTGGCTAATTCTTTTCTCGTTTCACACTACCTGCACGCATAAATACAAATGATAGATTAATTGGAAAAGGTCAACCTTCGATGGTTTGTTCCTCCAATTTGAGTGAACTTGTGTAATTAAAGCTATCAATATGTGTCTAAAGAATCGGCTAATGACACAATTTATATATATTTTTATGCACAAAGCCTCCTGAGTCCTGAGAGTCTCTTGTTTGGACAGTTTACATAGATGGCGCTATGCTGCTATGCCTTTGCTTTCTTTATCATATATCCCATGATTGCAAACCCATAAACATGCTTAGTTCAGTTAAAATTCTGATGCTCCAGATTATTCACTCTTTCTCCCATTTCTTTCCCACTTTACATTTGATTTCTATTCTCTTATTTTTGGTTTCTGTTCTCTGTTGATGCCTTCAGCAAAACTGAAACCTCTCTTATGAATTGGCGAAAAATTATGTCTGCCTCACGTTCACATAAGCATGAGTACCTTTTACTTTACCATGTAACCTGGAACTATTGAATGGTTTTCTGTTTTATATTTGCCGCTCTAATTTTGTGAAATATATGCTCGTATTAGCTATACTGCCTGGTATTTTAATTAATACAAGCTTCTGCTGCTTATTCATATTATTAATATGTTTAAGCAGAGTGGGGGTGAAGAGGAAAGAGAGCGGGAACCAGATCCAGAACGGGAGTATACACCGGCCGGAAGAGCTTTAAAAGCAAAGTTGTAAGTTCAAGTATTTACTGAGATTAGAATGCTAAAGTGATTCCAAGATGCTTTGATTGCTTACTTCTCACATTACTTCTGATGTGATAGTAAATTACAGAAAGTAAATACATAGGATGATAAGATTCTTGAATGTCCTTTGAGACCACACTATTGCTAGTTGGCAAAAGAATTGAAACTCGTGGTCTTATACTTGAACTGTTAAGAGTAGTTGGGAAGTCCTAACAGTAGTGAGAAATTGCCAATGTTAAAAAAGTTTGGATATCCATCCACTCTCCTTGTATTTTGAGTTACATACAAGAAGAAATTGTGGCACTACTGGACTAGAGAGAAAATAGTTTGGAGACTAATGATTCAACACCAAAAGCACTGTCATTTAATTTCAGATTGTTATTGAACAGTGCCAAGCTCCGTGCTAGACAAAAAGAACGGCTTGCTAGGAGGAATGCAGTTGAAGAATCTCGTCCTGGTGAGGTAATACCTGAGGCCGGGTCTCACCCTCAGTGTTCTGGTAGTGACAAAGATGGGGATCAAGTGACTGAAGTAGTTCAAGATCTCAGAGACAAGTCTCCAGTGATTGACTTGGAGGATGACAAGGTTACTCAGCCATCAGATCCACCAACGAGCAAGGGTGACTCAGCTTTAAGGTTGGGCAGGCCCTCAAAGCATAAAATGAGCAGTCATTCAGATCTTGCTTTCAATCCTCTTGGCCACTCCTCTTCTGATGTGCTCTTTCCAAGTCACCATTATCAGGGCACAAGCTATACGAGTTCCCTACCTGCCAACAATTTGTTACCAGTTCTGGGACTATGTGCCCCCAATGCCAAGCAATTAGAGTCTTCACAGAAAAACTTTTCAAAATCAAATAGCAGACAAAGCAGGTCAGCGGCCAGACCAGAGTTTCCATTCAGTCTGGCTCCTTGTGCTGGAACTTCAGTTGAGACAGATTTAAAAGGTTATGAGAGTGACCGAGTCAAACAAAAATTGCAAGATGCGTCAACTGAAGTTTCTCAACATTGCCTTAGAAGCGGCATGCCAGATAATCGGCTCCCATTTAATCCTGTACTCTCTCTTGCCCCCTACTCCCATGATATTCACGTAAATATCCTCAATTCTTACTGTGCATTTGTCTAATGGTTGCATTGTTTATCTTTTGCAGTATCCTCTATCTGCCTCACAAGGAAAAGTTTCCGACCATTTAGAAACTCCTGCTGCTGCTTTCAACGATTTTCAGGAAAAGTTGATGCTGCCCAATTTACCTTTTGATGATAACTTGCTGCCCAGATTCCCCCTTCCTGCTACGAGCACGGCAATTCCACATCGTGATTTATTACATAGCTTTTCTCTGGGGAGCAGGCTTGAAGCAGTAAATGACTCTATCAAAGACCTTCCAGCAATGCCTCTGCTGCCAAATTTAAAATTCCCCCAACAAGATGCATCCAGATATAATCAGCTAGAGAGGGAAATTCCTCCCACATTGGGTTTGGGTCAGATGCCATCCCCATTTTCTTCATTTCCTGAAAATCATCGGAGGGTGCTTGAAAATATAATGATGAGAACTGGGCCTGGATCTAATAACTTGTATAAAAAGAAATTTAAAGCAGATGGCTGGTCTGAAGATGAACTGGATTCTCTGTGGATTGGTGTTCGCAGACATGGGAGGGGGAATTGGGGTGCCATGCTTAGGGACCCCCGGTTGAAATTCTCCAAGTATAAAACCTCAGAAGATTTGGCACTTAGGTGGGAGGAAGAACAGCTTAAGATCTTGGAAGGTTCAGTATATCCAATGCCCAAATCAGCCAAGCCAACAAAATCTAATAAATCTCCCTTGTTTCCAAGTATTCCTGATGGAATGATGACACGGGCACTGCAAGGAAGTAAATTTGTCACGCCCCCAAAATTTCAAAGCCACTTAACCGACATTAAATTGGGTTTTCCTGATCTCACTTCTGGCCTGCCAAATTTTGAACCACCAGATCAGTTTGGTTTGCAGAAAGAGCAATTTCCACATATTCCAGCTTGGAATCCCGAAAAATTTCGGACAAGTTTTGCTGGAGATTCTGGTGCTGGGCCCTCGGGTAGGTCTGGGACTTCTTTAACTGTACCCATGGAGAAGCCATTTCTGCTCAATTCTTTAGGAGCAAGTAATTTGGGTTCATTAGGTCTCAGTTCTAAGAGTTTTGATTTACAAAGAAGGGAGGGTGAAGAAAATGCTATTAAATATGGAAAGTTGCCTAGTCTTCTGGATAGATCACTGCATATTTTGCGCGAGTCCCACAATAATGTCGGGAGTGGTGAATCCACCGGTTCAGGGGTCCTACCTGAACCATTTAAAGGGTATAATCTTTCCCATTCCAAGGGGAAAGAAGTTGTTGGAAGTGGTTCTTCAAAGAACAAACTACCCCATTGGCTTCGTGAAGCTGTAGATGCTCCTGCTAAGCTGCCAGATCCCGAATTGCCACCTACAGTTTCAGCAATTGCTCAATCAGTTCGCTTACTATATGGTGAGAACAAGCCAAGTATTCCTCCATTTGAGATACCAGCACCCCCTCCTCCCCAACCTAAGGATCCAAGACGTAGTCTAAAGAAGAAGAAGAAACGGAAGTCACATATGCCACAGTGGATGCCATCCAACATTGCTGGAAGCAGCCAGAATTTTCTAAGCGACCTCCCTGGTAATAATGCTGCTTCAGGTCCTATTCCTTTGGCCCCACCATTTCAAATGCTTCCGCAACCAGGTATTGGAACTTCAGGGCTGCCGTCCATCGAATCCGAGCTGAACTTGCGTCCTCTGAATTTAAATATGATGAGCCCTCCATCTTCGTCTTCATCAGCATACCTTGTTCCTCCAAATATAACAAGTGGAGGATTGTCCCCCTCTCCTGAAGTGCTTCAATTGGTAGCATCTTGTGTTGCTCCAGGCCCACATTTGTCATCAACTTCAGGCGTGAAGGGTTCAAGCTTCCTTGAGAGCAAGCTTCCATTGCCAAAATCTTTGGACCAAGTTGAAGTAACCAACGCCCAAGGTTCTACCTGTAAATTGGAAGCTGAACAGAGCTCTCCTTGTAATGATGAACAGCTTCTGAAAGAGCAACAAGCACAGCCAGATAGTGGCGATTCCAGCAAAACTCAATCTGATCCATCTCCAACTGAACAGCCTGACGTAGAGGAAATGTCCTCCGAGGGAACCCTGTCAGATCATCCTGTGAGTGACAATGAACCTTAGCCATGGTACAGAGTGAAAAATTTAACTCAAAGAAATTCTTTTGTTACTGGAATTGGCAGGCTTTCCGATGATGTGCTCAAATTTTTGTAGGCATGATGCAGCGAGTGATGAATTAGCATATATAGGATTATTTAGGACATCTTGTGTAAAGTTTCTGTGCCAGAAAATGAAATATATAGTGTCTGCCTGGTTGATAATTTGCTTCTATCGACTCGTCGCCCCCAATTTGAGACTTTTATCCTGCTTTAATTGCAAAGATTAGGTTGACTGCACGGGTTCATATCATTAAATATGAATCCAGGATTGTGAGAAGATATTTGCAGGCCAACTTATTGCATGATACTGCACTTATTACATGAGATATGCTGAGGCTTGAACAGAGAAGCCAATTCTTGTTGCCAATAGCAATTACATTATTAGATGTAGATGTGTTTATGGGAGTATAAATCAGTGCTATATTCGGATTTTTTGTAATTAATTTGCCGTCCATCTCTATTAAGAGGCAAGTTTTACACCTGATGTAAGTTTCATCTGTGCATAATTCACGCTTGTGACTGGTAATGGTAATGACAAAAAGGAATGCAAGAGAAATAGATTGAGCATAATTAAATCTTACTAACCGTTAGGATTTTACGAATTCAAGAGAGCTTAAATTAAGAGAGAAATATCTTTTAAAAAGATAAAAGAAAAAGGAAAACGATAAATATGTGTTTAGCTTTGGTGGATGAGTGATGATGTCGTCATTTGTCATTGAAACAACAAATCTGTATTTTTTTTTTTTTTAAGAAAAAAATTGTGATTGGTTGTTATATAGAAAAGAATATATTTTCCTAAAATAAATAAGCGTGTATATGGACTATTACTGATGGTCAAGTATTAGAAACTCCGAAAGACTCGACAAAGCTTCACAACAAATCGACCATTTGCGTTGGTGGGGCGAGTTGATAAGAGATTACATGGGATGCGATTTAAGTCATCAATATGATTAAAAATAGTTGAAGATTGATCCACACTTCGTAAAATAATGGTCTCGTTGACGCTGACTGAATGAGAAGGCTGAGGAACGAGGTCAACTTCTTAGTGAACTATCACAATTATAATATTATTGCAAAACCTTAAAGCCATTTAATAAATTAATTATATGTATTATATACATGAAATTGGAAAAAGCCAATGATATATTATTCATATTCTCGAATTTATAT